>JAOSBN010000179.1:27638945-27649200 GCA_027563595.1 Erythroxylum suave
CAATATATCAATGGACTATTTTGTAAATTTTAAAAATTTCAGGGACTATTTTATAAATATAAAAAATTGCCCGGTACAGTACCCGGTATTGACCGGTACCGATACAGTACCGTTCCAGAACTGAATCCGGTACCGAACCCGGTATAGTATTCGCAACATTGCTCTTTATATTGATTTGCCTAGGTTTCTTATTTTGTTTTGTTTTGTTTTGTTTTTTCTTTAATCTTTATTGTACGATTATTAAGTACGCGGCATAGAACATTCGTTCTTCTATTTTGGTTAGATGTCGGACGCCACCGGCAACGCCCCCATCTTCGCCGCCACTCGAAGCCTTAACGATCTCCCTGAAGAGATACTTATCCACATCCTCTCGTTTCTTCCCATCAAATCAGCAATCCAAGCTTCTCTACTTTCTCGAAAATGGCGAAACCTCTGGTGTCAGTTACCTTCTCTTCTTTTATCATATTATCCCACCTTTACTTCTTCTCGCACTTTTTCCGACTTTGTCCACCAAACCCTTCTCCGACGACTCCCAAGTTCTTCACCTCTTCGCTCATTCTACGTTGAATTCCCCTTCAGAGACCCTCTTTACTCCTCTCATGTCGACACTTGGCTGCGTTACGCCATTAGCCACCGTGTCCATGAGCTTAAGCTCGATTTCTTCATCAGTTCTCAGTTCCAATCTGAGAATTTCCCAGAAAGTGATTTAGTTTATGACTTTCCTTTCTTTATGCTTACAAATGGTTGTGTTAAGGTTTTGAGGCTTATCAAGTGTAATATCATTTTTCCCTCCGCGATGGCTTCTTTGGCACTTAAGTCTCTTGGTTCGATTTTCCTTGACCAGGTTTATTTGAGTGATATTGTGTTGTCTGATATGATTTCTGGGTGTGTGAATTTGGAGTGTTTCTCTCTCGAGTATTGCTTTGGGATGAAGGATGTAAAGATTTGTTCTTTGAAACTTAAGCGACTTCATCTTAATTACTTCAACAATAAGAGTGGGTCGGTTTATATTTCGTGTCCCTGTCTTGGGTCTTTAGAGATGATCGGTTTCGAAGTCGCCAACTATGATTTCAAGGAGTTATCGGCTCTGACTGAAGGCAGTGTTTTCTTTTTGCACAAATTAGAGTATTATGAACACTGGAGTAAAGTTGTTAGGTCACTTCTTCAGGTCAAGCGTCTTGCTATCCAGAATTGGTGGTTCAAGGTAACTTGTCTTTCGTTGCTCATTGGCAAGAGGTAGACGAGTTGTTTTTATGGTTGTTATATAATGTCATATGAAATTGACAAACCAAACGCCTTTAGACAATATCTTTAATGATCATGCGTAATTGGGATTCTTTGTATCTACAGTTAGCAAATGCGGTGATTAGCATGCTTTCATATTGATTATAAGTAGCGGTAACCTTGCTGGAAGATGTTTCTAAGCCTACAATGGTCTAGAGAATTAAGCTAGACTTTAAGCCTTACAATTTGGCATCGATATTTTTATATGCTGAAAATCGGTAGGAGTCTGCTGCATAGTTTTCTTTTTAATGTAAAATCTGAAGTTGTATTCACATGTCTTACAAAGATCTGCTTCCCTCAATATCCTTGTACTTGCTTACAAATACAGTCTAGAAAATTCGTTTACATCATCCTGTGAGTAAAAATATATCGGATTGGTCTTAGGAATTCAGATGCTATGTTTATACTAACTTGTGCCCGTCTCCTGGACTCACATAATGAAATACAGTACTTGATCTTTGGTATTGATTGTTGCTCTTGATCATGGGACATTCTTGTACTAGTTTACTTATAAAGTTTGTGACTTTCCTTCGTATTAGAAATGTCTTCTCATTCATTAGATATGGAATTCAGGAAACATGTTTGGCTTATGTTATTATGAGCAGTTCCTTTCCTCTTGCTTTTGCAGACTCCACTTTTGTAAATTTTAAACGAGTAGTTTGGTATGAGTACTTGCTTTGAGTATCAGAAGAAATGCAAACTTTATCGTTATTAGGTTGTGGAAGTTATGATGATCTGGTGTTAGTATAAGAATTTTTTGTGTATTTCATACCATAATAGTTTAGGTACTATTTGGTAATCTTTAATTCTCTTATTGTAGGAATATTGTGGTGTTTAACTATTATAAATAGACGTTTTAAAACATATTGAATAATATATTTCAAAATCCTTTGTAGTCTTTACGTCCTTAGACGTAGGTTTTGTAGTCAAGCCATGTTAAAGCTATATGTATATCCTTCTTCTTTCTGCTTATCCCATCGTTCTCTCTCTGTCTCTCTCTTTTATCCCTACTTTCACATGGTATCGACAGTTATGTCCTTCTTCTTTCTGCTTATCTCATCTTTCTGTCTCTCTTTTATCTCTCTCTTTTCATTCACTTTTTAGCAAATCTCTTTCTTGTACTCTCTTGGCAGGTTACCTGTCAAGAGTACCAACAACAACGTAGTTCCTTTACTTTTAGGTTTCGTTTTTATTGTAATTTTACAATTTACAAAAAATGCTAAAAAAAAGAAAGGGGAAAAGATAAGAAAAACCAAAAACAAAAACTTTCATTTTTATTTGTTAAAATTTATATGCAAGCTAGGATTCTTTTACCAACTACATGCAATTGTTAAAAATCATGAAGAATTAATATTTAATATGAAAATAGTGTTACATAACTAATATAGGAATATTTGTGTATTACATAAAATAATTATGATATTATTTAGTATTGTTGTATTTTTTTTATTATGTAATACTATGTTGCGCTACTATTGTTAGTAGATGTTATAGGCTTGATGAATAATTTGTCTCAAAATCCTTTGGTTTTTGTGTCCTTGCATTAAGCTTTATGGCTGAACCATGTGAAATCAATTTATTTATTCTTCTTTATTCTTTTCTCTACTATATCTCTTTATTTTTCTACTTTCACATGATATCAAAGATCATTTAACATACGTCATTTGAAGTCTTCCTGTGCGGTGTTTGCAAGCAGCATTTTGAAGTCTAGTTCATAATTATTGAATGATGAAATGGTTTTCAATGAGGGAGAAGGTTGGCTCTTCTGAAGACTGAAGTCTTTACTTTAAGATTAGGGTTATTATTTTTTCTATGGTAACTGCCGAGTGATGGATAGACTTGATCCTGATTTGAATAAGATTGTGAACTAGTTATGTACATAATTATGTGCTTGACATTGAACTAATGGATGTGTTAGCAAGTGAGTAACTGGAAAGAACTTATCTAAGAGGTTGTAGCTTCTCTCATTTTCTTCTTGTTTTTTTTCCTCCGCTTTTTGGTGCATTAGAAACTATAAAGGCTCCATACAATTTGAATTTGGATGCTGGAGGTGGTTTTGAAATCTTCTTTACTACTGAGCCATAAGTCTAATTTGTATGAACATAGTTTCTGTAACTTTTCCGTTGGTCAGTTACATCTTAATTAGTGATTGACAACTATGGTTTTTTATTTGCATGTAATGTATTAACTCTGCTTTTGTATTTGATATTTTTAGCGTAAGGTGGAACATTTGTCAATTTTTATCGACCAACTCTGAATACTTCATGGTAGTTTTTTCCTTGCATTCATTGAAACAGTCTGAAACTTGTGTATATTTAATTATGTCCTGTACGTTTGCTTTTGTCTTGAACGACTTCTTTTATGAACTTAATTCTCTACATTGTTTTTATATATAGTTGTTTGCAGCTGAGCCTGCCTTTTCCGGAAGCTCACTCAAGACCCTCAAGCATTTAGAGCTACGAACAGTGTATTCAAAGCCTGATTTGCTTGGCATAGCTGCATTGCTTGCTTTGTCGCCCAATGTTGAGACATTGATCCTTGACTATCTTTGCAAAATAGATGATGATGTAAGTACCACATCAGACTCTTCAGTTATCTTTATTCTCCTTTTTAAATTTGCCGGTTTAAAATTGCATTTTTCAACTTCTAGGAAAGCTTCTCCGAAGAGATTTTGAATAAGCCAATTGATCTCATCCTGCCAAGTCTCAAACAAGTTAAAGTCAAAGATTTTAGGGCCTCTGAGAATGTGACGCTTTTACTGACACTTCTAATATTGCATGGAGAAGTTCTGGAAAAGATCATTTTGGTTCCGCCAGTTCTGGGTGAGACCATTGTTTGCCCCACCGTTCTACAAAGACGGCTCAAGAAGATGAAGTTTTCCTTGGGTCAAGTGCCAAAGCTCAAGTTTAAGGATGAGGGTGGTGCGATCGGCATCTTTATGGAAGAATAAATCCACTGAAGAAAAATGTTTAGCTACATGTGGTTATATTCTACTTTATATATGCGTATTATGATTTTTGACTATAAGAATATATATACCCGTGGTTTTAGTTTTACGCTAATAATTATGATTGTGAAACTGTGTTACCAGTTTTAATTCTGGTAGATTATATGTGTCGATTATGGTATATTGTTCTGTATAATTTTTTAAGATTGTAAATAATAAATTACGAAATTATCCCTAACATTTCGTATGAAGAATGTTCCAACTCTCTTTCGTGCTTTTCGTGTGATTGATCTAAGATTGATTCCTGATCTAGCTGAAAAAGAAAAATATTTTTAGGATAAATAATGGGTGTTATACCACCCTATTTTCTTATTTTTATCTAAGATTAAAATGCTTTGTTTTCTACTTGAGATATGGAAATTATAATACATCATTGTATTAGGTTCAGATCACCTGTTTTATTACTTTGTTCTTATTCTGATTTATGTGCATTTATTTATCCAATTTTTGTGGGTCCTGATGCTTATAGAATAAGATAAGAACAGAGTAATAAGAACATATATATGATGTGACGATGATGAACTGTGATTATAGTGAATTATGATCACAATCAGAAGCCCTATGGCATACGTTTTTTCTTCAGTTGAAAAGTTCATAAACTTAATCTTATCGTGGCTTGTCTTAAATTTGAGAATGTTAGGCTGGTCTAATAACAAGTTTCCGTTTGAAGTTTCAAGCTTGTTGCATTCCTTCCATGATAGAGGATCATATACATAGTTTAATGGCATTTTTGTTGATGGGATAGGGAGCATTCACGCTTGTTTAGGGACTTAGGGTTCCAGCCTGACTCAGGAACCTATGCTTTTCTGATGACTGGCTATTATAAAAGATGTTTTAGAAATTTTACTAAGCACAGAAGATTATGAACCATTGTTTATGATGAAATGAAATCAAAAATAAAGATTCTCTAGGTTCTAAGATGTGGGAAAATAAACAGTAATATATATAATTATGTCCAGATTTTGTGAGGATTATGTCTACAAAATCTAGTACTAATTATATACGTAAATTTAGGAAAGAATATCTCATAAATTATGAGATCCAATAAATCTGTACAAATTTATTTCCTATAATGTAATAGGGTTAGTGTGTACAAAGCTAATGTAGGTCTACTAGCACTTGCTTAATTATTGAGTGACAAATTTGCGATACGAAAAATTTTAGTGGTATTAAAAAAACATGTCAGCACTACTCATTCACTAATATAACTAAAGAACTTTTGGACACTTGATTTTGTATCGAAGAGGCCACTTCAGAAGTGATTTAGTTTTCCTCAAGTAAGTTTTCTTAGATAATATTAGTCAATTAAGAGTAGGTAAATTTGAATAGTTACTTTTTTTTCTAACAAATGTAATTAAATAAGGATCAATATATAATGAAATAAAAAAAAATAGCTTGATGTAAGTAAGTCTCACATTCAAATAATAATTTGAAAAGTATATGAAAGAAGAATGGCAAACCAATTTACGGTGGTTTAGCAAATAATCCTTTCGTGTGCCCATTCACTAAGACTCTTTATGAAATTACACTAAGTCTCTTCTTTCAATAAGGAAAAAAGGAACTTAATAAGCTTCTAAAGTATCAAAGAGACTAATTGGGAAGTATAATAAATATTATATATTCATTTATAACCTTGTTGTGCCTTGTTCTTCCTTGATCTTAATTATGCTATTCACTTGAATGACTTTAGCTCTAACTTTTCTCTAGTGTTTTTATAAGATATATCTTGATTTATGTATGATTGCAATTGCTTTCACATTTGTTTTTCTAAAACATAAACTAATTAATAGTACTTATATTTTATTACCATTTAAATGTGGACTATAACTTTCCCTTATTCAATATGTAACCTACATACATACGCGTAGGAGCTCTATTAAAAAAAAGTAAAAATGAGGTTTATAAGTCATAAACCATTAGATGTTGATTTATAATATGTTCCATTGACACATTAAAGGTGAAAGGAAAAATCCTTTTCTCCTTTCCATCTTCTATTTAGCACGTCCCCTACTTCTAGGGATGGTTATTGCATTATTGCCTCCTAACTTTCCTTTTCCTCACCTACTATTATTTTACAACTTTAAGACTTACCTCCCTCGTTCCCTTTGTCATATTCACATCCTCATAACAACACCTAGCTCTCCTCTTCTTCTTCTATCCTAGACCCCCTTGTTTAAGATTCTTCTAATCCTTTGTCTACCTTTAATTAACTTGCCAGCTCTCCTTGTCCTTTAACCTCAAACCATTCTCCCTTCAATCACCTCTTCCTTGATTACCTTTTCGAATCCCCTTTATCTTCTAATTGCTAATATGAACTCCTAAGTTAAGGCTCTTCGTAAGTGTTAGAACACTTTTATTATTCAAGCCCAAACCTTTAAGTTAAACTCCACATCTTTGAAAAAAAAATGTTATAAGTAATTGGTTATGTGATCTCACTGTACAAATTAAGGTTCATTAATATAATGGTAAGTCACTTATAATATCCTCAGCTATAGAAGTGTTTTTTATTAGTGCTTAAAGGTGTTCTGACACTCTTGTTGGGTACTTTATCGATAAAAAACCTTTTTTTCCCAATTGAAAGCATGAGCAAAAACTTGATGAATTTAGATATGCTTATATTAAACAAGGAAGACTTCTCGTTTAAATTAAAACATAAGACCAATTTAGATTCAATTTCACAATTTTCTCTAGAATATTGGTCCAAAATTAGGCTAAGATAACTTTATAGTTCCATAGGATAACTCATGTGTATGGATGAAAACACAACTGCCTTTAACTGCATAGGAAATAAAAGAATTTTCATTGAAAAATGATATGGAGAAAAACTTTACTAGAAACTTTGAGACTTAAGCGTTTAAATAAATAAGGAAGTTTGATGGAAACCAAGATTCAGTTATATACCAATGGAATCCTCCTAAAAAAAGGAATAAAACATTTGGAAGCCTATTGGTAAAATTTACAACACTGAGGAATTTAATGAACTAATGGAGCAATTACAAATGCCTTATCAGACACATTAGTTAATGTGCCAATCCTTAATCAACCCTCTCCTTAGGATATGCCTCTTTAAAAATCAATCACAATCAAAGCTAAAAACTAGAAGCTAGAAGCTATAAATTATAGGAAGTTAATATAACAAATGAAGACAAAGGAAAGGATGATGTGGAATTGGCTACTATTATTCGGCAATAACCCTTTTAAAAAGAAATAATTTTGCCAATAACTCTTAACCCTGGCGTAGACTTAAGGAATTTGGATTTGAGGATAAAAACATTAAGCTAAAGGTAAGTTAGTACATTTGGTAGTAAAAAAAGGCTAGGAAGGTAACTAAGGGATAACTCTAAGTTGCCTTAAAAAATGCTTCTTATGTCCATTATTTCCTGAAATGTTAAGGTTATCAATTCTCTTTAAAAACTTTTTCTAAACTATATAAACACTAAGAAACAGATAATGTTTAGCCTACTAAAAAATAAGCATAACAAGCTTAAATAATTTCTTATATATTTTTTTCGAATTGTTGGACCATTGTCACTAATCATCAAATCCATTTCAATATAAGAATAGTTATAGCTTGTAAACATGATTTGTTAAAGTTTTCAATTACTAGATACATAGATCAATTCATTTACTTGACAACTGAACTTATCCATAGCTTAGTAGCTCTAAAAATAAATTATGTTTATATTACTAATCTTGGCTTTAAAGGAACTTACTTTAAAAGCATTTAAAAAACATTCACCTTAGTATATTATCTTTACAAATAGGCAAAGATGATTTTTATAACAGTTTATATGCATATAAAGTTAAGGGAAATAACTAGAGTTTGAATCATCATAAAGATGGATTTTGGGATTGTTTATGATAGATTGAAGTAATTGATTTGCAATATAATGGGAACCACTTTATTTGATCTACCAAACAGTAAAGAAAATAGCTTATCTAGAAGAAACTTGATTATGCTCTAGGAAACGTTGAAATGTTAAGCCAAATTCCTTATGAGCAAGGAGCACTTGAACCATAAACTCACTTATGATCACTCACTAATAGAAGTTCTAATATATACAACTACATATTAGAGGAAACCCCTTTTTAGAATTTAAAAATTTTGTCCCAAACAATGAGGGATTTGAAGAAGTTTTTGGTAAAGGATTACAAATGAAATCTTAGATGGATTCAAAGCTTTCAAATGTATGAGAAAACTTTAAGCTATAAAATATTAGATCAAGAAGTTGAACAAGTAGAAATATTTATACAATAACGTGCATCAAAACAATAGATCAGTTTTCATTACAGCCTAAGATTAACTCTATGCGGATCCTAAAATTATTAGCCTAAGGAAAAAAAAGAAGAAGAGGGGCATTTAATGTTATGTTTAAGCCTTTAAAAATCATGCATCTTTGATAATGGCTAATGATGGTGATAGAAAACATCATTTCGAATGCCTAATGAAACTTTTTGTAACAATTAAGTTGATGCAAAGATTATCACCTTTAACTATTTTAATGATTTAACTATTTTTTAGGTTTATATTTAGTGCATTTCACTTTTTTATTTGTATTTTTCTATATTTTTGGTATTTTATTAATTCATATTATGTTTTTAAGATGTAATTTACTTATTTAAAGAAGAAAGATTAAATTGAGACATCTTTGGGGTGATCTGTAAATATTTTGATCAAGTTATGAAGATGTTGGAAATCAACGTGTGCACCAAAATTCCTGTATTTATGCCCATATACATCAACATAGCCATGCTTCATGCCAAAAAAATAATATGAAAGTTCTAGAGAGTTACACGGTCATCAACACATTTGTGTTAGAGAACAATATGCTTGCATTGATGTCTGTGATCATATTTGAGCCTATGCTCATTCTGGATTTGAGGATTTTAATGAACATGGCTATTTAATGCTTATGTAGCACTTAGAAAACTAAAATTTGAATTATGGGTGGGGTGACAGCTTTGGAGTAGTCAGGAACTCAAATGTGTTCTACCTATGAAGCGAGAGTGAGTGGATTCCAATAAATCTGGGGCATGCATCTTTGAATTTGGATGTGATGAAACACATGTGCATGGGAAGTAGATAGTGGGGACCTACACGTGTTGGGTCCCGTTTCCGAAACCCAACATTTGGAGGTCAAAACAGCCTGGAGGAACCATCGCTCATAACTTCTGGAACAGAAGGACACCAAAATACTCAACTTGGTTCAGAAATAAAGAAGTTATAGTTAAAACCCTACCAGCTCTTATAATTCTGAGACTGAACACTATACCTGATATCCCCAAAATACTGAAGCGAGTTCAGAATATACCCAACTTATACTCTCTTAATCGATCCATTCACATCGATTAAATCCCCTTTTCAAGTTCGGAAAAGAAGGTCTATAAAATTCATGGAGAGGTAGAGGAATGTCTTAGGAATCCTACGCTTAAAAAATCATTTCATTTGGGGGTCGGACGAAGAAGTTAGGGCAGAAAGAAACAGACAAGGTGCATCGGACGAAGTGCACCAGACGAAGTGCAGGCGAAGTGCACAAGACAAAGTGCAGACGAAGTGCACGAGACGAAGTGCAAACGAAGAGCACGAGACGAAGTGCAGACGAAGTGCACCAGACGAAGTGCAGACGAAGTGCACGAGACGAAGTGTACACGAGATGAAGTGCACACCAGACGAAGTGTACACCAGACGAAGTGTGTACACTAGACGAAGTGCACACTAGACGAAGTGTACACGAGACGAAGTGCACACCAGATGAAGTGTACACCAGACGAAGTGTACACTAGACGAAGTGCACACCAGACAAAGTGTACACTAGACGAAGTGGAGTCAACTCAGACGATAAAATGGTCAACCACAGACGGTAAACACAGACGATCTGTGGTCAATTTAAGACGATAAAATAGTCAACCACAGACGATAAACACAGAGGATCTGTGGTCAACTTAAGACGATAAAATAGTCAA
>JAOSBN010000179.1:27649300-27668553 GCA_027563595.1 Erythroxylum suave
TGATGAATGGATATTGTTATGTTCTGTTTTTTATGGATAAAAACGTGGATCATTGGTTGTTTTAGGAATGGATTAGAATGGGTATGGAAGCTAAAGAGAAGGCAAGTATAGTGTCTTGAAAATAGAAGAACTAGGATTAAAGTTTAGAGATAAAAGATAATGGTGTTTAAAGTGGCTGGAATATGTTAGCTGGAACAATTCCACTGGATATGCTTATATAATTTAGCCATAACTTGTTTTGTAGTTATCCAAATGAGATGGTTTTTGATTTGGATTAAATTAGATATATATGGCTACATTTTTCATGAAGACATCGAATTCAAATTTTATCATTAAGAGTTTCCAACTTCGAGTTGAAGTTCAGTACTGGGTGTAGGAAAAAGTGCAGAAAAAACCTGGATACATATTGGGCTTTTGTTATGTTTTCTTGATGACTAAATGTGGATCTCTTTGGGTGTTTTTGTGATAATGTAAAATGATTCTAAAGCTAAAGAAAGGGATTAATGTGGTGTCTTGAAATGTGAAGGATCAAGGTGATAGTTAGAAGTGAAATGAAAGCAGAAATAAAGTTGAATATGTGCAAAAAATGGATGATGAATGAACATATATGTGTATGTTCTGTTGTTAGTGTTTATGATCAATCATGGGCTATAAATTGTTTATGGATGATATTGAGTTGAAATGGAATTAGAATAATGGATAAATGATGAGCATTGAACTAGAAATGACAGATTAAGCATGAGGAATTGAATGTCGTAAGTAAAGAGTTAAAAATATTTGATCTGAAATTTCCATGAGTTTTCTATACTAGTATAGAGAGTTTTTGACAATTTTTTCTTCATGGAAGTTATAGATCTTTCTTTAAGCTTTCCATTGATATAAAGTATGAAATTTTTGGACATTGGAGGAGAGAGATATGACCATTAGAATTTTGTGATGCTGCATAGGATGGACATTCGGGGCAGTTACATTATTTTGAAATTTTGACCTTGATAGAGGCAAAATTTGTTTTCTAAATCTGCATGGAAGTTGTAGGTCTAGAAATCCTCTTCGAAACGGTCCTTGAATAACCTTAATCCGACATTTGTAGTAAAAGTTATGCCCATTTTATCAATTCAGGTCGGAATGGGAAATGGAGGAAGGGAGAAGTCGCGAACGCGACTCTGCGCATTTTTCACGCAAGTCACGATCACGACATCGCAGGAGCTTGCGAGCATGTGACCTGCTGATTTCGTCCCAATCTGAACATACTCCACTCTTTTAATCATAACTTTGTCGTCCGACCTCCAAATTACCTGATTTTCTGAAGCATTGGATTCATAACACATTCCTCTATCTCTCCAAAAAAATTTATAGCTTTTCATTTTGACTCGAAAAAGATTGATCAAATCAAATTAAGGGTATCAGTTGGAAGAGCATGAATTGGATATTTTACTGAGTATGTTCCAGTATTTTGATGATATCTTGACCTGTAGGATTGCAAATGAGATTATTTTTAATTTGGAGTAAACTAGAGAAATAGGGATACAAATCATATGAAGAAGTCGAATTGTGATTCAGTCTCTAAAATGTTTAATTTCTGGATGGAAGTAGTGTATAGCATACTGTTTTTGAATATGAACAGCCCGAAAATGTTTGTAGCATATCTTCCAAATTACTGAACCAAATTGAGTGATTTTGGTGTCAATGGAAAGATAAGACATAGAGGAAAATTTTTCTAGAAGAGTGTGTGACAAAATTACATCAGTTTTACTTTCTAATTGAATGTGAATAGTAGACCCAAAAGTGCGACTTAGAAAAAAAATCTAAAATGAGTCAATGAGAAAGGAATAGAGATTTTAATGGTTTTAGTGAGGAATAAACCTAAGTATAAATTATACTTAGATGAGTTTTGATATGAGAATGAATTTGTGATGAAATTAATGGTAAAATACCCGGAACTGTCATGAACATGCATTGTACATATTTCATTTTAGGCATGTGCATTATTAAACACTTATGCTTGTACAAATTGTGATGTATGTGTATCTTGCATAAATGGGTTGTGTAGGTTAAATGTTCGCATTCAGGTGATTCTAAAATTTGGAAGCAAATGCTAATCTGGAGCGTACTGTGAGTAGACCTAGATGACCTCATTTAATTGTTTGTTTTGTGTGAACTTTGGTATTAATTGACTACTGAATGTCTATATGAATGTGATTGATTGTGTTAGTTTCCAGACAGGAGGTCCGATGATTGTGATTCTTGGTTGACATATTGAAGTGTTGCTTGTATGTGAATGAGATGAACTAAGTGTACAAAATTTGATGATAAGCGTATTTTGAATGAGCATTTGCATGTAAGTGAAAATGTGATTCTTAACTTAATGTTGAATGTCGGACTAAGGTCCGATGATATGGGAATGTGATTGAATGGGATCATGCAAATGTGATTGATGCATTTCATTTCATGAAGGCATGAAACATAATGGCAGTTGTGAGCATAGTTGCCACCGATCAGATCTTAAAGCTCAAAGAGTGAAAAAGAGCCTCAAGCTCAAAAGTGATTCAGAGCCTCAGGCTCAATGTTTAATGAGTCCTCTATGGGATAGTTATCAATGAGCCTTCTATGGGACAGTTATCAATGAGCCCTATATGGGACAGTTTAGGGACTCGGTTACAACAAAGTAACAAATGGAAAGTGAGTCTCATGTGCATTGCTTATGCATTATATGAGTGATTAAATTATATTGAATGTGAAATTATGCAATGATGTGAATTATGTGTTATATGACTGGGTGAGCCATCTATGATGGTCACTCATTGAGTTTGCAAAATTCACCCAAAATTTGCAAATATTTTTCAGGATCAAAAGAATACCCCGTTAGGCAAACGGGAGGATCCCTACAGCATTCGAATAAGGGATAGAGGTAGAGATAGAGGTAGAGATCAGTTCGCATCTGCATTAGTGTTTTCCTTTTTTTTGTATAAATTTGTATTCTGCAATTTCTATAAAATAATGTATTCCGAAACTTTTGTATAATGTGTATACAATGGTTTTTATGGTGGAATGTAAAGATATTATGACTAAGTGTTTTGTATTTATAATGGGCCCCAATTGGCTATTGAAATTTTATTGATTGTATTGTGTTGATTGAAAATGTTTATGAATGAAAGTGGGCACAAATTAGTTATTATTTTCGTATATGTTTGTTGTTGTTTCGGAAAAAAAATATTTATACCGATTTTTGAATGATTGAGTGCTCTAGCATGCCATCCTCGCAAAGCACGGACTCGGATATCACCCAAAATGTCGACCATGTGTCTCGAGGGGGTGGGGTGTTACACTTAACCTAGTCCTCAATAACCTATATTCAAAGTAGAAGAATTCTCTACAAAATTTGAATATAATCTAGAAGAACACTAGGTAGCCCAGTCAAAAACTAAAGAAAAATGGTGAACCCCACCAAATAGCTCAATTTAGCTATTACTGGCATGAATCAGTTGGACTCTATATAATAGCTAGATAGCAATTCTGAGTGTCTACAAAATCTCTTTCAAGAACTAACCATTTAATTTGCTCAACATCACAACTTTTCTGCTTTCATCCATCCTACTAAGAAACCTATTTTTAAGGTATTATTTTAAAAGGCAAAGTTAGTCAATGATATTTTACCCAACAATTAAGAGAATTGTTTGATTTCACCCAATCTCAAGTAAACAGCTGACAAAACATGATGGATAGATAAATACATTTCTGAACTCACAATACCTCAATTTGTCTAACAAAGAACCAAACGCTTTCAATGATGTTACTTCTTCAAATCAAACTAACCAACATATCAAATTAAATGATATTACTCTTGCAATATGATAGGCTATTTTATTTCATGGCTTTCTTGGTACAAACGTGCATTGTTCATTTCCATCCAGCCCTAAGAAACTTGTCTGTGATTTAGATACCCTAAAGAAAGGGCAAGATCCGATTTGAAGAATTTATGGTACCCACAAGTGATTTTTAATGTCTCTTTCTTTGATCTCTAAGCACAGAATGTACTATGACCTCCGCACTTGACAGTGCATGCAGTCAATTTATGAGTTGGACCATGGGTCATGGGTGTAGTTATGGGAATATTATGATTATACAGAAACATAAGGCCATGCACCTAACCTTCATACAAACTTCTAACTCATTCATAAGCCCCACATACAATCATCTTTGAAAGCAAAAAATGTTAGTCTGAAGTTAATTATATTCATTGCGTCAAACAGAAGTCCCATGAAAAGTGAAGCATTGCCTCTTTTTTACATTGCAAAACCAGTCACGCACTTTCTTAACTAGTAAAGCCTAAAACAAAAGCAAAAGAAAACATAACCAATAAGTCAGTAGTGTGATTTTCACAAAACTTTAAATTTCAAGTCTCCGAATTGGCAAACTTGAATTTCCATCTTATCGTAAGAGAAGCCATGGCCATTGTCCAGCAAACAGGAGATACAATTCAATGGATTTCTATCAATGATCATGGACACATCAAACATACACCTAATGCTTAAATTTCTACAACCTATGGCCAACAAGGTTGCTCCTTTGTATATTGATGCCAGATACAAAATGCTGGCATAACAATTTACTTATTATGAAATTATATCCTTCAACTGTGATGGGAAATTGTCAGTTGAGGTAACCAAGAAGATCTTAGACAATCACAAATATATGCATTTTGAAATGAAAAATCACAAGAAACATCAACAATTCTAGTGCTAAGCATTACTAGCCTACTAGGCCACCATCAAAAGCTATCTTCATATGCTTCACTTAATAGAAACAAACTAAGTGACAATAACAGAAACAAACCAAGAGTAGAAACATAGCAAAATGGTACTCACTTATAGAAAAGCTCTCACTGATTCAAGTCTTGCAAGAAAGTAGCCCGAAACAGTGTATCAATAAATTCAATACTTCTCAATAAATTCAATAATTCAACGGGTATATATAATACAACTATCAAAATCTGAAATGAAATAAACATCTAAGTGTTACAGAAAACTATTTAATCAAGAAGGATATACGAGAATGAAAGCTCATGAATCATGATTCAACGGCCTTATCCTTATCTCCTTATCTAATACACAAGCTGTACTCAACCCATATATGTGGCTCTTCTCCTTCCCATTGACATTCTCGTCACTGTTTCCAAGAGTTGGTAGACCATTTACTTAGTTAGCTTCACCAAAGCCACAGCAAGTTCTGTGCAAGAGACTCTATAATTCGAAGGCTTCATGTATTTTCCAGAAAGATAGAGAAGGCAAAGGAGAGGTTTACCGTAACTACGCCGGAGCTAAGTAAGCCCAAGAAGACGGAGAAGCCAAGAGAAGTTGACGATTACTCTGCCATAGCCACTTCAATCTAAGAAGATGGAGAAGAAAGAGGAGGAGAAGACTAGAAGATTCAAAAAGAAAAGTTTATTGGAAGGACCTAGAACACTTGTGACAATGAACTCTTAATCTACAGTTTTGTTTCGAACCGGTTGGATCGGTTAAAATCGGATAAAAACTAGCCGGTTCACTAATAAACCGGTCGGTGTTAAAACATAAAGGTTATTAATTTAAACCGAACAGGACCAAGGGCCGGTTCAAACTTTATCCGGTCGGTTAGGCTTGATTTTTAAAACATTGCATATAACATTCATTCATAAATCAATTTTTTCTACATTTCTTTCAATCCCATCTTAGGATTCATATAACTCTAAATTATCTCCACATCAATTTAAATCATAAATCAACATACACATAAAAGAAGACATGAACCTATCCAGATTTTTTTCTCATTCATGTCAAACACATAGAACACCATCTTATAATCATATGTCCTCTAACCCTCATTATATATGCTTTATTCAACAAATTAAGAAGAGTAAAGCTTTTAACTTACTTGTTTACTTCAAGACGTTCAAAAAATCTCCAACAACCCTAGCTTTCATTCTTTATACGTCCATCATCATTCAAGGAGTGGTTTTGGTTCATTTTGTAGCAAGATGAAGAGGATAACAAGGATCTTGAAGTGGGCAGTTTTATTGTTAACAAAATCAAGGTTATGAAGGTAGAGAGCAAGAATCGTTAATGGAGAAGAAGAAGAAATTAAGAAGGTGAATGTGGGAGAGACTTACGAAGAGAGAGAAGTAAATGACAAGTGAAGGACCAAAAATGTTGGTTGTCTTTCACTTAATAAAAACAAGAGTTAAAAGGTGGTGTGGGTCACTTGCCACATGTCACTTTCTTATGGTCCAATTTTGGGACTTTTAAAAATGTTAGTCCATTTGTCTTCTAATTCTAATCTAATTTACTCCCAATTTTAAATGATATGTGTCATTAAATCCCAATATCACTTTTTAATAATTCTACTACCATTTGATATTTATTCCTACTGATTATTCTGCCACTTGGCATTTTTCCTAGTCCATAATATCCAAAAATTCTAGAAATTTCTCAAATTTCTCCAAAAATTCTAAATCGATAATTTAATTCACTAAATCAATTTGTGGGACAAAATACTCACTATCCACATCATAATCACATTAAATCAATCATTTATACTCGGAAAAATATAAAATGAATGCATATATAAATTATTGTAATGTGTGTAATAATAAATGTCATGTACATGATGCTATTTAATGCATGAGTATGAAATGCATTTCTCTATTATCTCATTACACGTTCTCATGTACAGTATTTCTAAGCTCTAACCCTAATAATGAGAACGGGATGTTACAATCTAAATTGGCTTATACCATGATCCCTTACGGAACTTAGAGGAATTTTTGGGTTGACAAGCTATAATAAGAGATTTATAAAAAAATTATACGAGTTTGGCAAAACCATTGAATGATTTATTAAAGAAATAGGCCACGATTAAGTGAAGGTAATAGGAAAAGCAACAATAAGCCTTTGAATACTTAAAAGGATCTATGATGATAGCCCTAGTTTGGCATACCTGGCTTCTCTCAACCATTTATCATCATGGCAGATGCTCATAGAACCAAAATTGGAGTTGTTTTTTAACAATATAGGCATCTATCATATAACTGAGTAAAACTTTAACGAATAAACACTTAGATCTTTCCACTTATAGGAAGCAATTCCTGGAAATCATCGAAGTCATTGGACAACAACATCATTACCTCATTGGAAGATAATTTAAGGTACACACTAACCATCAAAATCTTAAGTATTTACTTTAGAAAAGCATCCCTTTCCAACAAACTTAGCTCCCCAAACTTTTTGGATATGATTTTGAAGTAGAGTATGAGAGAGAATAAAGCCTTAAATGCTTTATAATATGTGCTTAATTGATTGTACATATATTTCATAACACTTAGTGATTAATGATATGAAATGTTTAAGAAATTTATTTTAGTCCATATTTGGTTTTAGGTATAATTTGGAAGCGTAAGAGCTAAAGTGATTTGAAAGCACATTCTTTGAGTCGTTTTCTTAAAATTAACACTCACTTGTCTCCATGAAACAAGAAGGAGAAGGATTATAGTAAAGAGGAGAAAAGAAAATGCCATAAATGGAAAGTATGTCATGCGTCACATGTTATGATTGTGACTTATCCAGTCACGCCGATGACTTAATAGTCATGTTTGTGACTCGTCTTTCATGCCCATGACTCGATAGCTCACGATTGTGAGCTTCAAGTATGCAATTCAACAGTCGTAACTCAAAGAGTCATGGCTGTGACTTTTGACACCTAAGCACCAGAAACTTAAATTTTAGTATAAATAGAACATTTGTCATCAGAGAGTTTATGAATTGTTTCGGAAGCAAAATGAGGGACAATTTTGGAGACCCATGGAAGGCTTAGCTTTCCCAACTCGATTCAAAGGTAAAATTGATGCCGAAGACACATTTTAGGCATCCCTCCATTGTGTTTGTTGTTCTCTCTCTAAGGGATTGATTAAGTTATCTAATGTTTATTGTTTGAGTGTTATGTAAAAATGATTGAATGCTCTATTTGAATGTTTTTATGTATGAACCCAATGCTAGAATTGAATACAATACATAATTATTGTGTTTCTTATTTATTTTTAGCAACTAATGGTTTTTAAGAATTAGGGATAACGTAACATAGGTTAAATGACTCAAACTTGTGTAGCTGTTGCCTAGCTTGTTTCTGTTTTTCTTATTCGTAATGCAACTGTCCAACTAAATCTAGAGAGTTTGTTCTAGGTTGTTCGATAGTTAAGTTTAATTAAAGGGCTTATTTTAATTAAACATAGCCTAAGGGGAAATTGGAATTAATAAAGCTTCTTGTTAATCTACAATCAATAGTTGCTAAGAAAGGTATAAGAATAACAAAACAATGAAATATGTTTATTCATGTGTAGTCCGGGATTGAACCAAAGACCAAATCCTTAACTCATTCATCATTTTTATCACTTTTTGATTGTTTGCTTTAATTTGCTTTAATTAGTTTAATTTCATTTTATTTTATTACTCAAAACCAAAATCCCCTTGACATAAACACCAATTCTCTTCATTTATGTACTCTTTGTAGGATCAATCAAGACTCATCACTAGCTATAGCTTTAAGACTACTTATTTTGTGTAATGTTACGACACACTACCTTTTTATCAAGAATAACTAACATTGAACTATTCACCTTAATGGTGTCCCATGTTCATACAGATCTATTGTAGGAAACTAAAAGCAATTAAGAGAAGGACTTTATAATTGAAGACATCATCACACAACTAAAAATAGGTGGGTTCAGCTCTAGTAATTATGAATGTAAGGAAGAACTCTCAAGTCATGATGGACCATATAGAGATGATTTTGGGGTTATTGCGGCAATCAAAAGGATACAAAATATATGCCAATTGAAGAGTTTGAGCAAGGATGTAAAACATCTGTCACCTAGTAAAGGGGTAAGCATCAAAATGTGGCATATCGTGGAAGGTTATATAGGGGACTTTGAAAAAAAATCCAAGGAGATCAAGTGTTATGGCGATAATGGATAGGTTGAACAAATATGCCAACTTTGTAGCCATCAAGCATCCCATCACCGTAATAGATGCAGCTCAAACATTCTTGGATCACATTTACAAACTTCGTGGAATGCCTGAAATCATAGTTTGTGATATATTTCTACTCTTCTATGTTCTAGAAGGGAACTTTCAAGTTGCAAAAGGTGAGCTTGAATTTCTCCACCATATACCATCCCTAATTGGATAGATAGACTGAATTTGTAAATAAAATGTTAAAAAACTTATTTACGTTGCTCTTGTGGTGACACTCCTATAAGATGAGTATAATGGATATCATAAACTGAATAATGATATAACATCATGTCATATAGCCATAAACACCACCTCATTTGAGCTACTAAATGGGTAACTTAAATATACTTAATCATAGTTTGTTAAGAATTCTAAAAACTTGATGGTAGATCAAGTGATGAGTAACAGAAAGACTGCTCTTCAACAAAATTCCACCAACACTCAAAATCACATGAAACAAGCAGCATATCGACAAAGAACAGAAAGTCTTATCAATAAGCTTCAACTTTATTGATAACACTCGCTACAAGGTGACCAATAAAAAATCTTCTCCCTTACATTATGGTTCCTACCAAATTATAGAGAAGTTGGACAAGGTGGCCAATAAGACATCCGTTTATCCAACATTTTAAGTGTCCCAACTCAAAAAGTGTTTACCAGGAAGGAAAGTGGCTCCACTAAATTGCCAACAACAGGCAAACACATAAACAAGAATCTTGCACCAAATAGATGACTCAAATAAAGCCGCAACTTTGGGATCTATAAGAAATACAAAAGCGCTTTCCAGATTGATTATGAAAGGAATTAAGGGATGCAAGAATTAACTACTACTAATGCTATAAATAAAACGTCGTTGCAAAGAAAGCAAAATGAAGACAAAGAAGCGATCCTCAAACCGTAAAGTCAAGCATTACATTTCGTTGCAATCAAATATAATCGCCATAACCCCACAAATAATGATACTTGAGACGAAAATTTTAAGCTGTAGTCAAATATAATCTTTCGTTGTGATCAAACATAGTTGTTATTTGATATTTTAAACAGTCCTATCATTATAACAACCAACATGGACTTGTCTTTTTTTCATTCTCTTCTTCATTCTATCTTGCGTTCTCCGTACTAACTACAGGCACTCACCATAATTACTATTTACACATAGTCACAATCCATTGTTTTCCTTTTTCTTTTTTGTCACGTTTGGGATCCAGAGGGAGCCGTTTCGGCCAGTTTTGTACACTTCCTACTTAAACTCGCAGTGTCCCAAATCAAGGCTTGAAATCCGACCAACTCTCCCATTGATCGGAAGACTCATTGGTGCCGAGAGATGTACCACAAGCCTTGCACGAAAAGAACATAAAAACGCAAACGAAGACCACTATCTATGCCCGACTAATGCCAGAAAGTTTGACCCAACATAACGAATTCCAATTACATCACTTTCATTACCAAAACAGAGGATGATTACAAAGACAGAGAAAAGGTTCGTTGGTTTCCTAGGTTGTGTGGTTTTATCTCCCATGAGTTAACCTGCTGTGCTTCCTCAGAGAGGATGAAAGGCAAAGAGATCTCACGGATCATCAATTCACCACAAAATGGGCATTCACTAGCTATTGCATCATCCAACTGTGAACGGAGCTGTGAAGTCAAAATAATAAATCAAATAGACGCCATTAAGTAGCAATTTTTGAAAAAACATAATGATAAAATTAACTAGATAAATCTCTTGCAAAACTAGCGATAACTTCCAGGAGTATTTGTATGTTCACATATGGATCATCTCTTTGGTCAAATGGATCCACTCTTATATACTCAAAAATGATTTGGGTCATTAATCCAAAAATAGACGGTTTATGGGTATAAAAGAAGCTTCTCAAGTTAAGGTCAACAATAAATTTCATAAAATAAATGGCAACAAGACATCTTTATGGAATGATTACTAATAAATCATTCCATAAAATAAGTATCCCCTATGATCACTAATAAATCGTCACCTACATCTAGAATTGGAAATTATCAATCATTAAAGCCAAAAGTCAGCTCTATAATCAGTAATCAAGACTGGAATTAGCCTCCTAAAAATTCAAGAACCTTGACACACATTAGGAATTAAATACCTTCCCTCCCAACAGCAACAATGGACACGAAAAAAAACATTTGGACTCAGCATTTCCATAAAAGATTAGATCATTCTACCTTTGATACTTCTGCATTCCTCTAAGGCACTCAACAACAATCAGCTTTGAATCTCTTTAAAGCAGAAGTATCAAAGGCACAATGGTCTAACCTTTTATGGTTTGAAAATTAAATTCCCAAAGTTAAGTTCCATTCTATGGATGAATGTTCTCATCGAATTTAGAATCAAGGACGCCTCATATAGCAATGACAAATACTACCCTTTATGCAATCATGAGGAAACCACGGGCATCTCTTTTTCAAACGTTCATTCACCAAAGGAATGTAGCAAACAATCCTATACAGATTACGTCCAGATGATTCCCACTAGGATTGGAAACATATCATCCTATGGATTGGTGAAATTACATCCAATCCAATGTATTTCGGGCGGCACCAGTCACACAACGATACCAAATTTCTTTTTACTGCATCAGATTGAACCAGAATTTCGGGTTACACCCATTGTACCAACCAATATTGGACGATATATCAAAATACCGCACAACACCTCATTAAATTTGTGAATTAAGAAAATTTGAATTTTATAATTTTTAAAATATTTTTAAAATTATTCAAAATTATTTTTATGCCAATTTTAATTAAAAGTTATTGGGTCAAAATTTGAAACATTTTTTCAATTTAATAAGAATATAGAACTAAATTTTAATAGGGAACTATATTTTTATATAACTAATCTTTTTTTGGTTTATTAGCCACTTTCATCCTTCAAGCATTGTTTTTATATATTTTTTCAATTTCTTTTGAACATTTCTTTAAATAATTATTTTATTTTCTAACATATCCATGTAGGTTTAATTTTTTTTATAACATGAAATAATTTTAGTTTTTTATTTTAAATTTTCATAATCTAATTTTATTATTAAAGAAATTAAAACTATTTAATATTAACTACTAATAAAAATAAAAACTAATACAATAAATTTTATAATAAAGGAAAATTTTAATTATATAAAATTAAGAAATTATTTTATAATTTAAAATTATATCCGATCTTGACTTATACGGGTATTGTATCATAACAATGCCAAACCTATATCAACTCTAGTAACATATTCGCAACAGTGATCAAACTACTCCTGAAAAAATTCTAATAAAACCATCATTCGAACGCTTGGTTTATACTATTGAATGGACAAGGAACTCGAGGATCTTAATGACAGTAAAAAAAATCTGCCCAATCGTTTGCTAAAAATGATAAGAGTTCATAGCATAGGCAGGACAACAGTTCACCGCGACAATAAAAAATCTGCCCAATGTTTAACAGCTGCTTTGCTAAAAATGATAAAGAGTTCATAGCATAGGAAGGACCACCGTTCACCGAGCATAAAACAAATATGGACGTCTCGCTAGGAAGAAAATGTATACATGAGGTTATTGAGAGGAAGCCAGATTCATGTCCAAAAGTACACAGCAAGCATCTATAACTCAGACTTTATAGCTCCTTGAGAGTAAATCCAAATCTAGCTTTTTGTTTTGCTGCTTTTCTGAGTTAAACTTATAACCTTGCTTTCTTATATGTTTTGAAGTTTTCATCTTGCTGAACAAAACTAGTGCTAATATCACTTGCCAGATTTATGTTCAAAGGCCAAATGAAAAGTAAACTATGGAAAACCTATGAAAGGTGATACAAACTTTTGTTTCAATTAGTACAAACAATTCATTCACATTCAAGAAAGAAAACAATGCTAAAGATAACATTGAGAATACCTTATCTGCAGGGGTAATGCTAGCAATGGAGTCCTCAGTTAAACCACCATTCAAGTCTGTCCTCACTCCATCACCTAATAAACTAAGCTGTTTTTGAAGATCCAGTATATACTCAGCCTGCAATATTTATTTCAAATACGAGGAAAATTTAAAAACTTGAGGTTGGTGGTTTATCCTACTAACAGCATCCGAAGGAAATAGTTTCAATTCTTTTCAGTATATAAAAGAGGAGGTTCAATATATCCCCAGAAAAGCTGTCGATTCCAACATATTAGACATCTAG
Organism: Erythroxylum suave; assembly: GCA_027563595.1. Taxonomy (NCBI): domain Eukaryota; kingdom Viridiplantae; phylum Streptophyta; class Magnoliopsida; order Malpighiales; family Erythroxylaceae; genus Erythroxylum; species Erythroxylum suave. The sequence goes on from JAOSBN010000179.1 coordinate 27,662,528, forward strand.
TTAGTAACACTTGATGCAGCTCCAAGGACAGCCTCTCCTTTCCATCATAAATTGCAAAACATTTGATTTCTCTAATTGCACCGTGACATAGACTATTCGATTTTAACAAGGCAAGGGTCATCACTGGTCAGTATTTGGTTGATGAGTAGGATTCATAAATGTACCCCCCTAATAATCCTATTATATTCTCTGCCCCAGAAGGTAAACATAAAACTTTTTGTAGGTCTCCAGTTTCTTTTTCTCGGTTAAACTTTGATAATAAAAATTGGCTGATATAATTACATGGATGGAGCAAATAATTGTTATGGAAGCAATATGAATAACAGTCAGATTTCATAATGACATTTTCTTCAACTGAATTAACTGTTCATGGCGTTTTGGTAAATATCTCTTAATGGTTTTGCCAAAAGAATCATGACCATAATATGGACAATTTCAAGATGTCAGAGTTACTATCAATGTCATGCTTCTTATGTTGGAATATGACCGATAGCTTGTATTTTCCAACTATAAATTGATGGGTTGAAACCTAATTAGAGTTATTGTTCATGCTTTAATCTAAGGCTGGAATTATTCAACATCATTATAAGAAAAAGGTTGACTAAAAAGCCAAAAGTGATGTAATAGCATGAGATGAAGCTAACACCTGGCAGAATAAAAATCAATGTGAAAAGAAACAGAACACTTACTTGAATTTCAGTGGTACAACGAGTTACATGGGCAATCAGGCAGTGTGAGTGAAAGGAATGACCACAAGGAAATACATAGAATGGAGCCATCGCTCCCACTGATGTATAGCCTCGAGCCATGCGATAATCCACACCCACAACCAAAATTTTGCGCTTACAAACCTAAAGAACAAAAAGAAGACTTCTTTTCAGATTTCCATCATGAAAGCTTGATAATTAAATGTTATACTAGCCGCCAAAATTGGCTGTGTAAGAAAATAGGCACATTGTAGCAGTCAAGACCTAACTCTTAAATTCAAGAGTCATTTTAAGAGATTTTCTTCCATGCAGCATAGATAAAGGATATTGTACGGTAACAAATAATCATCTAAAAAGAATTTGATTTTTGCTTCATCGACTAAACATTTGGATGATCAATACCCCGCATTCTTCATCACGGTCAATGACAGCATATCTTTGAGCCAGTGCATTAATATCTTTTCTGATGTTATCTGCACCATGTGTTGCATCATTCATCTCTTGTTTCAGTTGTTCAATTTGCTTGTTGTAATCTTCCAATGATGAGCATATTGCTTCCTGCAAGAGAAGGAAACAAAATCAAACCAGTAAATAAGTTAGACCAATTACGCTATATTGCAATTTATAGTTCACCTTTCATTCTAGAAGGCTGGAAAGAAGAAAAAGAATTAGAAGAGACTTGGCACTACTAGAATACTAAATTTCAAAGAATTGCTCCCAAATTAATCCACATGCTTAAGATAACTACATCTAGAACCATTATACCAGGAGAATGTTAAATTATCAAGTAGCAACATCAGGTAAACCTAAACAGAGCAATTCTTTACAGAATGTTGAGTAAGAGCTAGACCGTAATAAATGACATCCCTTAAAATGATACAAAGAATAGAGAAACGAGTCTTACCTTGAAGTCATCAATCAAAGCAAAGTCTGGAAAGAAAGGCAATATATCCTCAATCTTCAAAAGACCATCAGTTTCCTTTAGAAAAGCTAAAGCCTTGCGTATATTCTCCCTTTTCGTTCCCTTTTCCTGTTCAATTACATGCTTAGCCACCATAAGCCAGAGCTTCTTTCTCAAGTCTTCATCATCTTCAACCTTGTCAGCTTCAGCCATAGCAAGTTCAGGGTCAACCTATAGCAGCAACAGACTGTACTTCAGAACAATTCAAGAAATCATAATATATTTGTTATCGATCCATAGATATAATGCCCTTGAGTTTCAAAATTGTAAACTTGTATCAACTGTTTAGGATGACACAAAGTGGAGGAATGTGGAGACAACACCAAACCCCATGCAGACAACCATTACTTTACCTACAACGCTCACACATACTAGTTTTCCTACAGCTCTAACACACACATTGTTGTGGTTAATCTTTGGAAGAAATGTTAAATAAATGTCCAAATGAAAATAGCAACTAAATTATATGTGCTGAAATTCCTCCATATTTTATCCATGCATTAATTTGAAAGATTATATGATATGAGAATAAAGTATTACTTAATGATATCTAAACTATTATATTATGGAATACTACATAATATAATTCCTACATTTATGTACTAAATTTTCATAATTTTCAATATTTTTCCTTATGTTGTTATGACTGTTTTGCATGTCTATCCAATATGAATTATGAACTGCAAATAGATATTTATTATTGAAAAAATCAATATATATATATATTATGATAATATAATAGTTTAGATATCATTTAGTGATACTGTATTCTCATATTATATAATCTTTCACATGAATGCATGGATAAAATATGGAGGAATTTCAGCACATATAATTTTTTTATTTTGATTTTTTTTCCTGGCTGTTTTTCTTAAACCTAAAATAATATACACAAAAACATGAACTTGATGGTAAGGACACAGACTGTTCTAGAGGGGGACACCTGCCAAGGGAGAGCAAGGACGACGATGTGATTGAAACAAACAGTATAAATATGATCATTGGAAAAGAAGCGAGGAGGAAAATATGATAGAAACTAGAGAAAAATAAAAGAATATCTCAACGGGGTTTCCAAAAGGAATGACATGATATAAGTAATCGACCTGTTAATCGGCTGTCAGAACAAAAAAAACAGAATAAAGGTAACATCATTTTCAATGCACTGACTGAAGGAAAGACACAAGGATAACAGCACTGTGAATGGGCTGTCAGAAGAAAGGATGAAGAGTAATAACATTCGTGAAGAGCTACCAGAAGAAAGGATAAAAAATGGACAACAACACCCTCAATGAGCTATCGAAAGGAAAGATAGAAGAAATATTTCATATGGAAGAGAGAATATAGCAATAGCAAATGAAGAAATGGAGGATCTAAAAAAGAAGAAACAAAGATTGGGGATTCAAGGGTTAGAGAGAGAGGCTACTCCATCTCTCTAGGCGCACTCTCAACCACAACACTGCTTGGCTCATCCAACCCCACTCTTTCTCTCTCCACCAATTCTTTCTTTCTTCTTACCCCGTCCCTGGATTGTCCAGGGGCTCTCTGGTCATTTCGTTCCACAGTATTTCTTTCCCACCACAACTACTTACCGTTTCTTTCCACTGTTCCTTGCAGTGCCTCACCCTCCAAATCTGCTGTCTTCCTTTTCCAGCGATATGACCAATCATCCTACTGATTTTCCACGCCTACCCCTCATCTCTGATCCCTCCCCAGCACGACTCCTCACCATCTCTTACTGCACCTCCCACCCAGAAAACATGGAAGCAAGTCATCGGAGACAAACTTACATCTTCCCCTACCTTCAGCTCACCCCAGGAGATTGATGGTAAGCTGGTGGTTTGTCCGGATCTTGAACTTCAAGAAGGTGCCAGGAGTTGGAAAACAACTATTGTGGGGTTCTTTCATCATCGGCCAACTTTTCCTCTCATCCAATGTTCGGCCAACAAACTATAGAAACAAGGAGGACTCTCCAATGTCTTGCTCTCAGAGGATAACCTCCTTCTTTTAATTTTCTCCACTACCTCTGAAGCGAACAAAGTTTTGGAAGATGGCCCTTGGCATTTTGGCAACCAGTCTATAGTCTTTCAAATACGGCAACCTAGCTTACGGTTCAACTCAATCAAGGTCCAAAATGTACCCCTCTTGATCAACTTCCATAGTATCCTGCTTGAGTATTGAACTACTCAGGGGTTAAGCTCGTTAGCCAGCTACATCAGAAAACCCTTATACATGGATGAACATAGTGCTAGGAAGAAGCGCATAGGTGAACCTCAAAACTAATTTCAAAAATTATGGCTAAATTTCATGACAGCTTGGTGGGAGGGAATTCAGGCTACTTGAACACCTACAAGCGAATGATTGCAGACTTCTATTGGAAAGGGATGAAGGCAGATATATACAAACATGTGGACAATTGTGCAATTTGTAAACAAAACAAAACATTAACTTTCTCCAGCAGAATTATTGTAGCCTCTTCCTATTCTAGAACAAGTGTAGGATGATATCTCCATGGATTTTATAGGACTACCTAAATCAGCAAGGTTGAGTGCAATTCTTGTGGTAGTAGACAGACTCAGTAAATATGCTCATTTTGTCGCTCTCAAACATCCCTACACCACATCCATCGTGGCTGAATAATTTTTCCAACACATGGTTAAACTTCATGAATTCCCAAGATCTATTGTGTCTGACAAAGATAAGGTTTTTATACGTCATTTTTGGAGGGAACTATTTTGCCTACAACAAACTCAGCTACAACACAGCACCGCCTACCATCCCCAAACCAACAGCCAAAACGAGGCGAACTCAAATAAGGGTACTTATCCCAATGAGTCTTCTCGTCATATCTAACTTTATCACAATGCGTGCAATGAAGCCATGAGCCTCTACATGTTCTCTACCTGCACGACCACCACATCCCCATCAGTTACTAGCTTGCAAACCAGACTTTGGTGCAAGTGTTGACCTATCAGTGTTGTTCTCGGGTGGACTCTCCTTAGCCACAGATCGAGAGAGTCTAAAATATACTTAAACAAAGGAAGGTCTACTCACAGGATTTGCACTCATACAACCTCAAAATCAAATTTCAATCCAGCTAGAAACATCATAGTCACCAAGTGCTCCCTTTTGATTTGCATCTCCTTAACATCAACTGTAATGGGCAGTAGAAAAATCAACTCAAATGCACATTTTACTTTCCAAAAATATTCAATCAAATTTATTGCTTGTCTGGATTGAAATAACACGACAAAGATATCATGCATGTGAAGCATATTATTGGAATAAAGAAGCTGCTAGTCCCAAGCTTGCTTACAAGTACTAATATGAGAGAATAGGATTGGGATTTCAGGTTCCATAGAATCGAAAAGCATATTTAGTAATTGTGCATCATCTGCATGCCAATTTTCCAATATTTTCTTATCAGTTGTGGGATCTCAACTTTCTCTAACCTCTGAAGAATAATTCTACATTCTTGGACTAGAAAGAATAGATGTTATCGTTTAAACATTGTTTGGTGATTCGTAAACTGGAAGAACACATTGTTGAGCCAGTTGTCGTGATACTCGTCAATAACTTATTGCTGGAGTTTGACATGCTCCTGGTATATTTGACAAATTTTTTGACTAACAAATGCTGGTAACACTGTGGATAATTCTCTAGAACATATGAAAGATTATACTAATGACAAGATACTTAATTTCTGGTCTGATTTGACATAAAACAAGACTGAAACCTTGTTTACGATAAAAAGGCAAGCTAAACCATTAGACTATCATCACCGATGGTCGCTGATACCCGTGCACTAATGCATGGACAATTTTCCAATGACACCGCTGATATTTTAATGGTTGTTGGCAACTTCTGGTAGATTCTGTGTGTTTGGTTTTTGGTTTTAGTGAGTGGAGATAAGAGTTTTGGACAAATTAGAAAGTTTTCTGATACGAAGTCAAAGACAATATCAGAGAATGTCAATTGAGTGCTTGATACAATCTCAAGACCCTTGAAGCCTTTATACAATTGTAAAAACCAATTACATAAGGGAATTACCAATTACATAGGGAAAGTCGATCTTCGGAATAGATAGGAAATAACATAGGTCTAACTTTTCCTAATATAACTATGACTTTTCCAAATAAAGGGTTCTAAAGTGTATTATTTATTAAATTTAAACCATCTATTTTTAAAAGTACTAATGTGCAATATTTTTCCATACTAAATAATTCACAAACTATTATACTATGAAATATACAAAATATTCCTTTATGGGATATATAATAATATACTTTTCCTAATATAACTATGACTTTTCCAAATAAAGGGTTCTAAAGTGTATTATTTATTAAATTTAAACCATCTAT
>JAOSBN010000179.1:27674043-27686401 GCA_027563595.1 Erythroxylum suave
TTTGAGTCAACCTCCACGACTCACCAGGCTTTAGTAACACAAATCAAGTTGACGGTCTACCAAATCTTATACCGGCTGTATCCTACCAACCTAATTACATTTTGACTTACTTGGTTTTGTTACAGATTCTCTTCGAAAGCTTTCTACATTTCTGGATCTTTCCTTGCCCACTTACCTCTGTACCTGTTATGTTTTGACTCTCAATTTTGCAGGTGACCTCACATGGTGGATAACATGCGCACTGATTGAGGCCAATCATCTCAATTGACGCGTTAGTGATTCAGCCCAAATCTATCTATACAGCTATACATATATTGTTATTTGGTCGGGGAATGCCTTATAGGACCTTGTATCTACTTTGTAGATGAGCTCCCTTTTGCTGGAGACTCTTGTTGGTACTTGAAGTCTAATATACTGGTGGGAAGGTTCTGGAGTATGGAGTGGGTTGATCATTGGGTACATCATTTCGATGATGTTTTGGCTCTCATCTACCATACATGCCTTTTAGTTGGGCGACTGTGGCATTGCGAGAGCTAAGGTCAGATGCTGGCCTGTTATCTAGGCTTGTACGGTTACTATTCGCTGTGACCGTCTCACCTACATGCCCTATGGATGGGGGCAGTTGCTCCCAATTTCCAGCGTACTGACTTGTTGTTTCGGCATACTGAGCTGCCATTCTTGGATAGGCTAGCAGACGATGGCGGGAAATTATGTGGTGTAGGCCATCACGTCGCGGTTGCGGGTTTGCGACCACTTCGCTAGCATTTGTCATTGTCCTATTCTCTGATATCTTTTGTTCGCCAATGTACTGTTCCTAATCTATACCCTAGTGTGTAAACTGAGTTTGTTGATGGTCGGGGTATGCCCCCAAGACCAGTGTACAAACAATTTTGATCAATATAATTTTTTACATTGGATCAAAAAAAAAGAAAATACTGATCTAAATTATCAATTGGTGGAATTGAATGAAGGGAATATGATGTTGGTAAGGATTCGTCCAAAGTACTTTCCAAAAGGAAAATATAAGAAACTTCATTCATGAAATGCAGGACCTTATAAGATCATCAAGAAGACAAGTGTTAATGCTTATGTTTAGGAATTACCAAGTGACAAGAATTAGTCTAATCTTTAACATTGTGAACTTAACTATTTATCATGGATATTATAATACACATTCTCCCATTAAAGCTGTAATAATTCCAACCATTCTCCATCCTAAAGAGGAAATAGAAGATGTTCTTGATGAACAAATTGTAGCTACAAGAGATGGAGGATATCGACAATTTCTTGTTAAGTAGAAAAGAAGACCAATTTTTTACAATACTTGGATTTTAAAATTTGAATATAAGAATCTGAATCCAGACTTATATGATCAGTATTTATCACATTATATGTCGATGATGACTTCAAACAAGTCGGGGAAAATTGATACAAAAGAGCTTAGTGTATAAAAAAAATAAAAGAGGAAGAATTAGTCAAACACAAGCCTTAGTTTGGTGGGATTGAGGATGGGAATTTGAGTTGATAGCAAAAACAAGTGCTAAAATTTAGATTATGTTCGGATTCCTTATTAAATAGCAAGTACTAGTAAAATAACGAAGTTATTCTAGCTTTAGATATGTTGTCCTAGTTGTTTAGAACTTACAGAATTTTATAAGAATAGGATTTAAATTTTTTAGAAACCCCTCAATCAAGGATTCTAAGAACTGCTCTATAAATATGTATAGATTCAAGCCTTCAATAAATTTTTCCACAAATTTGAATTTTCAACTAAAAGGTTTTATACTTTTTTCTAGGAGTGATTCTTAGTTTAACCTCTATTGTTTGTGTTCCTCACTAAATTCCAACAATTCTAACCTAAGTTCCAGCAATCAAAACCTTAAAATCCAAGCACAAAATTTCCAACAAACCCTAAAATCCAAATATATAGACTTTAAATTTTCAACATACCCAGTTGAAATAAAACCTGAAACTTGACATTCTAACAGCCTAATATCAGTCATATTTCTTTATTTTGTATGTTGTAACTACTAGTTAATAATTTTTCTATTTGTCCTATATCACATATTTAATGGCTTACTGTACTTAGTGGAAAAAGGATTTTCATGATCGGTAGGAACATATAGATGCAAATTCATATGTGTCTTACTTTACATGAGGTTCACTTGAATATCGCATCATAGCAGGTATCAATTTCCGTGGATTAAGGTTCTTAGTTGACATCCATGACTCCACAGTTTCATACGCATCAAGGACAATAAGATCTGGAGCAAACTTATACTGCAAGGCAACAACTATTTCATTTATCACCTCTTAACAAAAAGCAGTGCATGGAAACAGTAAATACCTAAAAACAAAAAACCTATTCTACTTGTTTGATCAAATTGATACCTGGAGATCAATGGGAACAGCAGGTTTTTGAACAACCTCTAACGCTTTCTTGGCTTCCGCTTGCTAAATTTAGACACCACAAAGTGTCAGAGAGAGAGAGAGAGAGAGAGAATTGGAAGATTATCTTTCCCAAGTTGACAAAGTAAAATTGAATCCCAATAGAGATGGTATGGAAACTACAGCATTAACTAAATAATTGTTGACATATACAAAGTGCTCATTACCATGTTAAAAATTATTAAAAGTCAGTGTAGTTTACAGAATAAGTATATTTGGAAAGACTTTTGAAACAATCAAATACTGACGGAAATAAAATGCGTGGAACAATGTTTGTAGAATTTGAAAGGCTGAAAGCTGTTGAATAAATATTTGTCATATATAACCTCAAGTTTTGGATAACTGAAGAGAGAAAAAATTTATGTTATGCCTAAGATAGCCTTATATTTGGCATATAAGAAGAGGAAAAACGTTATGCAACAAAATGTTCAAAAGAAATGAAAAAAAAAAGATCTTGAACTGCATGATTGAATTATTAAGTAAACAAACATGTAGAATTTCAAATTAAGAATGGATTACACTGATCAGGCACATAAAAAAGAAAGCACCTGAATATAGTAATGGACTACAATTTCATACAGCTCCTTCAGGCTAGCAAAATAAACCAGTTCTTCAACCCTCCCATAACTGCAAGATACATATATTACACATTTTTAAGCATATCATGAATAATTGGAGAGGTTAGAATAGGTGACCAAAAATAAAGGACAATGTACTACAGTGACTGCATAGTTGTGGACTAGAATTTAGTGATCATGATGGCTTTTTGTTGGTTAAGCCCAAGGTTTGCTTGATATTGCAATTAAATTTTATGGCTGCACTTTGAAAACTTGTTGTTAAAAACTTGTTAATAGGCATAATCATAAGGTTTGGTCATTGGGTAATGATAAAAAAGACAGTGAATTAAAATTAATGTATTTTGGTAGAATTATATTCAATATTTAAAAGTTGTAAACTTCTACATTCCAAATAAATTCATTTTTCAACCTCAAGTTGCCCACCACTCTAAATAGCTATCATTGCCAAACCTGCACGTGGAACTGTTTTGAGTTTTGAGTAACACATCTTTACAAATTTACGAAATGCTAGTGTTTTTGGCCCAAATGCAACCATACAAACAAATACGCCTAAGTAGATGGACTTAATTCTTGTATTGTGTGGGCATATATGCAACTTATAGCAAGGTACTAAACTACCTCAAAGAGACAAGCAACCAATTGGGACTGTAGGATGTTGCAACACACAATCTCATGAATTAGAGTGGTCACTTAACAAGAGACTAATCATCCATACTATGCAATGAAAGGTTGAATGACTTGAAACTTTTGAATCATTTAACAATACCATGTGATCGATATGCATGAATACTGTCTATGATTACCTTTGTGCATGCATGTGTATGCTTATCAAAATAAATATGTACGCTAAGCATTGACAACATTCATAACACGAGGGTTTTGGGGAGGAGGGATTACAAAAGTTGGAAAGACTTTGTCAATACCTAAGTTCATAGGTTATTAACCAAATGATTAATGCAGACACTACCAAAGTTTGTAGGTAGATTACCTCTCCAAAAGTCTCATTGTTGTAGCCTCATCTAAGACATCTTTGCAGTCACTGAGAAAAGCACGAAACTCTTGTATGATTGATTGGTACTCAGAACTACGATACTCTGAAGCATTATCCTCCTCCAAAAGTAGACGATTTATCTACAAATTGTAAGTCAATCTAATATTATTTTTATCCAATATAAATAAGTTGTATAATTTGTTGCATTAATTTGCATTATGATATAATAAATCATTCAACAACTCAACTTCTTTGTTTAACAAAACAAAATGCCAAATCATAGTAGTGCTGCAAAATAGAAGCAGCTACATGTGGTTGGTTTCTCCATTCTTAAAACGTGGATTCACACAAAAGAGAAAGAGTCCATGTGCAACTAATAAAAGGAAATTTACAGCTAACATGCAAAGTACTGCCCAAAATAATGAAGAAAGGAAACTAACTTGTTGCATATCCAGTTTATTTTCAGAACTTATTTACTTCTTAATGATATAGATATACGAGATAGATGTCATAAATGATGAGGAAAATGATTCCACAATATAGCAAGATTTTTCTTGCACACCCTGTATGTTAATTTTTAGCATTTATTTTACTTCACAATGATATAGACATATAAGTTTGATGTCATTAAGGCTCCAAAATATGTACTCTATCGAAGCAAAGCACCCCCTCTATACATTATTGAACCAATAATAGTTTCAACTTTAAAACATTAACTAGCACAAAAAGCATGAGCAATCAAATTGCTAATTGCCTACAAATCCAAGCCTTGTTTGAAAAAGGAATCATTACCTTGTCCAAGTACAACTCAGTTGCCCATGTAGAGATCATTGTTATTTGGCATTTATCTTCTCCTGAAAGATTATCAAGCTTCCGCAAGAGGAAAGTTCTCAAAGCATCCTACAAAAATTAATGCAGCTTATGAATTGCTAGAAGCAAGATTCAAGGCTCCAAGTGGCGACAACTGAGATATCAAATTTATTAACATGCTCAATCTCCTTTTATTTCTTCCCAAATCCCAAAGACAAACTAATGAATTATGAAAAGTATAATGTTTACTTGGAAAGCTACAAATGAATTGTAATGTGAATATTATACTGTTTACTTGGAAAGCCATATTCTACATTTTGTGCTCAAATCAAAGTTTTTTTTTTTTTGCGACATAGGACAAATAAAAAAAGTATTTACTAGCAGCTAACTATGACAAAATTAGGAAATTCGGCTGATATTAGACTGCTTGAATATTAAGTTTTAGGTCTGGATTTTAGATTTAGTGATAGAGCTCTAGTTTCTAACGCTAGAGTAAGTCAATATTTTGGAATAGCTGAATATTGTATTGCTATTATTTAGAGTATAATATGGCTATTACAAGTATGCATATTTGAGTAACACTCCCCAGAGCTGAAAGCTCCTCAAAAAGAATAATCTTCTTTCTGCCTTCACTCACAATCTGTTCCTCTCCCCTCCTCCGCTCTTTCCTCTCTCCTAGCTCTAAAACCCCCAGTCCCGAAACCCATTGTGTTTGTATACCATCTTTGTTTCTCCTCGAGTATACTCTCCATATTCTAGGCTTATTCCCTTTTCTGTTATTCTCCCCACCTATGTCAGTCCTAACACTGCTCCCCTCCAGCAGAACAAACTTGTCCTTAAGGTTGCATTGAGGAAATTGGCTGCAAATAACAGATTCGTCCTCTCACGTAGCATTCTCCATAGGCTTGCCTTTCCATTTGATCAGCCATTGGTGAATTGAGTCCCCTGTCTTAGTAATGACCCTGCTAGCTATCACACTTTCTGGTTCAATAATATCCTCCAATTCGACTTCCAGCCCTTCAGGTAAAGTTGCCTCTATCGAATAGTTCCCCACAACCTTCTTGAGTTGAGAGACATGAAAGACTAGATGGACCCTAGAGTGTAGGGGTAATTGGAGTTTATAGGTGACTGTCCCATATTTTTCCACAATCCAAAATGGCCCAAAGTACCTAGCTGCTAACTTTTGAATTATTTGCCTAGCTACTGACACTTGTTTATAGGGGCGAAGCTTAAGAAAAACCCACTCTCCCACCTGAAAAGATTGCGGAGTTCTTTTTCTATCCACATATTTCTTTATTTGTTGTTGCGCTCTATTCAGGTTATATTTAAGTTGATTCAAAGCTTAATCTCTATCCAATAATTCTCTAGCCACAGTCTCCACTTTAGTCTCTCCTTGTGAATACTGTACCAATGGTGGGGTCTCCGCCCATAAACCACCTCAAATGGAGTTGAACCCGTAGATATATGGAATGTCGTATTATACCACAATTCTGCTCATGAAATCCAAAAAGACCAATTCCTAGGCTGTTCGGAAGCAAAGCACCTCAAGTAAGTTTCCAAACACCTGTTAAGAACTTACGTTTGTCCATTCGTTTCTGGGTGATAGGCTCATTTTAAGCATACTACCCTGCAAACGAAATAACTCTCTCCAGAAAATACTAACGAACAAAAGGTCACGATCACTGATGATGGATTGTGGTACACCATGTAGGCGTACAACTTCTTTGACAAACACCTCAGCCACGGTTTTTGCAGTATAGGGGTGTTTTAGGAGGATAAAATGACCATACTTAGATAACTTGTCCACCACAACCAGCACTACTTCATACCCCTTAGATTTAGGAAGTCCTGTAATGAAATGCATTGCAATGTCTTCCCAACTATGATTTCGAATGGGCAGGGGTTGTAGCAAAACCCCAGGAGATATAGCCGCATATTTCTGTCTTCGACAAGTATCACACGACTTGACAAAATCCTAAATGCTCTTCTTCATTCCAATCCAGTACATATTACTTGCGATTCTCCTATAGGTGCGTAGAAACCCTGAATGTCCTCCCATAGGCGAGGAATGGAATTCCTTTAAGAGAACTGGAATGAACCGCGATGTAGCCGAAATCATCACCCTGTCGTTGTACAATAAAACCCCTTGATGCCATTCAAACCTAAGTCTAGAATTGGGATCATACTGCAAGTCCTTGATAATTCCACACAATGTGAAGTCCTACTGCACCTCCAAGTTGATGTTTCGGCCTTCTGTTCACTGCGGACAAGAAATAATGGTATTCAGCTCCCCCTTGTCATATATTCACGATAACACATCAATCGCTTTATTTTTCGGTCCTGGTTTGTAAATGACCTCAAAATGATAGCCCAAGAACTTAGCCATCCAACATTGCTGGGTAGTGGTCACCCACTATTGTAACAAATGTCAAAGACTCTTTTGGTCTTAAGATACCACAAATGATCTGCCCAACAAATAATGATGCCAATGGTGTACTGCTAACACCAAAGCCATTAGCTCCTTCTCATACGCTGATTTAGAAAGATTCCCCTTCGAGAGTGCCTGGCTATAGTAGGCGATGGGCCTCCTATTTTGCATCAAAACTTCACCCACTCCTTTTCCTGAAGCGTCACACTCAATCTCAAAAGGTGGGAAAATTAGGAAGAGCTAATACCAGAGATGTAGTCAACATCTTCTTTAGAGTCTCAAAGGACTCAAGGACTGCTGCATTCCAATGAAAGCCTTCTTTCTTTGTCAAATCTGTGAGTGGTTTAGCTATTTTGCCAAAGTTTATAGTGAACTTGCAGTGGTACCCTGTCAACCCTAGAAAACCCCTCACGCCCTTAACATTTTGAGGAATAGGCCACCTTAATACACACTGAATCTTTGCGGGATCAACCGCCACCCCCTCACCAGAAATAACGTGACTAAATAGTCCACCGATTGTCTTCCAAAACTACACTTTTCTCGATTTACCACAAACTGATTCTTTTTCAAAATCTCCAACACATTTGACAGATGCAAAAGATGAGTGTCCCAATCAACATTATATACCAGAATGTCGTCAAAAAAAATCGGAACAAACCTTCTAAAAGGGCTGAAAATGTCGTTCACTGTCGATTGGAAGGTAGCTGGTGCATTGGTCAATCCAAACGTCATGACCAAAAACTCATAGTGACCATCACGTGTTCGGAAAGCGGTTTTGTGGACATCTTCCTTCTTAACTCTAATTTGATTATACCCGATTTGAGATCTAGCTTAGAGAAGACATAAGCACCATGCAACTCATCTAAAAGTTCATCCACCACCAAAATAGGGTATTTATCTGGTATTGTAGCCTTATTTAAGGCCCTATAATCCACACCCATTCGCCATAAAGCATCTTTCTTTTTGACCAAAATTACGACTAGAATAAGCGCTTAAGCTGGGTCATATAATTCCTAACCTTAGCATTTGCCGAATTTGTTTCTCAATCTCATCTTTATGGTGTTGTGAGTATCTATAAGGTCTCACACTAATTGGACCTTATCCCGGCTGTAGTACAATAGAGTGAGAATGATTCCTTTGGGGGGCTAATCCTTGAATCTCTTGGAATACCTCAGGGAATCTATTCAGTAGCCAGTTCAACTCTTGGTGCTCTCGATTGCCAAGTTGTAGCTGTTTCCCTCCTTTCTTTGCCACTACTTCAGCTGATTGAAAAACCCCTTGTAGGCTTGCTAGGAGACCATGTAAGGGTATTGGACCCTCATAAAACAAGCGTCCTTTTTTTTGTACCACCATTGTGTCTGCCTTACCACACATCTTTACCGTGTGACCAGCATGTTGGAATTGCATGGTCATTTCCTTCCAATCCAAAACGACCTTCCCCAAGGTTTGCAACCAAGCAACCCCCAAAATAATATCCATTCCTCCCAAATCCAGTGCTTAAGCATCTATCTTCAAGTCCAACTCCCCTAGCCGAATAGGAATCCCTAGGCATCTTCCCTTCGTCGTTACCTTATGGCCATCACCCAATCTGATCCCCAATGTTTTTTTAAGCTCTATAGATAACCCCAGACCAGTAGCTAACTCAGGGGAGACGAAATTGTGACTTGCTCCACTATCCACCAAAACCACAATAGGAACCCCATGTATTTTTCCTTCCAATCGCATGGTCTTAGTGTCAAATACCAGTGTATTGTTCATTCCGAATACCCCATAGTCCTGCATTCTAATGCTACCTCTCCTTCCTCTTCATCCTCTACCTCCGTAGCTATTATTTCTCCTTCTTCGTTTAATGTCTCATTATCATCCAAAACCAGTAATCTAAGCTGCCTCTCTGCGCATTGGTGTAATGGGTGTGGTTGATTAATTTAAGCTCTTATCTTTGCTATCAACTCAATTCTCAATCTTTATCCCACCAAATTAAAGCTTGTGGTTGATTTAATGTTTTCTCTTTTATTTCTTTTATAGATTTTAAGATCTTCTGCATCAATTCTTCCCAACTTATCTGAATTCATCCTTGACATATAATGTGGCAAATATTGATCATAAAAATATGGATTCAACTTCTGAAATTTAGATTTAAAAATTCAAGCACTGTCAAAAATTGGTCTTCCTTTCCACTTAACAAAAAATTGTGGACATCCTCCATCTCTTACGGCTACAATTTGTTCATCAAGCACATCTTCTATCTCTTCTTTAAGATGGAGAATGATTGGAATTCTCAAAGTTCTAGTAGGAGATTGCATATTATAATATCCATGATAAATAGTCGAGTCCGCAAAATTAAAAATGATTAATTCCCATGTCACTTGGTAATTCGAAAACATAAGCATTAACACTTGTCCTCTTGATGATCTTATAATAAGGTCCAACACTTTGTGAATGAAGTTTCTTATATTTTCTTTTTCGAAAATGGTTTGGATGAATCCAAAACATCACCATACCCTTCAATGAATTCCACCAATCGATGATGTTGAATAGCATATTCTTTATAAGACAAATTGCTAGTTGTTATCTTTCTTCACACCTCATGAAAGATATCCCTCATGTGTTGGGCAAAACCTTCAACTTTAACATTAACCCGTGTTGTTTATGATAAAGGAACCAGTTCGATAGGCTTCTTTGGTTGAACTCCCTAGACTATCTCAAAAGAACACTTACCAGTTGACCTATTTGTAAAACTATTTTATGAAAATTTTCACATAAGAAGAATTAGGCCCTAATTTTTCACATTGTCTCCAATCAAACATCTTAACAAGTATCCCAAATTTTTATTCACCACCTCCGTTTGTCCATCGATTTGGGGATGTTAAGAACTTAAAAATTGAAGCTTAGTGTTTAATGTTTTATGAAGAGTTCTCCGAAAATAACTCATAAAATTCACATCATGATCAAAGATGGCTAGAAGTAATCCATAGAGATGTACTCCCTCTTTGAAGAAAAGTTTAACAATATGGAAAACATCACAAGTCTTTGAACCTTGAATAAAATGACTCATCTTGGAAAAGATATCCACCACCACAAAAATAGGATTATAACCTCATATAGTTTTAGGAATTCCTAAGACAAAATCCATACTTATGTTGTACCATGGTTCATGAGGCACGGCCAATGGTATATATGATCCAAAATTTTGTTTCTTTCCTTTACCTAATTGGCATGTTTGACAATATCATATGATCTTAGACACTTCCGCTTTAAAGAAGGCTAATAAAAGTGATATTTGACCATTGCGATAGTTTCATCTCTTCCAAAGTGTCCCGCTGCCCCTCCTCGACGTAATTCCCAAATCACATACTCCCTTATAGAAGTATTGGGTAGGCCAGATCAATTTCCTTTGAAAAGACAATCATCCATCTAAAAGGAAAGTGATGATCTCTTTGCCTAGTTGCAATTTCTGAATATATTATTCCAAAATCTCAATCTAAAACAGATTCTCTTTTTATTTTTCAAATCCCACAGCTTTTAAGTGTTAAGCCAATGAATCTTTCTACTTAATGCATCTGCTTCTTTATTCTCAACTCTTGTCTAATATTTAATAACAAAGTTAAATTACTCCATAAGGAGTGCCTTTTGTTCAAGTTCTTCTGGGATTTCAAGTGTTGATCCAAATATAGAATAAACTCCTTGTATGAGAGATAGTGACACCAATTATAAAGAGCACGTACTACTGCATAAAATTCCTTATCATTGGTCAAGTATCATAGTTTATCTTCACTTGACTTCTCACTGAAGTAAGCAATGGGGTATCCTTCTGCCTCCAATTCCCAAATGAGATGCATCACAAACAACTTCAAATACCTTAGAAAAATCTGGAAGTTGTAAAATAGGAAATTCAGTCATCTTAATTTTTTCAAATGCTTTAATTGTTTCCTTGGTCTAAGTAAATTGTCCCTTCTTTATACAATCAGTAATATGTGTTATTATGATGCTAAAAAGACGAATAAATCGCCTATACAATGCCACTAAGTCATGGAAACTTCGTGTCTCATACACATCCTTTAGAATAGGCAAATCAAGGATGACCTTAATCTTCTCAGGATCCATCTTTACTCCAAGATAGGATGCAATAAAACTCAAAAATACAATACTTAGATTGCATGAAAGAACACTTCTTTAAGTTGATATAAAGTTAATCTTGCTTCAAAACTCGCAAGACTTGTAGATATAACAAGCGTTCTTCTTTAATCTTGTTGACTATTAATCTATCGTCAAAATATACCACCAAAAATTTGCTAATAAATGGTTAAAACACTTGATTCATCACTCTAAAAGTACTAGGTGCATTAGAAAGTCCAAATGGCATCACCAACTATTAATAAAGTCCTTTAGCCTTGGAAGTCGTTTTCCATTCATCTCCAAGTTTGATTCTAATTTGATGGTACCTACTTTACGAGCGTATCTTGGTAAAAATACTGGTTCTAGTCAACATGTCTAACATGTCATCAAGGTGAGGTATTGAAAATAAATACCTCATTGTGATCTTATTTATCTCCCAACAATCAATGCACATTTGCCAACTTCCATCATTTTCGGGAGAATAGTATTAGAATTGCACACAGAATAAGACTTTCTTGAATAAATCCTTTTATCAATAACTCCTCTACTTGTCCCTTTAGCTCTTCATTCTTAATAAGATCAAAGTAATAAGCTAGAAGATTTGGTAGAGTACATCCAGGTACCAAGTCAATCGCATGCTGAATTCCTTGTAAAGGATGTAGCTCACCTCAAAATCATCCGATGTAAGTTCTAAAAAATCAGCCAGCAACCACTTCTTTTAGTAAGGTGAGGGGTGTTGCACTACCATTACAAACACAATTCCCTTCTCCTTACTAACAGCTTCAAATTCTCTCTCCTTAAGGATATTAAGAGATTTTTTTTTGGCATTTATGGTTGTCTTGTTGATGCAGAATGCAAAATAGCATATTCAGGGGTATTTTAGTAAATTCCAGAATTGTTAGAATTTCTAAAATAATTATATTTCTATTTTAGTAGTTCTAGTTCTAGATTTATTTGGTTTTCCTAATCTAAATAGGATTAGTTATG
>JAOSBN010000179.1:27686501-27709307 GCA_027563595.1 Erythroxylum suave
AAACAATCTTTTCTTAGGTGTGACTCCTAAGAACCCTAGGTGTGAAACTTAGGTTATTTTCTTCTAGGTGTGATTCCAAGAAATCTACCCTTCAGTTCCTATTATTAACCCACCAAAATATCCTAAACACCCAACCTCTAAGCTGTCCTACATCACTTGTTCCTTCCTTTCTTTTCTCCCCTACCTTGTCTACCTTCACAGGCTTCAAAATTATCTTCTTTGCATAAAATATAAAATTATAAGTGTTTACTTTTCTAAAGTGCTTCATATCTTGATCATAAAGCCACGGCCCCAACTAAAATGTGAAATATTGATCATAGAGTCCTCATATATTCCTAATTTGAAAGACAAAACTTACTTTCAAACAAATAATAGTACTATCATCTACCCCCAAGCAACTTAAACAAATAATAGTACTATCATCTACCCCCAAGCAACTTTATAGGGATGTGGATGTTCTCCATAAGTAAATTCGATTGCTTCACTATGTTCTCCAATACCACATTCATACTAGTTCCTCCATCAATGCTACGTTTGCATATTTTATCTCTGCATCTAACTTGCGTAAAGAAAATAGCAGTATGAAGTCACTCTTCTTGTTCTTCCACCTTAGGGGTTGTAAGTATGGGCCTCACTATATTTTATTTGTAAGACTAGCTAGTTCATCACTAAATGCTCCTCTCCAACTTCGTGTTCATACAAATATTCATCAGATTCTTCCTCATCTTCTTAATTATGTGCAAACATCTATTTCTACATTCATAAGCAAAGTGGCCCCTCCAATTGCACCAAAAGTATTTCTTGTCACTGTTGCCTCCTTTCATCCCAATCTCAGTTATGGCCTTGCCTTTAGGATCAACACCTTGAGAAGTTTTGAAGTTGTTCTTTGGTACATATTTTGATTTATTAGGTGTTGGTCTAAAGTTTTGCACCGTCATAACTCTCTTCAAGTCGAACTCCCCGGCTTGACTTTGAAACTTTTTTCGTTACTTGTCCTAAATATTGTTCCGCTCCTGAAGCTAAGTTTATGTTTAGCTGGGAGTCTATTAATGAAATAAAATGTAATATAATATTATTCCATTGTTTAGGAGGAAGGTTTATAATGAAATGAATGGAATGGGATAGAAGATGATAGTTTTATATTACATCTCATTCCATTCTAAATAGTAAAAATAAGAAACCTCCTATTTAGAAGATTTAGGATGGAATGTAAAATAATAAACAACTTTTCACTATATTATATTATAAATCCTTCTTCCAAACAACATTTAATTATATTACATTATGAACTCTTTCATCCCTCCCAAACAACAATTTTCTATAATTTCATTCTATTATAAACCATTTCATTCAATTCTATTAAAAACCTTACATCCAATCAAACAAAGCCTAAGTGTTTTTAGTTACTTGTTGTCCTAAATATTGTTCCGCTCTTGAAGCTAAGTAATATGCATCTTCAAGGTTGTAAATCTTTTGCATTATCAGCTCCTTTGTGAATTTATACCCTTAAGTCATTTTTGTAGGTAGAAATTAGTCGTTCTGACTCCATACCTTCACATTGGACAGAAAGTTCATCAAATATTTCTACGTACTTAGTTACGGACATAATTCCTTGTCTAAGGGTTGTGCGCTGATTTTGAAGATCTTGATAGTTAAATGGTAAATATTTTTCCAATAATTTTGGATTCATCTCTTCCTAGATTGTCCTGATTTCAAAGTCTATCCTCTACCTAAACCATATTTTAGCGTGCCCAACTAGCTTCGCTTTTTCGAATCAAACTTTTTGATCCTCTTGACTTATGGTACCAGTCAAAGAAATCTTCCATTATTACTATGTAGTTTAAGAGCAAGTGTGGATCCATCTTTCCTGCAAAATCACCGGCTTCAACACAAACTTTAGTAATATCATTGAATGCATTGTGTGTTTCAACTCTAAGTTTTCTCTATTTCTTAGAAAGCCAGGAGTACTGAAAACTTCCTATTCAATTGATCCGATTACATTGCCGTTGCTTTTTCTTTCTGCAATGAGCTCATGGCCTTTAAAGGCTCGCATGCGCTCTTCATGTGTTGCTAGTAGGTTTCTTTGTCTTGGATCTCTCAGTAGGCGTTGATCTCCTAACCCCACTCATTGTTGATTAGTTTCAACCTCTTTATCTTGGATTCATTTTCTCCACCCTCCACATTCATTGTCGTTTACTGTTCGATGTTGTTTTTTGGACTAGTGTTTGGAGCACCTTCTGATCAAGGGTCATTAATGTCCAATCTTTTCATAACTAGCTCTTGCTCATTGAATTCTTCTATACACCCTTTCACTATGTTTCTGCATTGTGAACTAAGACTCTGATACCAAAATGATGTAGCACAAATAGAAGTATTAACTAGCAGCTAAAAATCACAAAATTAGGAAATCTTACTGATATTAAACTATTTCGACCAAAAATGTTGAAATTTCAAATTTGTTATAGTTGAGTTTTTAGGGTTTGATTGCTGAAAAGTTTAGAACTTCAAGATTTACTATGACTAGAATTTGGTGAGAAACACAAACAATGGAGGGTAAGAAACAAAGAATCACTGTCAAAAAAAAAGGCATCACACCATGTAGTTGAAAACTTATGTTTGTAGAAAAATTTCAAATTGTTATTCTTGAAGGCTTGAGTATACACATATTTATAGTGAAGATATTAAAACCTTTATTCTAGTAAGAAAGGTTAAATCCCATTCTAATAAAAATGCTATAGATTTAAGTCCTAAACAACTAAGATAATAAATCTCAAATAGAATAACATATTTAACTCGCTACTACTATTTATCTAATAAGGAATCCTAACATAATGTAAATTTCAGTCCTTATCTTTGTTGTCAACACAAGTTTGTCAAATAATTTTTTCTTTTTTATTTCTTATAGACATTAATCTCTTTTACATCATCAAGTTTCAAAGAGCACATCAAAAGCCATTTTAGGGATTTTATTGGACCCAAAAGAAGATTGCCAAGCACTAGTTAACATGATCCAAACTAAGCCTAAATAACATTTGAGCATATAAACCGATGGCACCAAACTAATTTTGTGGATCATTGCTTATTTAGTGTTTTATTCTTTTTTTAATTGTAAGTGGGCTATACTTTATTTAAACATAAATCCCAAGACATGTCTAATATATTTTTGCAGTTGTTCTCAACTCCACATTTGGATTAAGACTTTTTATAGGGCTAATTTCAATCTAATTAGTAAAAGTCCTAAGGCGGTAATTTACTTATCACCTTCGAAATCTAAACTGAAATAAGATTCTGGGAATCATAATTAAAGTATTCTATTAGAGTCTTAGTTAAAGTAGAACAAGTAGTTAATTTCCCAATCAAATAGGAACTATTAGAGTTTCAATTCAAAAAGTACTAGTTGTTAGTGCTTTAATTTAAGTATGAATCTTTGTTAGACTTGCAATTAGGACGTTTATCATGTTTTAATGTTCACCCATATACAAAGAGAATGTTGGTGATCAATAAAGACAAATTTGAGTTACAAATTATTAAAAATTGAGTGTGCTTTATGTCTTGCTTTTCATCAAACTTCACGACTTATAAAAGAATTGTTTCTTTGTAGCATTCAACAGACTTTATGAACTTGGCTTTTGGTTCTTCATAATCAATGGATAAGTTTTTCAAAATTCTGACTTAGCTTTTCTAGTAATACTTCAATCTTATTCGTGGGTTCTCTAGGTTTTATTTTTAAGTGTGTTCACATCAATTTTGAATAGCATGGCTTTAAATACAACAATATTTAGAAAAGTAAAGTCATATATGAAATAAAAGGACATAAAAGATGGGAGAAGATTGATATGATCTCATATTTTAATAATTGCATCAATCATCTTGCCACCAAAAAAAAATTAACATTTTATAAATTTACCTGTTCATTTACAGCAATAAACTTCAGAGTGACTTCCTCAAAGGATAACAAATAACTAATCTACAAAACAAAAAAAACTATCATTCCAAGGTCATCATGGAAAAGACAACCATAAGTTGAAATTTCAAAACACATAGTCTATTTGTGTACACAAAA
Organism: Erythroxylum suave; assembly: GCA_027563595.1. Taxonomy (NCBI): domain Eukaryota; kingdom Viridiplantae; phylum Streptophyta; class Magnoliopsida; order Malpighiales; family Erythroxylaceae; genus Erythroxylum; species Erythroxylum suave. The sequence continues at coordinate 27,690,565 of JAOSBN010000179.1, forward strand.
CAATGTGAAGACATCAGTCTTCCAATTTTTATATGTGTTTTCTTAAATTTAGAGACCTCATCCATGCAAATAATGCATTAACCTAAATATTCTAAAATCATAATCCTTTACTTCCACTGTTGTCTTACATACATACTCATTAAAATGAATAGATCAATGTGGAAAACCAAGACATGAGCTTGATCTACAAAATGCATTGGGTATCTACAAAATGCATTGGGTATCAATGTGGAAAACTTAATATATTTGTCAATTGTCCTCATGATCAATAAACACATTGTTGTGCTTGCAAAATCAAACTTGAAGATATAACACAAGTGAGAGATATGGCAAGACTCAATTGAGTAGGGAAGATTAGTAGTCCACATGTTAAACATCATGCCCACAAGGATTATGATGAGTAAGAGAGTCCAACAATTAATTTACTTGTATTTCTTTCCATCCTATATTTGATATTATTTTCTAGGTTAAATAGGATGAATGGAACAAAAGTTACATTCAAAACCATTTCAAAAAGGGAGTACTAGAGGATAAGTTTCAACAGCGGTTGACGCTGGACACACTTTTTGTAAGCAAGAGTAGAGGTAAACTTATATATCTAGAATTCATCTCCTCAATAGATTGTTATGATGTGATGTAAAGCAAGGTTTATTCAACAAATTAGGGTTAGAATTAGGTGATTGTGACTAGGAATATAAAAAGAAGATTAGAGTTCAGAAAACATCTTCAATGTTTAAAAAACATTTTCAACAAAATTAAAAAAAAAACAAATCTTTTGTAGTGAACTGCATGATTCCGAATTTATACCAATAGTAGCAGCCCTCCAATTTGCAATAGCAAAAACAAATCGCAATAGGAACAACATAACTTATTGGAAAGGAAACCTACCCACAAGAAAAATATTATGAAGACTAATTAAATAAGAAAACATATAAATACTAAATATGAATATGCTCTTACGTCACTATTTTGTGTCAATTCATAAACGAAAAAGGATTAGGCTTTACTAGTTTCTACAAATTTTCATGAACAAAGAATTTGGGAAAAAATAAAATCGAAAGAGTTACATCTTGACTTAAAAGCCTCAACAAGTTTAATGACCACTGGTGCTGATTTGTAAAGAGTAAGGCATTCTTTACAAAGAGATCTCAACGTAATAAGATGATGAGAAATATGCAAGAAAATTGGTATCGAGTTGGAAAAGGGATGTTGTAGATGACAAATTTTATCGTGCAGCATGAGAAGAGAATATTTCATGATTACAAGGATAACTTCCAATGTAAAGGCCATGCCAGCAACAATTAGAGAGATTCTCCTTTTGTTGTTAAAACACAATTTAAGAAAGTTTTGTAGATCAATAATCCCCAAACAAGAGAGAACATCAAGAAATACATATCCCAAAATAGCTGCCAAGTCTCCTATCTTCCTTGGCATTATGGTTGCAGAAATTTTGTCCAACCAACAGTAAGCATTTAGTAGATAAATGTACAATTTCTAGAATAGGATAGAAGTTTGATGCTTCTTTCATTGATTGCATTTTTCTTCACCTTTCCTGCTTCAAAGAAGAAGAGTTCTATTTATTGTTGTGACAAAAGTTGATATCTTCCTTGTTAGGCAAAGAGGATGTCATAAAATAATAAAATAGGAAAGTGGATAATTTCAAGATTGATTGGCTTTTGCAAATCTTTAGGACGTATAGCAAATCAAAGCATCTCTTGAGGATATTTCGTTTTTGTGATCAACAGTACTAACATGAAAAAGATACTGCTCACAAGATGTAAGAAATGTATCGCATAAAAAATTAAGCGAGAAAAAAATTACTTTGGCATAGAAAGATGCTGCCCTTTGAAAATCTCTGCAGGTAAATGCTGCATCAGCCTGCATGTAAAACTACTACATTAATAAAATATCACTGTAGATGCTCTTAGGTTTTCAAGTTACATGATTCTAAATAGTATATTTTAGAACCTACAAATACATCAATATTTGAGGCAGCTAACACTCGTACCTGCACTAAATATACTTGATCTCTCTGGAGAGGATCAGCACAATTTGCAAGAGCTGCAGCAAATTCTTTTAAGTCCAGATACACCTTCCACATATCTCTCCCTTCATCAGTAACAGTTACCTATATTATTTCCATCCCACGAGTCAAATGAACAAATTTCCACCCAAGTGGACATAGAAACGAAAGACTAAGATGTGACTAGAAATGGACCTGAAATATAGAATTTTGGTCATAGGCATAGAACAAGCCAGCAGTAGCATCACTACATAGTCCTATAATACCCCTTGAAAGTGAGTCTGATGTTTGATCAAATTGAAGCTCCTCTATGATTTGCTCACTAATTCTGTTGACAACCTAAAAAAGTTTTCAATAAAATAGCAATGCAGGTCAAATAGCAAGATATATGAAATAACTGACTCGAGCAAATCTCAGATGAATATTAACAGAAACCAACCTAAATGTTCAAAAAAAAAACTCACAGCTACTAAAGATCATTAGCATCTACGTATACAAGGAAGCCCAGCACAATGATAGGTCTCATTACTAGTCTAAGATTGTTCTCAAAAACAAAAATCATAAATGGAAATGTTTTCATTGGAATTTACCATATAAATAAGAAAAAGCAGCCGTAAAGAGAAGAGATGACAGAATTAAGCAGTGGGAAATAGAGATGCCGTGAGTATTATTAGCACACACCTTGACTTTGTTCCCTATAAGAAGCAAGAAATGAAATTCTGAAAGCGCCATGGAACTAGGTTTAATTGCATCTGAGCCGTCACTTAATTTAGAATAGCCCAGAAGAGCTTTATTCTCCACAAAATTCTCATCACCATTGGGGTAACTAGAAAGTTTCCAAGAAATAAATACATGAATGACTTCATAAATGAATATTGAGAAAATTTAATGACACAAACCCTAATATATCAAAGGCGTTGCATATATCTAAGACGATGCTCAGGAGATGCAAAAGCAACATAAACTTTCAACATTTAAAATAGGTGCAAAAATATGGAAAAATCTATAAATATACAGGCACAAATGAGCCAAGAGTGTGCTACCTATGTTGTGCCCCAAAATTCAGGCCACCATGATAGATACCTGCTCCAGAAAGCCAAGCAAAATGTACAGCTCTTCTTTGCTTGATAAAGAAATGCAGTTCACTGATAAAATGATCAAATGAAGAGGAAACTTTATTCAGAAACTTCAAAAAAGATTAGCAAAACGAAGTAGCATTAAGCCTATATAAGAATATAACTTTTTTGGTGCACAAGAAAAAGGATAAAATCTGTCAAAATCTTATTAGATTTAACATTAAATTTCCTAAACTTTTCCACAATAAATAGCTAAAAACGGTTTCTGGATGAAGAAAGCACTTACCTGTTTGGTATTTGCCCTGGCAGTTCCATAAAATGCACTGCACGATCTATATAACTAGCAAAAACTGTCTGAGAACAAGGAACAACTAATTAACTTCCTCAAGAAGTCCAATAAATGGTAACCATAAAGAAATTAGGTTATACCAATGGGGAACATTTTCAATCAATTGAGTGACATTCATTTTCAGGTACAAATTCCACACAAGCACATAAATAGAAGAAAACAGATAAGTAGCTTGTATCTGTTGGAATCTGTTGCAATCATATCTGAAATTTCTAAAATTTGTATCATACCAAATTATAACTCAAACTAAGTTTCACCCAGCAAGAAACTATATGAAACAAGAAAGTACATAAGGAAATAAGTCAAGCGAACAGAGTTAGAACTAAGAAGAAAAGCCGCTATTTTCCATAAGAAATAACTAGCGTTTCATTAAACAAAAGATCTTGATTGATATTTCCCTTGGTAGTTACACAAAATGAACTGCAATATCTAGATTACTAGCAAAAACTGCTGAACAAGAAGACAAATAATTTACTTCCAAGTCAAATGTAAAGAAAGATAATTGCAAAAAAAATTGGGTTATACCAATAGCAAAGATTTTCAATTACCAAGAACTACATTCAAATTGCAAGCATGAATTCAACATTCTCACATATATTAATGATTAATACACCTAAGTACACTATCTGAGCATGCATTGCAATTGTAACTGAGATGGCTAAAATGCACATCATACAAAATTGAAAATTTCAAAAGAGTGCCCCAATCAAATAAAATTATAGTAAAACTCTCTTGGAACAAGAAAGAAGGAAGAAAAGGAACTCTAACCACAAAGTTCAAGTCTTTCCTAAGAATGAAGAAATATACTTTTTTCACTACAAGTGTGATCCAAATATGCAGTCAAAAGTTTTGCAATAGATGAGAGTTAACTCTACGATGAACTAAGTTACCTCTAATGATCTGATTCCTGTAAACGAATATAGTCGTGTAGGAGTAACAGCCATCACATAATATCTGGTGCCATTGCTTAAGTTAGCGGTTTCCATCTGCATGCATCAAGAGGAAGAAAGTAAAAAATCAATAAATTAAATGGGGAATAAAAACCTGAATAATCAATGGAAGTTCTAATAGTTATTAAACCGAATCAAAAGTTTTTTTAAAATAAAAAGTAAAAGCTTTGAGTGGTTCACTACACAATAAGAAAGTACCTGCAAACCCATGAAAGCTTCCGGAAGTTCTTTCAAATCATACAGAAACTTTATATACTTCTCCTTCTTGTCTTTTTCATCCACAGACATCTCATGAAGTTGGCCATTATCAGTTCCAAGAATAACTTCTTTTGTAGAAGCTGCAACGTGAATACTCAATCAGAATCAAAACGTTCCCTTCTATTTAAATGCCACCGAATACTGTGCACAACAACGAAAACTACCTTCAGTAATCTGTTGTCTATTCCAAGCAACAGCATTGACAATAAGGCCTCTCAATCTGCCAAGAACGCGAGGCTTATTCCACTTGGCATGAGTGTAGTATGTGTCAGCTCCTCCGATGCCGACAACGGTGGCGATACAGTGGCTTCCACCAGGATCAACAAACACTCTGTGTATCGATAGCTCTCCAGTTCGACCAGCAGATAGATCAATATCTACAATAATGAAGGGTTCAAAAAAAAGAACAACCGAAAAGAAAGAAAGACAAACAGTAGAGGAAAAAAACGCATATGAAATCTGGAAACGTACCGTAAGAATCGCCGACGCCGAAATCATGTCTGATGACCCAACCTTTGGAGGTTCCCAACAAAATTACATCATTTCCGGCAGCCATACAGGTGATTGAACCTCTTCCTTTTGCAGCGTATCTTTCTAGAAGATCTACAGTGAACACCTGCCTCGCTTGCTCCAAAGGTGTCATTATAATAATAATTTATTATTAAATCCTCCAATTCTACGAGAACCGTTCACTAAGTGCGCCTTTGCTGTGTGAGTAACGATCGTTGTCTTGGAGGAAGATGATATGGGGAATTGCCTGAGGAGCCGGTGACCGGATATCACACTAACAGAAGAACGAAACGAAGAAAAAAAGTAAACGAGCCAAGTGGTGCTTTTTATTAATTAGGTATTTAAGTGGGTCGCCACTTTTAAGAACTTCCTACATTCAACAGCACCGCATCAACCGTTTTCATATCGGTGGAAGAAAGGACGAAACTTTTTGAAATAAAAGAAATTAAAGATTGGATAGTTGCTATGGAAAAAAAAAGGGGATAAAAAATACTTGCTAATATATTATAGTTAGATAAACACTATTTTTACATTTTTATAAGAATAATACTTTATTCCATAATAAGTTACATCTATTTTTATTTCTTACTATATTTATTATAATTCTTATTATTATTTTCCCAAATGAACCAAACATATCTTTAATGTTCTTACATACACTTAATGGTAACTTAAACATTAGACAGATCAGCAATACAGGTTGCTCCGCCACAATTTAGGCCATCAATTTCACTAAGTGCATTTTTATTCTTCAAAAAAAAATTTCACTAAGTGCATTTTTATCACATCAATGTATGGGTATAAAAATATATTTAAAAGGTTACAATAAGAATTTTTACAAAATTCCTGCAAAAGAAAAAAGATCGAGTACAAAACTAGTAAAGATCGGGTACAAAACTAGAACTAATTAATTAGCACATAAGAAAAGTATAGTTCAAGCATTGGTCCGAATTTCTTACCTGACTCTTCACTTATACAAGATATGAGTACCTTCCTCTACCCAATCCAGAGAAGATGATATATTAATAGGATAAATATTATTATTATTATCTCTTAAATGTTTGTAAGAGGCAAATTTAAAATTTCTAGGTTATATGTTTATTTAATTAATAATAAAGGTTTAGGCTTTCCTTCAAACATACCTTCTTTTTTTAATTAAGTCATAAATCTCTACATGCTTTTAAATTTTCATTACATAATAACTTTAGGTACTTTATCATGTACTATAAAATCTAAAGCATCCACCATATAATAAATATCATCCTTAAAATGGCAGGTCTTTTAAGGCGCTAAAGATAATGAACTGCACATTCTCCCTACTAACTTTAAGTATCAACTTACCCTCAGCCATTAATTGTCGCTCCTTTAGTAGTCCCAATTGGTTTTCTTAAAATAATAGAAACTTTAATGTCATACTCCATTATAAAAAAAAAATTTAAAAAGTAAGGAAGATGAATTTTCCTACTGTCATACAGAGGTCTTTCACAAACCTAATAGGGTAATTTATCCTAAAATGTTTAATAATATGTTTTCAATGATAATAACATGGTTTATAACATCTATGGATCCCTAAGCTACTTGGCTACAAATAGCTAGTTCAAGAACTGGTTTGTGCTTGAACTTTCTTTAGAGCATGTTAACTTCATTAGTAATCCCGGCTAAAAGAATGACCCATGTTAAAATTTATATAATCCTGATTAAAGAAATCACCTCAATCTTTTCTACAAAGAAATGTTTAACCTTGCAGCTTAAAATAGGCAACCATCTAATTTCCAGCTTAAACCATTAAACCCCTCCTTAGAAATCAAACTTAGAGTCTATTAGAAAACTTCCATGCCAATGAAGCCAAATATAATAAAGAATTTAAGAATGAGATTAGGAAGCTCAACTCAAAGGTAGACTTTGTTGCTATACATAACAAGATGCTCGAGTTTGAAATAGTTTAGTATGCTAGTCTCATCATTCGACCACCTAATCAGTTGTTTGGCAAACCTAAGAATCTTAAGGAGCACTGTAATGTTGTAATGTTGAGGAGTGATGAATTGATTGAGAGCCTTAATCTAGAGAAGATTGAAAACAAGGGAGACTAGGGAAGGAAGACACTTGTTAGAGAGGAGAATAATTATTAGAAAGAAGAAAGCAAAGAAGAAGAGTCCAAATACATTCCCCTTACATTGTATAAGTTATCCATATCATTCCCCTAAAGATTGGCCAAGGAAAAATAAGATGAACAATTCAGGAAGTTTTTAGATGGTTTTTAAAAGCTATACACTGATGTTCCTTTCATTGATGCCTTGAAAAAAAACCTTCCTATGATAACTTTTTGAAGGAGAAATAACAGCTCATGTTAAGTGCACTATAAAATTTTTACCTAACTCTGCATACTAGAAAATTTTTTTGTAACTTTCATGAGTCAAGATCATATCCACAGGGAATTTTCGTTTAATTCTCACAATGACAATAATTGATGCAGAGGAAATAAAAGGGAGTTTTGGGTTTAATCAAATTGAGAAAATAAAGTAAAATTAGACTGGCAAAAACAAATTATATAAAACAATCGAAAATGATAAAAGTGATGAATTTGTGTAAAATCTGGTTTTATAATCAATCTTGGCCTAAACACAATTAAACATATCCCATCATTCTAATATTTTCACACCTCTCCTCGAATTATTGATTGTGGACTAGCAACGTACTCTGCTAATCCCACTTTTTCCTTGGGTTGTATTTAATTAAGAGACGTCAGCTAATTAAACGTAGTCACGTAGTAATGTAGGATACAATCTATATATTCAATTTGGTAGCGGCGTTATGAAGTGAAAAATGGATCAATATAGGTAGTAACCTCACATATCGGGTTATCTAACCTAGGTTACGTTATTTTTAACGATTTAAGGTCATTAATGGCTACTAAGAACATCAAATATAACAATTACAAATTATATTCAACATTCTAGCAATGGGTTCGTAATAAATTAATCTAATAAATGTATCAAGATCATCTTTACAAACCAAATTCAATCAACACAAAACAACCATAACAATTCGAAAAGAAAGATTCAACATTAACAAGATGAGATAAGCTTAACAGTGAATTAGGTGTCGATTTCACCTTTGAATCGAGGTCAGGATGTTAGCCTTCCATCTTTTCCATTAATCTCTAAGAAGAATAGTTGTTGTTGCCTTTTTCCATCTTAAAAACCGAAGAGAAAATGATGAAGAATAATTATTGTCCACTTTTGTCTTTGTTGTTTATGTTATTCCCTACTTTGAAAACTGATGAGAAGATGATGATGAATGGCGTCTCTCCACTGTTGTCTCCTCATTCCATTTTGAATGCCCAAGAAAAATTGTTGATGAAATGGCGTCTTGGAGGTCTCTCCTTTGTTGTTTCCACTATTGTTGGGCTATTCCATCCCCCTTTTTGCCGTCACCTAACATGTTCTTTACACCTTAAAAGGCTAGGTTAAAATGTGGCAGCTAAGTTAAATGTATAGATGGTTTAAATAAATAACTGGATTAAATGGATAGTTATCCATTTAATTGATGTTGGTAAGTGATGTCTCACACGCAATGTCATTTTATTAGCTTACATAGGGGAATACCCATGCAATTCATGTCACAGGTCATGATCGTGGCATTATCTTAGCTTAGCCGTGAACCACCATGCATGTAACATCCCGTTCCCATATTAGGGTTAGAGCCGAAAATACTGTACATGAGAACTAACAATGAGATAATAGAGAAATGCATTTCATTCTCACGTATAATATGGCATGCATGCACTTGAATTTGAGCATTGCACACATCACAATAATTTGTTCATGCACTCGTTTGACATTTTCCAGGTATAAATGATTGATTTAATATGATTATGATGTGGATAGTGAATGTTTTGTTCTAAAAATTGATTTGGTGAATCAAATTATTAATTTCGAATTTTTGGAGAAATTTGAGAATTTTCTAGAATTACGAGTAATTTTTGGACTAGGTAAAGTGTGAACTGGCAGGACAGTTGTTAAATGGTAGTAGAAATAAATATCAAATGGTAGTAGAATTATTGAAAAGTGATATTGGGATTTAGTGACACAAGTCTTTTAAAATTGGGAGTCAATTGGATTAGAACTGGGAGACAAATGGACTAGTTAATAAAGAGGACCCATTAGAAAATCATAGGAAAGTGACATGTGGTAAGTGACATGTGTCACTTTCCACACCACTTGCTAAACCCACATTTTTGTTAAGTGAAAGACTAACTTTTTGGTCTTTCACTTGTCATTTTGCTTCTCTCTCTTCGTAAGTCTCTCCCACATTCATCATCTTCATCTCTTCTTCTTCTCCATTCATGATTTTTGCTCTCCACCTTCACAAAATGGATTTCGTTAATAATAAAACTACCACTTCAAGATCCTTGTTGTCCTCTTCATCTTGCTACAAAATGTCCCAAACCACTCCTTGAATGATGATGTTCATGTGATACATGGAAAAGCTAGGGTTTCTTGGAGATTTTTGAAGAGCTTGAAGTTAAACAAGTATTATGTTATCGCTCTTCTTGGTTTGTTAAATGAAACTTATTGATGATAGATTAAGGTTAAATAATCATAAAATGGTAGTGTATATATATGTGATTCAAGAGTGAAGAAATGAGCATATGGATGTACTGATTTTATGTTTATGATGAATTATGATTTATAAATTGATGTAGAGATGATTTAGAGTCAAAATGAGTCCTAAAATGGGGTTGAAAGAAACACAAAAAATTAATGTATGAATGAAAGTTATATGTTCTGTTTTTGGGTTAATGATTAAACATAGATCATAAATTATTTTGTATAACATTGAGTTGAAGTGGAAGTTGAAATGAAGAGAAAAAAATGAGGGCATGAGTTAGAAACAATAGACTAAGTAAAAGAGATGAACTAAGATGGGAATGAAGTTAAATGTGTGCTGAAGTATGCTAGATGGAGTGTTTTACTCAACATATATCTGTATTTTGGCCATATCTTTATTTTTCAAAATGTAAACAGGATGAGTTTAATTTATAGTAAACTAGAGACATAGGGCTACAATTTTCATATAGTAATCAAGTTTGAAATATTTCTTTAAGAGTCTTGAAATTTTGCTTGAAGTTGAAAATTATATTCTGTCGAGGTATGAGAATAGTCTGTAGTTTTTTTATTATAACTTATACGATACTAAACCAAAATGCATGAATTTTATGTCATTAGAAACTTAAGACATAGAGGAACCTTTTATTATAAGTAAGTGTTGCCAAAAAACTTCAATTGCTAGGTCAAAATTGTTGTATAAAATTGACCTAACAAGTTGTTTTCAGAAAAAACTAAAAAAACTACAGGAGTGCTGAGAAATTAGTTTCTGTCATGATCGTAGTAGGGGATGACACGATCGTGGGTAGATGTTTTTCATGATAATGTGTTGATTATGCAATGATTGAACCAATTAAGGATGAGGTATATAACTATGATGCTTTTGGACTTAATTGAGGCTTAAAAAGGAACATAAGTGATGTTGGAAAAGTTGGTTAAATGTGTAATAAGTTTGATTGATCTTGATGTTATACCTTTAAGGGAAAAGGATATTTGAAGGTAATGCATCTAAACATGAAATGTTCAGAGTGTTAAATGAGGATATAACATAACGAATGAATTGTTTGATGTATTTGAATAAGACATAGTATGGAAGTAGATTGGGATTTAAGAATGACGAAATTAAGTTTGAAATGTTGAATCAAATGAGTTGAGGATTAGAGAGTCTAATGCAGTAAATGGGTAGTGTAATTAGCATGGAATGAAATTGCATTAATGCGTATGAATTATGGGGAAATTGGTATGAAATTGGAATTATGATATGTGTTGAATTCGGATGAATGAAGAAGAAAAATGCAGGGCATGATTATGGCCCTCACAGCATGATCGCGACCTAATATAATAAGGTTTTGTCACGATTGTGGTAGTGACAATTGTGGCTTGGCCAGATAAAAAGAAAAGGAGTGATCTTTTGAGTGAAGTTTGAACCAATAAATGCTAGGGTGCTTCCATATGAGGAAATTAGCTTGAATGAGATCTTCAGTGAACCTAGCGAATGATGAATGAAATGAGTAAAGCAAGTAAAGTACATTGGATATCAAAGAATGACTGAAAGTGTTAATTGATTATGAAATGTGAACAAAGGAAATATACCTGGGATTGTCAATATGAGCATGCATTATACCTTACACATACACATATATGTATAATGAAATGTTTATGTGATTGTGCAATTAATAATGTGTGTACACTATGCATGTTGCATGAAATTGACATACAAGATTCAACATTTGCATCCAGACATTTTCGGATCATGGAAGTAAAGCTAATCTGCAGCATACTTTGAGTCGACCTAGATGGTCTTACTTTAAAATGATTGTTTTGTTTAAATTTCTGTATTGATTTATTTTGATGTGAATGCCTTTTTGATAATTCTGAACTTTAATATTCCAAGGAGTTTGATAAATGTGAACATATCGGAAGTGCATCCTTGAATGTGAATAAGAAAGAAATAAATGTTCTCAACTCAATTGTTGAATGCTGGATATCGATCTGATGAGAAATGAGAAATAGGAATGTGAAATTGAATACAAGCAATTGACAGAATGTATATATGAATGTGATGCATTTCATTACATGAATGCATAAAAAAAAAAGGTAGTTGTTGAAATAAATCACTTGTTAATATAGAAATCACATATAATATGTAAAATACACAATAAGAGGGGTTGAATTGTGTTAAATTGTCTAAAATATTAATCTTTAAAATCTTTTTTAAGTTCTTGACAAATTCAGACGATTACAAAACAACACACTTAATTTGATGAGTAATGCAACAACAAAAATTAATATCTATTCTTCTAACAACAAGAAAATTAAAGAGATAAGGGTTAGAGAATATGACACCGTGATTTATACTGGTTCACCCTTAACCTTGGGCTACGTCCAGTCCTTAGAGTTTTTTTCTCTAAATTTCACTATCTCCTTCAACGTTAAAAGTATTATTTGTATACTTACAAAGACTCTTTTAAGTCTCTTTCACAAAGTATTCTTTATCTGCTTTCTTAACCTCTTCAGGCTCTAGTCTTCCTTTCACTCGAAAAGATATTGTTTTGAGCTTTCACATTCACGTTACAGATGTTTTTGCTCTCTTTCTTTTTTTCTTTTCTTTTAGAATATTTTTAATAGCATAAGCACTTGAGCACAAAATTTCTCTAAGTATTTTTTGTACATTCAGAGTTCTCTCTCTTTTTGTTGTGTGTATTGTATTGTTTTTTTACGACTATAACTGATATTTTTAATCTAAATCTCCAACGGTCTTGTTAAGAAATTTGTTTGGAGAATCTTCTAAAGTCTGTTATTAGTTGAGTCCTGTAACCAACTCCAACTAACTGGCTTTCTCATACATTCTTCAATTACATCGTCTTGTATGCTTCATCTACGGTCTTAGACTTAATCACTTCATCTAACCCAACTTAGATGCTTCATCTTATTTAGCTTTTACTTAAGTATCATCTAGATTTGATGATTTGTGCCACTCACATTTATCTGCGCACTTAACAAATTTATCAAAACAGTTCACACGCTTTTATTATTATTGTTATTTCACTTTCATCAAAATCAATAGAAGAAGTGAAGTCTTCTTGACTTAACAATCTCCCCCTTTTTGATGGTAACAAATAATCATAATATTATAAGATAAAAATAATATTCAGACGAATAAAGATATTTTGACGAATAAAACAAGATGTATAATAAAAAATTTCATATGAATTCTACTTTCTATTATTCTCTTGTTCTCCCCCTATTTGTTATTAATAAAAAAGATAATTCATTTTTAGACGCTTCAAAATTTCAGAATACATTTGTTGAATATCAATGTGGATTGTCTTGAAGTCTTCTTTTATAGAAACACGTAGAAGTGCTATTTCCTCATGAAGAACACCCACTGCATCACCTAGTTCATCAACCTTAGTACCAAGTTTCTCAATATGTTTAACTAAGGCTTCCTAAACTTCGGTCTGCTTGTGACTAGCTTCAGTCCATTCGATGAAATTCTTCAAGAGCTCCAAATTAACGGTAGGATCTTATAGCTTTTCACTAAGTGGATGAATATAATCAACGACAAATGGTTTTCTAGGTGAATCGTCTAATTCTATAATTTTGATTGAGGGTAATTTGAAAGGTTGTTTTCTGTCAGGGATATCAAGATCATCAGGTTTGAGTAATTTGTAAATTGGTCGCCCTAGATGGTGTAAAATAGTTTTAAATGAAGGAACAAAACCTAAGGGTGAAATGAATGAGCAAATGCATAAAGGTTTCTAAGTTAAAATTGATACCTTTAATTATGATACTTTTGTATCTTCCTTCTGATATTGTGCCAACTACTTTGAAGCTTTCATCTTTGGTAGATGCTCCTAAATTACTTCCCGATCCCCTTGATATGTGATGTGATACGTAGATGCCTACAGGTTGAGCTGCTTGATATACATCGTCTATGTTCTTCACTGTCACTTGAATTTCTTCTTCTGTGAGATCATCTTCTCATTTTTTAGGAAACTTCTTCTTCTTTGCTGACTTTTAGTGCTAGACGTCTAGGTTATACGTCTAGTACAATCTTGATTGTCATTCTGTTTGTCACCGAATAGATTGTGTAAGGATCTTTTGTAATCTTCAATGGATATGGTTCTGTCTTTTCATCTCGCAGAATACTATATAATCTTCGATATTCAAGGCTTAGAAGATGTATTGTCTGATCATTTACTATTACAGGTTCAACTTGAACCTTAACTTTCTGTTTAGAAGGTTCTATGATGATAATTGAACCTCTGTTATGATCAGGAGTTGATTCTTCTTTGACCTTCATCTTCAAATCTTCTTTCTTTATTGGTTGAGGAGGGTTGAAAGTTACTCGCTACTTTTTAACAGTCGATATCTTTTGTGGAACATCAGATGATAAAACCTTCTTCTTTTTTGAATAGGCTTCGTTTTCTTTTGTTCTTCTGCTAATTTAGAAAAGAGTTGTTGTTGAGGCTTCTTCTTCTCAAATACTAACTTACTTTTTATCTCTGTGTCTCCAGACTGTTGTTCTAATTGAGTTTAAGGGATAGAGACAATTGGTTTGGTAGGCTACTGTTGTTGCTCTTACTCCTTTTTACTCTCAGAATCTCCACAAAAAATCAGAACTTTTTGCTTCTTCTGCTCTTGTTGTCGTAAGGTTATGAATCCCTTTCTGATTTGAGCGTCTTAGCCTTCCTCTTTAAAGACATTTGGTGAGTTGGTTGTTGAACCTTGCTTTCCTTCCTTTCTGGAAACGTCTTGACTTGTATCGACTCATCAGACGATTGTTCAACCTTTACCTCTGCTGATATTCTTTCATACGATCGAGGTTTTGCTTGTATTTCATATAGAACATGTTCTTTCCTACTTTCTCTTACTGAAAGCGCTCCTTTAGACTGTGCTTTCGGTGTGAAATCTACATCCACTTTGACTTCAGTTTTGATCCCCATTTTGTGAATATTGGAGGCATTAATAACACTATTAACATTCATCTTTACTCTGTTTCCTTTATCAAGTAGGATTCTAAATTCTTTGGAGAATCTTATTAACAGCATACCGTATGGTAAAGAACCACTCTTCAGATGATAATCCTCCCTAGTCTTTATCATGTACTTCAGAATCAAGAATAGAAGATTAATAGGTTGGTGAGTGAGTAGATGCAATAGAAAATGTTAATCATTCATTATCACCACGTCTTTTGATCCCGCTCTTAGTAGGATACAATGGAGTAGAAGTTAGTAAAGGGCCCTAGCCTTCGGAATGAGGGTTGAAGACTTCTTAACTCTTGGATTACTGGATCCATATAGTTGTCGATTGATGTTGGCTTCATTTATATGAATTTGAGCAATCCAATTTGTATTGTTGAACAATTTTGCTCCTTCATTTGGACATCAATAGCCTTCACAATAGAATCTTGTGTGATTATTACCGATAACCCATCTACCATCGATACCAAGGTATTATCTATCACACTTCACATTCTTCTAGAACTCATATATTTCATTCAAAACCGTCTTTCAAATATTAAAGAAGTTCTTCCATCCATTTACTTCAATCTTAGGTTCAATATTCATTCGATTATTCTTTAGGGAAGTGAAATCGACGAGTCTTCTATAGACAAAAGATTTTGACATTTTTAATATGTAAAAGATAAACACTAAACACAGAAATGTATTTTGCTTAAAGAAGCGAGGTTAGTATATAGAAACAATTGAGAGAAATATATGAAATGAAATGAGAAGGATTTGATGTTTAGACAGAGGGCTAGATTGTCTTTGTTGAGAGCACTTTGAACAAGTCGGTTTTGAAGTTTTTAAAGAAAATTCTAGAGTGTAAGGTGTTGTAGATTTAGAGATGATTACTTTTTATATAAACTCTTGAAAAGTTACCGTTTGTAATGTTTTTAACTGATCCACAAGTAATCATGAGATTGAAACTACTGAGTGAGAGTTATCGTTACTTTTTAACCTAAAATCTTAAGACTTTTCAGTTTCTTCAGGACAAATCGTCTGGATCATGGAGTCTTAAACGAATGGTCATTTAACATCACCATATTTAGGTTTCGTCTGATTTCCTTTAATTTGTCTTCACTTAAGGGTTTGGTGAAAATATCTGCCCATCATTGATTTGTCTCAACAAATTGTAGATTGATGATCCCTCTCTATACATAGTCTCTTATAAAATGATGTCTAGCTTCAATATGCTTTGCCCCTGAGTGTTGTATTAGATTCTTTAAGAGATTAATAGCACTTGTGTTGTCACAGAGGATTGGAATCTGATCTTCTTGGATAGAATAATCCTCTAACTAATACTTTATCCATAATATTTATGAACAACAACTTGTAGCTGACATGTATTTAGCTTCTGTAGTAGATAGAGCAATTGAGCTTTACCTCTTGCTTGACCAAAAAATTAGATTATGACCAAGAAAGTGACAACCTCCACTTGTACTCTTTCTATCAATCCTATCTCCAGCATAATCAGCATCGCAGTAGCCAATTAACCTGAAATCTTTACTTTTCTCATCCATTAAGCAAAGATTAGTTGAACCTACCAAGTATCTTAATATTCTTTTACCAGCAATATAATGAGATTCTCTAGGATCTGCTTGAAATCTTATACACAAACAAACACTAAACATTATATCAGGTCAGCTTGCAATTAGGTAAAGCAAAGAACCAATAATTTCTCTGAAAAAAGTTTGATCAATCTTCTTATCAACTTCATCCTTAGTTAAGATGATTGAAGGATGCATAGGATTTGACATTGGTTTAACATTTTCCATTTTATATTTGACAAAAAGTTCTTTGATTTACTTTTATTGATGAATAAAAAACTTGTCTTCAGTTTGTTTCATTTGTAAAACAAGAAAGAACTTTAATTCACCTATCATACTCATTTCGAATTTGCTTTTCATAAGATTTTCAAAAATTGAACATAATTTTTTAGAACTCGCACCAAAGATGATATCATCTACATATATTTGTACAACGATAAAATTATTTTAAATATTTTTCTAGATAATGTTTTATCTACTTGACTTCTAATAAAGTCATTTTTAATAAAAAACGAACTCAGATGATCATACCAAGCACGAGGTGCTTATTTTAATCCATACAAAGCTTTATGAAGTTTATACACATAATTTGGTTTATCAAAGTCTTCAGACTTGGGGGTTGTTTTTACATAAACTTCTTCATCTATAAAACCATTCAAAAAAGCATTTGTCACATCCATTTGAAATAGTTTTATATTATAATGAACAACATATGCAAGCAAGATCGTAATAGCTTCTAGTCTAGCTATAAGCTCATATGTTTCATTATAGTCTATTGCTTCTCGTTGATTATAGTCTTGAGCTACTAATCTAGGTTTGTTATGGGTTACTTTTCCTGATTCGTCTAGTTTATTTTTAAATACCCATCTAGTTCCTATAATAGATTTATTGGATGGTCTTTTGTCATGTATGCCACAATCATGGGCTGGCTCCCATGTATCTACCATGATTGTGTGAGCCATGGTTTTGGCACAAAAGTCTTCAAAACTTCTCCGTTCTTCAACGTTGACCCTAAAACACTAACAAACACATCAAGGTACCTAAAAAATATAATATTTAAGCTTAAAGACTTATACTAACCTATAAAAACACTTGAATACACAAACTAACACAATCATAACCTAAACACATACTAAACACTCAAATTAACACTTAATACATAATAAACTAAACCCTAAAATATGATGTAATTCACAGCTATCATCATCCCCACACTTAAATGTTTGCTTGTCCTTAAGCAAACATTGTTGGATTGAAAACTTAAGCATGCAAGATTTGGCTAAAATGGTTGATTTCAAAACTTTGTTTTTAGAAATCAAATTTCAGTAAAAGCAATATAACCAAATCAACATGTCAAGCCATATATGATACGGTATAAGGAAAATATTTAACATAAGAATAAGATGGTAGAAATATATCGACTCCTTTGCTACAGTTTTAACTCCTCACTGTGCTATCTTAACCTCTGCAATGTATCCTCTCTTAGGTGATGTATCCTCTTCTCATTATTGTATCCTTGACCAATCTGATCTACCACTTGTTCTCCTCAGATAACTTAGTTAACAAGATCCTTTGTTGGGAAAGGAGAAGAAAACTCGAAGAGATTTTGCCTTAGAAAAGGAAGCTAAAGATGAGACACCTCTCATGCAAATTTCTGCTATCTCATGCAAGATAGGAGAGAGAGATAAAAATTCAACAACCCTTTGTATTCTTTCTCTCAATTTTGGTTAAGCCTCAAAGAAAAAAGTGAAGTGCATCCAATGCATCATATCCTTCCTTAATTAATCATAAAGAAGCCAATAAATGAGACTCTTCTCATTTGTTTCAAGATGGCTATATGAAAAGACCAATAACTTAAAATGATACATCTCATTGTTGGTTTTGTGATGAAAGAAGGAAGAGGGTCTATCAAATGCACCTCGTTCTTGTTTAATCTAATAGATGCTAAATGGTTACATGCTATCATTAAAAGACAACCATTAAACCATTTAACGATAAGGTTGTAACTCCATTTAATGATGATCAAGCATGCTAAAAACCATCTTAAATGTAGCAAACCAATGTTAAAAACCATTCTGATCATATCAAGAATTATGATGAAACATATATGAGTTCACCACTCGTTAAGATTGTGGTCCATAATAAACGAACTCTTAAGTGTATGCTTTAAGATTAAAGTAACGACCTACTTTATTCTTTAAAACATACATGATTCCAAATTCATTTAAAAGTGTCATTATCGATAGTCAACTACTATCATGATATGAAACTTATCATTCCCTTAGAGTAAACTCTTTTATTTATATGGAGATAAATCGCAACACTACAGTCTAAATAATAATCAAGTGACCAACTTGATTATTCAACTGTGAATCAATTATTTTAGATTCTAATAATATACATGTTTCCCATAC
>JAOSBN010000179.1:27729399-27752085 GCA_027563595.1 Erythroxylum suave
TTAATAATAAATATTTCCATTACAAAACTGTAACTGAAGAAGATTAAGGTACTTGTAAATACACTTGCTTTCTAGGGATCTATATTTACATAACTCCAACAACAAACCACTAGTAATGCTGCTTCAAATCTTGATACATCTTATTTCCACTAGGATGCATTGTAAAGACAATATTATGGGCCTTAAACGACAACTGTTTCTTCAATTCATCATAGCTGGCACACATAATCGATCTTTATCATACAAATCACCATCTCCTTTCATATAAAAATTAGGTTATTTGCTTTCCTAAGTCACCAAAATAAGTTGTTGCAGCTTATCATCAACTTTTTGAGCTTAAAAAATATCTTTCCTCAAGGTAAGCCTAGCTTTCAATTGAGCTATTAAAACTGTATTAGATACAAGTTTTCTTTCACTCTGTTGCACTAATAATGCTGAAATAGTCTTCCGAATCAAGGTATTAGCCATGACATTAGCCTTACCTAGATGGTTATCCACAATGCAATCGTAATCTTTAAACGTCGTTGTCCCAAATTAAGATCCTTCTAGGTTAGCCGGGACTTCAAACTTTTATGATCAGTAAAAATCCTACACTTTTTACCATACAAGTAATGCCACCATATTTCAAAGCAAACAATATTGCTGTAATTTCAAGATCATGTATAATGCAATTCTGTTCATGAGGCTTCAATTGCCTAGAGGTATATGCAACTAGCTTTCCATCCTACATCAAAACATAACCCATATTATTTCTAGATACATCAATAAACATAACATATTCCTTACCAGAAGTGGGTTAAGCCAATAAAGAGCTTCAGTAAGCATTCTTTTTAGTTGGTCAAAACTAATTTGGCATCTAGCACACCATTCATACTTCACTCCTTTTCATAACAGTTTTTTCAAAGGCAATGTTATCACCGAGAATCCCTTTATAAACCTACAATAGTAACCTGTCAAACCTAGAAAATTTCTTACTTCTATCACACTCTGTGTTAGCTTCCAATTAACAATTGCATCAATCTTATTGGGATTAACTTTAATTCCTTAAGAAGACACAACATGTCCTAGAAAAGATACCTCCTAAAGCCAGAAATCACAGTTACTTAACCTGGCTTACAACTGCTTTCCCGTAGGGTTTGTAACAAAATCTGCAAATGATCAACATGATCATACTTATTCTTGGAATAGACCAAGATATCATTTATAAACACCACTACAAATTGGTCTAAATAGGGCCTAAACACTTTATTCATTAGATCCATGAATGTAGCTGGAGCATTAGTTAACCAGAATGGCATTACAAAGAATTCATAATGTCTATAACGGGTCCTGAATGCACTCTTCAGGACATCAACATCCTTTGCTCAAAGTTGATAGTATCCTGATCATAAATCTAGCTTTGAAAATACTCCTGCGTCTTTCAATTGATCAAGAAGATCTTCTATCCTTAGCAACGGATACTTATTCTTCATAGTGACTCTGTTTAGTTGCCTATAATCAATGCACATCTGGAGAGTACCATCTTTCCTCTTAATAAACAAAAACGATGCTCCCCAGGTTGAGACACTAGGTTAGATGAACCCCTTATCCAGTAGCTCTTGCAATTGAACCTTCAACTCCTTTAGTTCAATAGGAGCCATCTTGTACGGTGCTCTGGATATAGGAGCAGTGCCAGACATAACTTTAATAGACAAATCTACACCGCTTTCAGGAGGGAGTCCAAGTAGCTCTTTAGGAAACATATTTGGAAACTCACTCACCATTAGAATATCTTGTAGTTTAGCACTCTCTTTCTTAGAATCTATCACAAAAGCTAGATAAGCTTCATAACTCTTTTTAAGGAACCTCCGAGCTTGTATAGCAGATGCCATATTAGCTAGAGAGCCAGTGCTGATGCTATACATGACTATTTCAGATTGATAAGGTTTCCTAAGCAGAACTGTCTTAGCATTATAGTTAACCACTGGCTGATGCTTGGATAACCAATTCATACCCAAAATCAAATCAAATTCATGAAATTTTCTAGATAATCACTTCCTTAGATTATAAGAGGACAGCTTTTATAAACATGATTAACTAACACTCTACTACCTAGAGGACTGGTTACATGAATATCATATTGTAACTGATCTACAAGCATTACTTTATAAGAAAATTCTCCAACATAGATATAAGAATGAGTGGACCCAGGATCAATCAAAGCATACATTTCAAAATCAAAGAGAAAAATAGTGGCCACAATGACTTCAGCTGCATCCTGATCCTTACGAGCTTTCAAAACATAAGCTCGAGCTGTAGCAAATGGAATAACAGGTTGATCAATAATGTCTGATATAATACTTGGATTAGGTATAACCTATCTTAATCCTCCACGGCCTCTACCGCATCCTCTATTTCCAGTAGATACTTGAGAAACCTCTCTATTAGCTTGTGATGTCTAAGGCTGTCTCATAGGATAGTTGGCTATTAAATGCTTAGCGCTACCACATTGAGAACATGCACCGTAGCTCTCTAATAGGTACCGTAATGATGTTTGGAGCGATAGGGGAACTTCGAAGTACCAAAACCTCCGTCCACAGAAGAACCCCTACTAGAATTAGTCGATAAGGGAAAGTCATGTTACCTTCCCCTAGCTACAGATCTTTGAGTAAATTCTTGAGCAATGGAGGAACCTTCACGACTTCTCTTACCCGAGGACTGACCTCCTCGAATAAAACCTCTTCATTGAACCCTTTGTCTCCTAACTATCTCTTGCTTCTCTATCTTCATGGTAGCTTGTGCCAGTTGATGGTAACTCACTTTCTACAAGAGAGTAATTGCTGCAAAACACTCTTTGATCGAATTATACATATAATTATACAAAATTCCAATTTATAAACAATCATATTCAATTCAAATCACATAAACCCCTTTGAAACACATTTGTATTCTTAAGGACACATTTATCCTTGAACACACCATACATTTCAACATTAACCACATTATTCACTAACTCATATTCTTTAAGTAATTACCTTAATTAATAATCCATAATTAAATTAACTTTTACTCAATTAATCTAACATCATCTAGGTTCATTTTCAACCTCAATTAAGTTCAATTAAACCACTATTACGTACCTTAACCTTATAAAGTCTGATAATTATCTAAAACCAACATTTTCTCTTTCCTGAGAATAATATCTAACACGACCGTGGGAATGCGTCATATAAATCTGGCCTTCATTTTGCTTCCAAATTGTACTCACCAAATTCCATCAATTTCACTTCATTTCTACCATATTCATGTGTCAATCCCTCATCAAATTCATGTCTAAAGCCAATTCAAAAGTCATTCATTAGATAACACACATTAAAACCAAAATGGAATTTTGCTAAACTATAATTATCTTTCCAACACTCAATTATCAACATCATAACATATATTTTATGACAATTCAATTATCATAAAACTTGTATTAATACATTTTATCAAGTTTAGAGTTCGCTTACCTATTTAACTTCAAATTTCAACTCCAAAGAGCCGGCTAATCTAACCCTCCCATGCAACCAACACACATCTAAGATCAAGGTGAAAATATTAACACCAAGAAACTAATACAGAAGATAACATAATCTACTTCCTCGATGCAGTATCTAGCAAGGATTTTACATATTGATATTACGAAATTAAACAAAGATCTAGAAGAAGTGAGTGTAAGAGAGAGTTTTGATGGGGAGGAGCAAAGTGAAGAGGGAAGGCCAAAACATCAAGAATAAAGGAGGAGTTGCCACCTACCTAACTCTTTGGATGCTAAGTGCTTGATTTAATCAAGGCACATGTCACACATGAAGGTAAGCTACTTGTCCTTCAATGAATCCATCTACATGCCTTCATGTGTGGCTGTCAAATGTCATAATTCAATTAGGCCACTTGTCACTCAACCAATGTTGCCAAATGTCATTCAAAGTGTAGGCTTAGTTATACTCATTTTCACGTTCCAATTTATCTTACCACTAGACATATTCCTAGTCCAAATGTCTACTTAAATACTTCAATTCTCTAATGGTATTAATTAATTCCAACTCAATAAGTATGATCCATTAGCCAAAATTCAAGACCAGACCAAAATTCAAAACGTATACAATTTACGATCATATCACAATATCTAATACATATACTTTCATGAATATATAACATTTTAACTAGTGTATAATTTGGGGCCTTATAGTAACGCTAGATGATGCACTGTAGATGTAAAGGTCGGCTTATAAAACCCCAATCAGGATGTCTCCATAAAATTGGTGTTTGGTAAGCCATATCACGTTCTAGTGGAGTTACAAAACAAGGCATGTTGAGCTATAAAAAGATGCAACATGAATTTGGATGATGCAGGTATGTGTTGGAAGTTGCAATTACAGGAGCTAGAGGAGATGCAGAAAGACTCATATCAAAACACAATGATACATAAGGAGAAGATGAAACTCTTTATAATAAGATGATTTTGAGGAAAAGCTTTATTGTGGGTTAGAAAGTGCTTCTATATCACTTGAGACTTAAATTATTCCTAGGTAAGTTATCTTTACTAATGCAGCAGAGATACAAATTTTTAAAACCGATAAGACATTTAGAGTAAATGGTCATTGCCGGAAGTCATATTATGAAGGCCTTTAAATGGAGGATTTGGAAGTGCTAATGCTAGAAGATGTGATTGGTGTCACTTGATGCAAGTAACAGGGAGTCAAGCCAATGAAAATAAACCAAGATGCTACTTGGGAGGCAATGCAAGGGAAGTCAATTTTTGTTTATTTACAGTTTCACATTTGTTATTTTCGTTAAATCCTCCATTTCTTGCATTTGATGTTACATTGGGGATCTTATTTTTATATGTTTTTTAGCTTAATTGTTGCTTATGTAGCTTCTTAGGCGATTTTCAAAAATCAAACAATCGAAATAAGAATTTTCTTTTTTTCTATTGCTTTTAAGATTATATAGTCAGAATTAGAGCATGAATTGACTAGAAAAATACATGGTAACTTTAGCATGTACTTTTTCTCTTATGATTGGTTAATATTCATTATCCTCAGGAGAGTGGTGACTAGTGATAGACCAAAGCTAGCAAGATTTTAAGTCATATTAGACTGACACATCTGTATTAGTCTTACTGTCTTTTGTTTTACGTGACCGTAAAGACATTTGCATCTTGACATTGCTTTGATTTTCTATTCAAGACGACATTTTTTTTCATATGCATTATGATGAAAATGATTAGGCATTCTTTGTTGCTTATGAGCTACATTAGCCAAATAGCCTACCCATTTATATAGCTAGTGGAACATTTGTTAATTGTTGTTGATTGTGATAGTATAGAAGACTAAATGTAGGGGTGTACATACATCCGCGTGGGTTATAATTGTTAAAATGCCATATTATGAATTCCTATATTAATGTAGCTTCTTTCACTTTTAAATAAAAAAGAGAGAAAAGAAAAGAAGAAAAAATTTGTGAGTTTGAATAAAAGTATCAAGGAGTAGATACAATTATTTTGAAAAGTTGTTAACTATACTAGTTTCTCCTCCTTAAGTTGTATTGAATGGGTGGTTTAAATATGTTGCATATAAGGCAATTTTTTTTTTGGATGGAGCACTCTTTATGTTATGTTCATATGGTTTATGGTGTGAAAGCTAAATTGAGCTGTGAAATATAATTGTTGCATTCATCATGATGGTACTCTGTTTAGAACGAATGTTAGCTTGTGCACCTGATATCTCATTTAGTGTTACTTTTACTTCACTAGCTTGATCGATTTTATGCTACATTACTTAAAATACATCTCACCTTACCCTTTCCCACATTACAACCTTAGAAAAGTCCTTTGATTAATGATTATGCATGATACTTTTGGTGGTGGAGAAATGAAATGATATGCAAAGTTGTGGATGAATGGTGTTTAAGTGTATTTGTGGAAATATCTTATTTATCACCTTTTGTCTAACTCTACCACTAGATTACTTAGTTTTTAAGGGAAATAAATGTTAATTGGTCAAGAGTAGAAGTTTCGAATGTTGAGTTATCACTATAGGTTTTGAAAGTCACTCATCTTTACTTGTTATCTATTCTTAAGAAATATGGAAAATGAGTAAGAGTTTTAGTTTGTGATTTTGATTTTTGAGGATTTACCCGAGGAAGGTCAAAAGCTAAAAGTGTGGGAACTTGATATGTGCTCAAACGTTTATTCATTTAACCTATTACACTTAGTGATTAGTCCCTTAAAATGCTTAGGATACTTTAACTCATATTTGATTTTGGGTGCATTTTGGAAGTGAAGGAGCTAAAGTGACCTAAAAATATACTCATGGAGCCATCTTCTCAATATTCACACTCTATTATCTTCATGGAGCAAGAAGAAGAAGAAGATTAAAATAGGAGAAGGCAAGATAGAGCACAAGAATGAAGAATGAAGCATTGGAGGGCACTCTCGGCCACACCATGGTGTGCATTGATATAAGAACTCTTCTTACACCTATGCAATATGTCTCACGGGTGTGAGACGACTCTCATGCCTTTGAGGGATCACTCAAGGGTGTGAGTTTTAGGCCTCCTATCATTTAAACTTACTTTTTAACTATAAAATGAAAAGTTGTGATGACGAATAAGAAAACTCTGGTACATTCTTAGTCATTTTCTCTCAATTTTCAACACCAACAGAGGGATTTATGGCTGATTCTTAGAGGTTAATGGAGAAGAAGGAGGGCTAACCATCACGACGCCAGTTCAAAGATGCAATCAATGCTGAGAAGCACATTAAGCATAGTTTCATGTATCATTTTTTCTCCCTCTTTTTAGATTGCTTATGTTATATTGAGATTAATGATCGGGTATTATGTACGAATGCTTTTAGTGCTCTATTGAATCATTTATAATGAAAACCCATTGCTAGAACTTAAATGCAATGGGTAATAGTTGTGTTGAAGGTCGTATGTTGACAACTAACATTATTGAATCATTAAGGATAAGGTAGCATAAGTTAAATAATCCAAGCTCGTGTGAGTATTTCTTAGATTGGTCCATTTTTCTCACTTGTAATTCTTCTGTTAGATAAACTTAGAGATTTTGTTCTATGATTCTCGATAGTTAGGGTTAGTTAAAGAGCTTGTTTTAATTAACTACGATGTAAGGAAAAATTGGGATTAACAGAACTTGTCTTTAATTCACAACAATAGTTCAGAAAGGCATGTGAGGACGATAATGCAATGATGTATGTTAAAATGTACATAAGCCAAGATTAAACAAAACAATCAAGTTTTACACACATTTATCACTCTTAACATTTTTATCTATTTTTTGATAAATTGATTGTGTTAGTTTAATTTTATTTTGTTATCTCAATTGCATCTACCCAAAACCCCCTATTTTATTTTTTTACAACAATTATTTTCATTGTGAGAATTAATCTAACATTCGTTGTGGATACGATCCTAAATCACCACATCTACATGTTTTTAGTGTGCAAGGTTAGGTAAACTTTACAATGCACTCGACACACGCTGTCAGACCCTAAAGGAGATAGTCCATTTCAAGTGCTTAGAAAGATTAATGTCAATGCCTACAAGTTGGATCTCCTAAGTGAATATAGTAATGAAAGTGCCACTTTTAATGTTACTGAGTTATATCTCTTTGATGCAGGTGATGATTTGAGGAAGAATCTTTTGAAGAGTGGATAAGAACCAAGCTAGTCTAAGCAAAGCTTTAAAGGAGCCCTTGAGCATTCATAAAGGCCCAATTACAAGAGCTGGAGTAGAGAAGATAAATGAGTTATAAATCAGCCAACTGAAAGGATATGGACTAAATAAGCTTTAATTAGCTTGGAAAGTATTCAAAGCCTAATAAATTTGATCCAAGTTAACTCAAGAAGCTTAGTTCATCACATTCACATACAAGTTGCATTTCAATATCACTTTCATACATCAAGTCTCGGATGTTTATTGTCTGGAATCAACATAATTAAATCACATTCATATCATCATTTAAAACATATTCTGAAGCAAACAATTAATTGCATGAAACAGTCTAGGTTAATGACTGGTTGCTTCTGAAGCTAATGCCTGGAAGTTCCAGCAATGTTTGGATGTTGCCGTTCCACTTTTGCACAATTTTAAGTGTTTGTTAATGCACATGTATGTATATTAAATATGCACAATGCATGTTCAGGACAATCCCAGGTATTGCTATATTATTCTTATCATTTAAACTTTCATATTTTCAAACTCACATAATTATCATTTATACTTATGGTTTTGTACCTCAATAAAACCATTAAAAATCGAAATTCATAACTCATTTCGCAAATTCAGATTTTTCCTGAAACATACCTTCAAGTCTACTATTCATGATCAATCAGACCAAGAAAATGAAATAATTTGGCAATACTTTCTTCTGGAAAATTGTTCTCCTATCTCATAAGTTTCTAATGACTCCAAGATCATTCAATTTGGTTCATTATTGTATGATTTATGCTCAAAATACTGTAGACTGACCACATTTGAAATTTATCTATCAATTCGAATATCCTAAAATTACATACTTTATACCAATTGAAATCTAAGAGAATAAGCTACAATTTTTATGAAGATACTTTTGTCTAATTCGGCCTAGATCAATAAAATTTATTCAATAACAACAGGACTTGATTTATGTCTTGGGTAGTGTTATAGCCTAAGCCAAAACTCAATTTCAAGCCAAATTTTGAAATTCTTAGAGATTTAATTAATATTAGATTTCTTCATACAATCTGTATTCCTATGTCTCCATCTTACTTCAAGTCAAAAATAATTCCATTTGGATACATACAGATCAAGATATTGTCAAAATACCAAAGGATGTTCAGTGAAAATACTCCAATTATGAAATTCCAGAACTCCTCATCAATTTCATCTCAAATTTATCACTCAATCTCTCCAAAATGATTTCATATGGTTATAATTTCTTTTAGAGATGTATGAAAATGTGTTTCGAGTCTGTTGGTTGAAATCCCATGTTATTTGGAGGTCAGGAGAAGAAGTTATGGTCAAAAGAAGGAAAGTTGTTCGAAACCGTCCACCCCAACTTTTTTCAGAGCTTCGAAGTCACGATCGTGACTTTCTTCTTTCATTAGTAGAGTTCGTGACTTCCCTTGTGCTTCAACAGAGCCACAATCATACTGAGGCACAATCATGACTTTCCACGTGCTTAAGCAGAGTCGCGATTGTGCTAATGCACGATTGTGACCTGCTATGTTTTCTTCCTTTCTCGCCATTTTTAACTTAAAACCAGAGGTTTTCAGACAACACTTTATTCTAATCAAAATTTCCTCTATGTCTAAAGTTTTTGAAGACATCAAATTCATACATTTTGGTCCTGTATCGTGCAAGTTATGAACAAAATACTCCATACTGCTTCTTATACCTCAATAGAACACAACACTCAACTTCAAGCTAAATTTTAGGGCTCTTAAAGACAGAATTAAAATTTAACTTCTTAAAGAAAGTTGTAGAAATATGTCTCTAGTTTAATATAAATTAAAAATCATCCCTTTTTGACGTCTACAATTCAATATATGTCCATAATACAAATGTATGTTAAGTAAAACACTGCATATAATACATACTTCAGCACACCTTTAACATCATTTTCATCCTAGTTCATCTCTTTTACTTAGTCTATCATTTCTAATTTATACTCTCACATCTCTATTACCCTTTCAGTCCATCATAACACATAAATAAAAAAAATCAAAACCAAAGATTAAAACACAAACATCAAAAATTCGATCGTCACTCATGCATATGTCCATTTTCTGCACTATTTCACTATCAATTTTCTGCATATTCAATTTTTATATTCTCTTCATTTCTTCCTCAAACTTTCATTTTAATCAATCTTTATCATCTCCATACATCACCATACACCTATTTCTAAACTCTAAATTCATTTTAAACACTCAAAATTATTCACGTACGTCAACAGTGAAAAACAAAGTATATATATAAATTAACTTGCATGAATTTCTGCATTCCTCTCATGCACATTTGTATTGATGTTTCAACTCCAAAAATCATCTCCACATTACCTTATAACATATTGATCATCAAAACACACATTCAAAAATATCAATATACTCATTCTATACCCACGGTATACTTGAAAAATGTCCATTTTCACATGATAATTTAATGACAACTAATTCCCCAAATTTATCACATATATCAACAACTCGAAAGGATTTACATGTACTTGTTAAAACTTCAAAATCTCCAAGAAGCCCTAACTCCCATGCAACCATGTACATCATCTTGAAGGTGGTTTAGGTTAGGTTTTTCTTGAGGCAAAAGAGATAGATAATAAAGTTGGAGTAGCAAAAGGTAGATGAAAGCAAGATATAACTCTGGTGAAGGTTTCGGCGAATCAAAAGTCAATGAAGAAAAAAGCTTGAAGAAGAAAGTTACGAAGAAGATACTAAGTTAAGAAGTAACTTAGTCTTTCAAGTTTAAATGAAACGTGAAATTGGTCTTCCTCACATCACCATATAATAACTTAAACTTAGTAAGTGACACTTGTCACTTATCTAGCTTTTAAGACTTTAACTAGTTTTTCTGAAGAAACTAGTCTAGTTAGCTTCAACTTTAGTCCAAATATCTCTAAAAGTTTCAATATCATCTTCTTACAAATTCTAAAGTCATCAATAAAATTCTTCAATATCATTGATTCTTATTTCTATTTCCATTTATCAATTCCAATAATACCCTACATTTTTAGAAAATTTTTCCTAAAATTCACCAAAAGTTTTGAATCACTAAATGCATTCTCCAAATCAGTTTTCAACATATAAAACCCATAATTCTAAAAAAATCACATTCCACATATATCAATCAATTATACCAGGAAAAATGTCAATGAATGCATGCACAATTATTTTCATGTGCCAAAATTCAATATTCACTTATATGTGCATATTATGCATGAACATGAAATGCATTTTCTAATCTCTCAATAATCTATCCTATTTACTATTCTAGCCTTTACATGGGTAACGGGATGTTAAATATATTGATAAGGGATCAATTTTTTACTAGACTTCAGCCCATTTAACCAAATCCTTTATTGGGCTTCTTTACTATCTTTGTTATTAATCAAATTCAATTTTCTTGACCTTAATTTTATAAAACTTATAATTAATAATTGTCTAATAGGAATTTTTAAAAATTCTAATATTCCCCCTCTTGGACAAATATTAATTACAACAATTGTAATGAAAATAAAAAATTGTAAAAGTGGATAAGAAAATCAATGTAACCACTTTTAAAACATTTGATCCAAAGATAATGAAATTCCATCTTTCAGTCCCAAAAGTATTTTGACTAAAAAAAATATCAAATGCATTGTCACATTTGACACAAATCTAGCATAATCATACATATCTAAGGCCTCACTAATATGTATGATATGAAATTTATCACTGTTCCATTTTTTTGTCTCATTTTCTCTCAACTTTACACTAGACTATAGTAGAGAAACATTGTTCTCTTATTAAAGGCTAAACCGCATCATAGAAAGATCTTATAGGATAAAACACTGATATTCCCTAATTTTTTACTAATCCATGGATTTATTAAAGCCAAAATTCAAATGTTGACTTTCCTAAATGTCAACATATGATCCTTAGTTCCTTTGAGATATCTCAAAACTCATTTAACTACATCATAGTGGTTTATTCCTAAGTTAGCTAGATACTAAAGCAATCTAACAATGAGTGCAATGTCTGGTCTGGTGTACACTTAGGTATACCTTAAGCTACCATCCACATTAGCATAAGGAACATTCTTTATAGCCTCTTTATATCTGCCCGTTTCATTATTTAGACATTTTTCTATAGATATCTTTCACTGTGAGAGATTCACGCTGCAACAGATCTATAATCAGTTGCATTAAAATTTTGCAGCACTCGTTCAAAGTATAAACTCTACGAGAGCCCCAAAAATTTTTGAGATTTTTTCTAGTGGATCTAAATACTTAAGATAAAAGATGCTTTAACAGGATACTTTATATCAAAATGCTTGACCAAAAGATGCTTAACCTCATATAGCATGGTCATGTCATTTATTGCAAGCAAGATATCATCCATATACAAAAGTAGAAAGATAACACTGTTCCTCGATACCTTGTGATACAAGAATATTTTAACTTTATTTTCTACAAAACCAAATGAGGTAACAACCTTGTAAAACTCTAGGTACCATTATCTAAAAGCCTAATTTAAACTATATATATAGATTTCCTCAATTTACAAACATATCAATATTTTTCTTGATCCTAAGATTCTTTAGGCTATTCTATATAGACCTTCTTATAAAAGTGTTCATCAAGAAAGTGGTCTTAACGTCTATATGATGTAGCTCTAAATCATAACAAGCTACAATTAACATGATCTCCTTACTCTTGCCTATATCATAGAGTACAATTACTTTAATAAAGTAACCATTTTAGCATTAGAAGATACGTTACATCTCTGTGAGAAGTTATTAAGGAAATCCCTTACTATGTTTATCCTAGAAAATCCACACATCAAATAGCCTAGTATGGATCTCTTTATGGTTGAATAACATACTCAATTTGACCTTTATTAGGTTGCATATGCTACTCTATCAACTGTTGAGCTAATAGATGTAGTTGTTAGCAACTTATCCTTGATCATAGTCATGTTGATATCTACCATCTCCAACATAAATTATATATCCTTTTTTCCATTTCTTAAAATTGAAACCTGTGAAATTTTCAATTATAACACTATTATTGTTTACAGAGATGACGATTACAAAATTAATAATGTAAATAATTAGCACAAATATGAGATAACAATAATACTAAAAGCTACAAAACAATTTCCGTAATGAACTTTTTATCATATATATTATTATGGGACACTTGTGAGTTAAAGAAATAATCCATATAGATAACATCTCCACATAAAAATGTTCAGAGTACACAATATTAACTCTTGTAATTATAACCCCTTGTGGAAGAATAGATCACTCAAGCAATGACTATCCTCTATCAAATGCCTTTATACACTTCTTAAAATCTCATATAAGGTCAATTGTAACATACCACTTCTATAGAATATATGCCCGAACATCTAGAGGATATTCAAGAATATACCCTATGAGAATGACACATTAGAACAATCACATTAACTTTATGTGGCATCATACATAACCAAGTATTCAAAATGGTAGAATCTCGTCATTACATTCACAAAATAAACTTATTTACATTGCACCATTACTATTTATATCTTTTTATTTACATTACATACAATTTGAGAGTTTACAACTCCATATAAAATGTTTAACATGAAATGAGAAGCTTTTGAACCAGACCTTTAAGCCATTATTGTTATCAAAATGATAGTACTAGAATTCTACTTGGTTACCTTAGAAGCTAAAACTCCATTGTACTTGAAAATTAATGTTGCAATTTTGATGAGTTTGCGAACTTAGTGAGTGAATCATCATTGATGAGCTTACTTCAGTCAGAACACAAATGTCAAGTATATAACCTATTTCAAGAAGTTACATCATCCAATATCAGATCACATATCACAGTTTGTTATGTTTCAACAAATACAAGTACAATATGTAAACAAACATTTCATAACACTATTTCAGAACAATCCATTAATTCATCTCAATCATTCATATGATTCAAGTAATGTTATATATAAGCAAATGCACATGTGACTCCATTTTCATTTTACTTTGTTATGATCGAGTGCCTATTTACTGTCTTATATTTGTTGTGGATACGGGTGTAATATCTCATTTTTCCATACTAAGGGTTTGGACATAGTCCTAGACCACTGTACATGAGAAATAGCATAGAGAATAAGTGAAATGGATTGTATTCACATGCATACCATAACCATACACACAATTTTTTAATTTTTGTACACATTGTAAATATTGTATATGCACTTAATTGACATGTTCTGAGGTATGAACGATTTAAAATGATTATAATGTGAATTGTGAATTTGTATGTCTTGGGTTTTGATCTGATGGTTTAAATTACTAATTTAGAATTTATTTGCTACAATTGAGAGATCTATAAATTTATGTGTATTTTTGGATTAGGAAAAATGTCAATTGGCAAGACAAATTGATACATGGTAATAGAAATAAGTGACAAATGGTAGAAAAAATAAATGACAAGTGGCATTAGGATTTATTGACAAGTGGCATAGAAAATTGGGTGACAAATGGCATGGAAATTGAGAGATATATAGAGTAGTTATTTAAAAGACCAAAAGGAACCATAGGAAGATGACAAGTGGCAAATGACAAGTGTCACAACACTTGCCACTCACGACTTGTCACTCACGACATATACATTGAAAGACTAACTTTTATTATCTTTCATTTTGTTACTACAAGCTTATCTTCTTCATTTTCTCTCTTCTTCATTCACTACACTCATTCTCACCCCATGATTTTGAGTTTTTGCCACCATCTTTCAATTTAGCACTACAACAACTAGTTGTCTTCTTCATCTTTTTTTTAAAAATCTAGCCCATTCTACCTTGAAAGATGATGATCATGTAAGTGGATGAGCTAGGGTTTCTAGATGATTTGAAGAGCTTTGGAGTTAAACAAGTACAATATTTTTGTTCATGGTTTGTTTTAATAGAAGCATTTATGATGATCATTAGGGATGATTGATAGTGAAAATGGTGTTGATGATGAGTGCTAGAAAATTTGATTAATGAATGGATATAATTATGTTTTGTTTTTGGATGTATAAAAACGTCAATCATTGGTTGTTATGAAGATGAATTAGATTGAGTCTTGAAGTTAAAGAAAAGGCTAGTGTGGTGTTCTTGAATGAGAAGAACGAAGATTTATGCATGATAGTGAATAATGATGTTGAGTTCTGTTTTTATTGTTGGATCGAAAACAAAAAAAAACATGCTTGGTTTGGCTTAACGGAAGATTTCAAAAACTTTTTCTGAAATCAAAATATAGCAGAAGCGTAACACTAAGTCAACATGCTTTAATCCATATATGATACGGTATAAGGAAAATTAATATAATAAGAACAAGATCAGAATTTTTTACCGACTCTTTGCTACAACTATGACTCCTCACCATCATGTCCTCAACCAATCCGATCTACCACTCGTTCTCCTTGAGCAACTTGTTTATCAAAATCCTTTGGTGGAAAAGGAGAAGAAAAATGTAAAGGTTTTTCTTTGTATGTTCAGCTAGCTTAAAAACAAAATGAGACCTTCTCACTTTACTATATTCGGCTAGCTTTTTTAGAACAAAAAAAAGAGACAATCACTTTTGCTAAAACAAAAACTCTCTTTTACAATTCCAACACCTTTCGTTTTTTTGAGAGAATGAAGAGACAAAATGGAGAGACCAATGGTGGGCTGCCAATTACGTTAATGGTGAGCTAAAAAACCGCACCCTCTCATTCACTTTTGAATAAATGAGACTGTTGTCGGTTTATGTTTTTAAAACAAGCATAAAAAGACTTGCGTCTTTTCCCATGCAACACCTTGCATGTTATCTCCCCTAATAACGTTTTTTATTGTAAAAGCATCACCGAATGTGTTGTGAGAGAGTGAAGAGAGCTTCCAAAGCCACACATTCGTTCATTTTTTAATGCTAAAAAATGCTGTACGTTTTTCTATCTTTTAAAAGCCATCAAACAATTAAATGCAGATGAGCTTTACTTTAATGCCCACTCCATTTCAATACTTTCATGCTTTTGAAAACAAGTTATTAAAACATTTAAGAATGGGAGAAGCATGATTCTTTTTTTAAATTTTAATTCAATTAATATTTTTTTTGAAAGAGAATTCAATTAATATAATTAATTAAATCAAAATCCAGCCCAATATTAAATGTTCCTTTTGGGCTTATAATTAACAATTAATTAGTGTAAGTCCAACATTTAATTATAGGCTTAAAACCTAATTTAATTGACTCTTAATTAAGTTGTTCGGTTCTTAATAGCCCGAATCCAATTTGTCCATTTCTCTCCAGACTGTCTCATTTTCTTTCTGATAACCTCCATTTATTTTTCTTACTTTCATTGATAACCTTGCTAGTATCCAAGTGGGGAATATAATTGAACTTAAATAATTCAAGCTCTCATAAGCCCAGAATTAATTTAATTTCATTATAATCAATTCTGACTTATTAACCAAATGTCATTCCATTAAAGACAATTAGTTGCACTTTTGAATTACTTAAAATTATGAGAAACCATGTTTCAATATTATTAATTCGATATCCAATCGCAAACTCTATTATGAACCATATTATAGCCATCCGCACAATAAAGGGTAAAATTACTGTTTTGCCCTTAGGTTGGTTTTTCCTTCTAGATCTCCCGTTTCACTCTACATGGTGATTAACACACAAGATCTAATCTTGGTGTGAAAACTTGATGGGTAGCTAGTCCATCAAACTGCTAGTGACAATTTAATCACTAAACTCCGTAAAACATCTAGAAGCGATGATATCATTATTAACTCTTTATTTGAGCAAATGTTCCCTGATGCATGTTTGAATTAATAATTCCAACATGCGAACATTAGATTGATACTTAGTAAAAATCCATTCCGATCATATCAAGAATTATAACTAAACACACATGAGTTCACCACTCATCGAGATTGTGGTTCGTAATAAACGAATGCTAAGGTGTATGTTTTAAGATTAAAGTAACGATCTACTTTATTCTTTAAAAACATACGTGATTCCTAATTCATTTAATAGTGTCATTATAAATACTCAACTACTACCATGATTTGAAACTCATCATTCCTTTGAAGTAAACTTCTTTACTTACATAGAGGTAAATCGCAACACTACAGTCTAAACCATAATCAAGTGACCAGCTTGATTATTCAACTGTGAATCAATTAATTTAGATTCTAATAATATACATGTTTCTCATACATCTTCATGTATATGTATAGTACTTACAAAAGAACCTTTGATACCTTATGACTAGTTATAATATGCTCATACAAATAAAACCAAACTTTTTTGTTTTATTAATAATAAAAATTTTCATTATAATATTGTAACTGGAAGAAAATTAAGATATATGTAAATACACTTGCTTTCCAGGGCACTATATTTACATAACCCTAACATTTATATGGATGATAAACAATGATTTATGATTTGTTTTATGAATGTTTTTAAGTTAAGAATGGAGGTCATTTTGATGAGGAAATGAAGTAGAAATGATGAATTATGTATAAGAAATGTTAGATGTAACATGTAGGAGTTAAAATTTGGAAAAACATGCAAAAATTTTGTTGGGATTTTTCGGATATCATAATCCACAATCGTGCATTCCCATGATCGTGGGAAATGCAAGGAAATGGCTGGAAATTCTCGAATGGATTAACCCACGATCGTAGGAAGTCCTCCACGATCATGGGAAAGGCCCTAAACATGAATTCTTCTCTTATTTATAATGTTTGAACCAACTAATGATAAGCTATTTTCCTATGGTGAATTTAGATTGGATTGAGGCTTGAAGTGAACTGAGTTTGATGCTTAAATAAGTTGATAAAGTGTTTGATATGTTTAGGTTATAATTGAGGTTATAAATAAGGAATGAATCGTTCATAACAAAGTATCAAAATTTGGAAAATTATGAGTGCTATAAGAATGAAAGTGCTTTTAGGAATGCACTTGTGATCCAAAAGAAATGAGAAAGGTGTATTAACTATGAATGAATGAGAATTTGGATATTCTGTGATTATATAATGATAGAAAAAGGATTGGAGATTATGTGAATGATGAATGTATAATTGAAGATATTAGAATAATCAAGTTTCTTTAAGGTGTAAACCTAAGAGAAAGCGAGACATTTACAAATTGTAATGTTTGAATGATTATAACTTGTGATTAAGGATACATACCCAGGAATAGTCAAATTAAGCATGCATTGTACATAACATATATATATATATATATATATATATATACATATATATATGTATGATTGAGTACTTATATGATAGACAAAATTAGTAATGTGTATAAATGTGTCTATTGCATGATTTAGATGCACAAGTTGAACAACATCCAAACATTGCCGGTTCGTAAAGGCAGTAGCTATTTGGAGCTTTCTATGAGTCAACCTAGATGTTTCTCACTAGGATTGACTTATTTCTATCTAAATTTTCAAACATTGAATTGTAATTGATATGATTGATAATTATGGATATTAATGTAATAAGGAGTTTGATATTTGGGAATGTATTGGAAGTGTTTCTAAATTGAATGTGAATTGGAAAAAATATATGTTCTCAATAAAAATATTGAATGTCGGACTTAGGTCCGATGAAAATGTGAAAAGTGTTTGTACGTGATGAATGAAAGTGATTAATTGCATAAAATGTGAATTGATGCATCGTAGAACATTCAAATGCATGATCAGATAAAAGAACTTATGACCAGAGTGGCTAGTGAAAAAAAGTTTAAAACTTATAAATATGTATAAATAGCCAAAAGCTCAATATTAAAATGAACCCCATATCCACAATAGATACGAGACAGTTATCAATGAGCTCGGTACCCATAATGGATACGGGATAATTAAAAAGGCACTCAGTTACAACAAAGTAACAATAAAAGTGGAGTCTTATGAGCATTGGCATATACAATTTTATATGCGTTATATAAATGCTTAAAATGAACTGTTTGAACTATTCTGAATTGAAATGTGACGGGATATTCAGTATTAGTGATATGATTTGATTGTAAATTAAATGGTGAATTGTCTTTATGGTTTGATATAACTTAGCACATCGATGATGGTTCACTCACTGAGTTCACAAAATACATCAAAATTGCAATGTTGATTTTCAAGTATGAGATAGGAGACGTAGCTATTAAGACACTCTAAAAGAAGTCTAGTACTGCATTTTTGTACTCGAGGAATAGCTCAAGGTTTGGTCAACTAATACTGAGGAGTTTAGATATATTTTTTTGTATAGTTACTCATTTAATGTAGAATATTGTAAAAGGGTAGTAAACTTTAATAAGTTTTGTGACACTGTATATATGGATTGTGCAACGAAAAGCTACAATGTAAATTATATTTTATCAATAAAATGAGGAGCTTAATCTTTAAATATTTTTGATATATTTATGATGTCATATTAAGTGAATATGACTATTCTGACATGCCACTTTCATAGGGTATGTTCTTGAATGTCCTTAGGATATCGAGTATATGCCTGATAGAAGTAAGGTGTTATAGGTTTTGGTATCAGAGCATGGTTTAGCATCCATAGGGATGTATATAAGCATTTATACATGATATATAGTGAGAGACTCAGGTAGTAATCACGATTATTGTTTATTATAGGCCATTCATTTTAGATAATCAAGTTGCCGAATCAGCTGACCTAAAATCTGTAGGAGCTAGTAGAGAGTCCTCAGCACCTCGATCTAATAAAATGCCTCTGAGAATCCCTGAGAGGAGAGAAAGGACGCATGATAAACTTAGAAAGCAGCAGGTTGTGGACTTCTACGGAAATACAGACCCTACTGAGGTAGAAGGATGGTTAGAAAGGATAGAAAGGATATTCAATCTGATGGACTACGAGTCAAATGAAAGATTCGACAATGCAGTTTCTTTACTGCAAGCTCTAGCTTCCCAATGGTCAAAGACTGTTCTCAGTAGTACCACTAGGCCTTATAGTTTACAGTGGGAAGACTTTTTGAAATTCTTCAAGGAGAATTGTATGCCTAAGATCTACCTGGATAGGAAGATGAAGGCTTCCTAAATATAAAGCAAGAAAGTCTAACTGTAGCTGAATATGAGATAAGATTTAATGACTTAACGAGATATCCTACTACATTGATTTTGACTGAGGATAAGTGTAGAAGGTTTGAAGATGGGCTCAATATGGAAATAAAGACGAGGCTTGCTATCATTAATTTGGGTAGTTTCAAAGAACTATGAGCTGCCTCGATCCGAATTAAATAGTTGTTGAAAGATGGACAGCGAGAATATAAATAGGAGTTTAGAATGAAGAGACATGGTGATTCTGAAGTCCATTCTAGCATAAGGTTCAGTAACCACCAAAATAGATCATTTCAAGCACCGAATAGATTGAGACTAGTAGTGGTATAGGTCCAATCATTGGACAATCACAACAGATGCCTAACTGTAAGAATTATGGTAAGAAATATGGTGGTGAATGTTGGAAGTTGATCATAGGTTTCTGATATGAATAAGTTTTAATATTTTATCCTTAATATTCCACAAGCATATAGGTCATTCACGTAGTACCTAAGGTGTCGATCCCACAAGGAGGGTTAATCTAATCCAAAAATCTAAGGCCAACATAATTCACAATAATTGAAAATCAACAAAACTAAGACAAGAATTTATTTCAATCTTGCACTCAGTTTCAAGAATCAATTACGAAAATTAAAAAAAGCAATTGCAACACCCAATCAAAATCAACCTAAAGAACTACCAATTGAGAGAAAGGGGAATTTTATTTATCTTTAATGCTAACCTAATTGATTATAAACTACTGGATTATTGGTTCTAAACGGTCCTAGGGTTGATTTGTAACATCCCGTTTCCATACTAAGGGTTAGAACCTTAGATTTCTATAAATGAGAAATAAAAATGAGAGATTAGAAAAATGCATTTCATACTCATGCATAATATAACATTCATATACATGAAATTGATTATGACACACGTTACAATAACTAATTCATGCGGTCATTTGAAATTTTTGGGTATTAATGATTTTTTTAAAGTGATTATGACATGAATTGTGGATTGTATGTCTTAAAAATTGTTTTGGAAAGTATAAATAGTGATGCAAAATTTTTGATGAAAATTTGGGGAATTTATAATACTTATGAATATTTTTGGATTGGGAAAAATGTCAAGTGGCAAGACAATTGATAAATGGTAGTAGAATTAATTGTCAAATGATAGATGAAATTATAGATAAGTGACATTAGGATTTAATGCTAACTATTATGGAAAATATGGAGGCAATTGGATTAGAAATTGGGAGACAACTAGACTAATTGCTAAGAAAAATGTATAAGCATAAGCAAGAAAGCATTAGCATTTAATTTGGTTATTAAGTGGTAAGTGTCAGGACATGTGTAACAACACTCACCAAGCAATCCATCTCCTTACTCATGACTCACGAATTATCCAATTAAAAGACCATCTCTCTATTGCCTTTCATTTGTAAGATATATTCTCATCTTCTTCATCTCTTCTCTTCTTCACTTCACAATTTTTCTCACCAACCTCCATTAACATTGAACCTAGCTCTCATCTTTAACTTATTACTTCCATATTTGTGTCATCATTATCTTGCTATTAAAACACCTAACCCAATCCTTCATGAAAGATGAAAGTGTGCTGTTTTGGGAAGCTAGGATTAAGGTTGATTTGAAGACTCAAAGCTAAACAAGTTAAGCATAAAACATTATCCTTCTTGATTTGTTGAATGAAGCATGTATGATGATAGTTAGATGTTAAATGAGCATAGAATGAGGATTTTTACTTGTTGAAACATGATTGGGAAATTTGGGTATGTTCATGCCTTGATTTTACTTGTATGATGATTAATGATTCATAACTTGATGTAAGGATGCTTTAGAGATGAGTTTATAATAAAAAAATCAATAAAATGGTATAAGAGAAAGTGCAGAAAATTTTGAGTGGCAAATGGAAGTTTCGTGTTCTATTTTTGGTGTATATTAACATGGATTTCTTTGAATGTTGTAGAGATGAAATAGAATAATTTTAAAGCCAAAGGAAAGGCTAGTGTATTGTCTTAAAATGAGAAGAAGTAAGATGATAATTTAGAGACAAAGTAAAGTTAGAAATGGAGTTAAGTGTGGCAGAAAATTTTGACATGTAATGGGTGATTATTTGTTCTATTTTCCTGGTATAATAATGTGTATCTCTTCGGTTGTTTTAGATATGAGCAAAAAAAGAGTTTAGAGCTAAAGAGAAAGAGTACTATGGTGTCTTGAAATGCAAAGAATCAGTGTGATAAGTTAGAGATTAAATGAAGGTGATAAAGAGAGTGGAAAATGTGAAAAAATTAATGATGAATGTGGATATTAACATGTTTTGTTTTGGTGTGTAATGATGTGGATGTTAGTAATTGAAATAGAGTTGAAATAGAGTGAATTAAAAGAAAAAGAAAGTGATAGTATAATGTCTTGAAATGAGGAGAATTAGGATGATAGTGGAGTTGAATGTGTGCTAAATTATTGAAGAATGTAAACTCTTGATTCTGATGTCCAAAAATTACAAAATTTATACCATTAGAAAGCTAAGAGGATAAACTGCATTTTTCTAAAGAAAGTTTCTCTAATTCAGCCTTCATCAATATAATTTAATTGTTGAAATCAGGACATAATTTTTTATTGGGGATAATGCTACAGCCTTTGTCAGCACCAATGATGATATTGTGTAAGGGCTTTATATCTTTCGCATAGAGTCCAAAAATTTCATGTGATAAACCATTGGAAAGATAAAAGGGTGAGTTATAATATTTTTGAAGACCATTTTGTCCAATTTTGCCCATATTAATGCAATTTATTTGTGGAATTTAGAGTCACTAATTCTACCCCC
>JAOSBN010000179.1:27762937-27795382 GCA_027563595.1 Erythroxylum suave
GTATATAAATTTAACGTACTTTTGTTATTAATCTATTAATTAATTTAATATGGCAGTAAATTAAGTCTTTGATTAATACTTTAGTTTATTGTGTAATAATATTATTCAATAAGAAGATTAGATTCTCATTTTTACTTTTAATTTATTTTATAATTAATTAAAATTCATTTAATTTTTATTTAAAAAATAAATTATTAAATTATAATTATTTTATTAATAATTATTGAATATTATTTATCATATTTAATTAATAGATAATAATGTATTTATTACTTTTATATAATATTTGTCAATAAAATAAACGAATGTTAAATGTTATAATTTGTTTATATTTTTATAAAGGTAATGACATATAAATATGACAAATCAATAAATTAATTTATAATTTTATTTATTAATATTTTAATTAAATAAAGATATCAATTTATGATTTATGAAATATGAAATGTGAATAAAAATGAGAAATTAATTATTAGTTATGAATATTATTACATAATTGTTGATAATATGAGAAGAATTCAGCTCATCTGGCCAAAAAGTAAAAATACTTGAATACTGGAAGTCTTGGAAGTTAGTTTACCAAAGAATTCCTAGACGCAAGAAGTGGTAAAGAAATGCAAAACGTGGGAAGTAGAATGGTTGAGATGCAATGAACGTGTAGTGGACAATTCGTCAGAACGAGGACACATTAAGGGAAAATTGGAAGTTGGAAAGTTATAAGCGAACTACTTCAGGGAGCTACGTCTAGGAAAAATTATAAAGACAACAACAAATACATAATTAGGATTGACAATTGCATTACGGAAACAACAACAATAGTTCTCTTTGTATTTGTACTTTGCTTTTACCTAAATCAAATAATCTTTTTAGTTCAAATCTTATTTCAATACTCTTTAGCATATTAATAGCTTAGAATTTTAATCTCGAATTTTTCTAAAACCTACCTATATCACTAATAAGAAGTTACGTGCAAATTTGGTAGAATTCCTCCGTTACACAATCGAATTCTAATTGATCACAAAGCGACCAATAATTCGGCTAGATTGGTGGGATTACTATGTTGTGATAGGTGTAGTTTATACAATGTTTTAATAGGTGTTTTAATGTATTTTTAGGTATTTATTAGATGATTGTCGTATTTATAAGCCTAGAATTATGTTAATGCGAATGTTTGTATGTACTCTAAGTGTTTGTTGGGTTTAACGAAAGAATTGAACCTTAATTTTTTGTTTCATGAGGCGTTTGATGTGTTTGTGAGTATATAGAAATAGGAAATTGAAGAAAGGAGAAGAATTCAGATGAAAATACTACACAAAAATAGATTCAAAGCACAAAAAAGATGCACGATTGTGCATCATCTAGTGCACATCTCTTAGGCCGTGCACATTCATGATTTTCAGCAATTTGGTTGATGCACAACCGTGCATCTCCCAAAAAACAAGTCCAGCGAATTTTAAATGTTTTAACATGCAAGTTTTTTTTGGTCTTTTGACATTTTGGGGTTATTTTTGGAACCAAATTAAGTGAGAAAATCCTAAAAACAAACATAGGATCTTAGACTACTATTTAAAAATATGAAAGACACAAAGAAATGTAGCGACCATCTTACAAAAGTGGATCAAACAAGGAAAATCAAAAGAGATGTCTAGATTTCCAATTTTCCAGATTAAGCTCCAAATAGATCTTTTCTTTCTTTCTCCTTTGTTATTTTCGTGTTACTTGATGTATAAACTAAATTTCCAGATGTCTATTACATTTATAATGTTCTAACTTTCAGATTAGGGTTTATTTCGTTGTTGTTTTATGACTTTGCTCTTTATTGACTCAATATATATTCTTGTTGTGTTAATGGTGTATGTTCATACTTTGACAATAAATCGAGAGAGTGAGTCAAAAGTAATGATTAATTTACACAATGAAA
This sequence comes from Erythroxylum suave, assembly GCA_027563595.1. NCBI lineage: Eukaryota > Viridiplantae > Streptophyta > Magnoliopsida > Malpighiales > Erythroxylaceae > Erythroxylum > Erythroxylum suave. The sequence continues at coordinate 27,764,859 of JAOSBN010000179.1, forward strand.
GTTGGTGAATTAATATGTCATATGATTAACAGATCAATTATCATTCGAAGAGAGATCTTGTATAAGAACTTAATTATTCAATAGATGACTTCAAAACTAATTGAAAACATTAGGGAAAGGGTTGTGAATTGAGAGATTGCAATTCTAGAATTTTCACATTCAATTAGGGTTAATTGGTTAACTCTTAAGAGAGAGTAATCGAGCCCTTCGAAAATCTAGGGTTAACATATAATTGAATCAATAATCGTTAAGGGAACAAAATAATGAAGTAATAGGTCCTATACATTTATCCGTGATCATCCTTGAATAATTATGATAGCTTACTTATTATTTGTTATTTGCTTAATTTTATTTATTTTTAATTTATGTTATTATTGATAGTTGTGATTTGCATCATATTTTAAGGTTTAATTTGTTATGTATTAAGTGTTAAATTGAGTGTTTAGTGTGTATTTAGGTTAGGATTGTGTTAATTTATATGTTTGAGTGTTTTTATGAGTTAGTATAAGTCTTTGTGCTTAAATGTTATGTTTTTGAGGTACCTTAATGTGCTTGTTAGTGTTTCAAGGCTAACCTCGAAGAATGGAGGAGTTTCGGAGACTTTCAGGATGAGTACAGGCCACGATCGTGGCATAATAGGCCACAATCATGACAAAGATTTGTAACCAAACCATGATCATGTCATGTTGCGTATGGTTACTGTGATCCACATATTGAGACAAAACGAAATAAAAATTTGGAGATAGAACAGAACAAAAAATGGAAACAGTGGGGTGTTTGCTTATAATGGAGAAAATAGATAAAACTGTGTCTCTCGAGGATAGAAATGTGTTTGGTTGCAGTTGACAGAACATAGAAAACAATGTCAATGACCAAAGTACCCTTGCAGTATAATATGATTAGAAATATGTAATTCATTGATTATTTTAAAATGAATGATTTATATCAGTATTTTTTAATTGTATTTATAAATAAGGAATTAAAAAAATGAAGAACCTAAAAATTTAATGAAATGAGTTATTGAATAGAAAAAATTCGTACAAGTTAACAATAAAATGAATTACGTAAATAATTTTTATAATTTATCAATTTTTTAATTGTATTTTTATGTTTAATTATGATGAAATAAAATGAAGAAACTAAATATTTAATGAAATGAGAAATCTAAAAATTTAATGAAATCAGTTATTGAATTAAAAAAATCCTATAAGTTAGAAATTCTAGTACATAATAATTTAATAAAACATCTAAGTGTTCATGAAATTAATTACATAATAGGTTAAAGATACATTTAAGTCTTATATTTTATTAAGAATGTCTTTTTTTGCTATTTATACACTTGGGTATGTGTGGAATATTAGTAATAATATGGGGGTATTTTTGTCCAACAACCCACGTGTTTTGTTTTTGTGAAAGGCACAAGAAAGTTGTGCCATGGTTTTAGAAGGAATAAAAAATTTGTGTTTTTGTGAATTGGAGACGGAACAAAAATGGGTAGTGTCAGCAACCAAACATTGCTGGGCGCATGGCTTTTGTGTTTTTTTATCTGTCTCCACCCACGGAGACATAAACCAAACCCAACGTAAAAGACACGATTGTGATAGAGAGACATTGTTACAGGCCACAGTCCTGGCGGTTGGGCCATGATCATGACAGAGAATTTAGATGCTGGCCACGATCGTGGCAGGCAAGGTCACGATCGTGGCCTGCGTTGGGCAAACATGAAAATAGTAGAAAAAGTCATATTTTAAGGGATTTTTCATACTGTTTTGACCCCAAATCCACCCTAGGGCTGCCAAGGTATTTAAAGGACATGAAGAATACAGAGAGCAGGGCTTTGATCAGCCACCACTAGGAAACCCTAAGAGAGAAAACTTTGAGAGATCGAGTGTAACATCCCGTTACTCATGTTAATGCTAGAATAGTAAATATAAGATATTATTGAGAGATTAGAAAATTTATTTTATGTTCATGCATAATAAGCACATACACGTGAATATTGAATTTTTGCACATGAAAATAATTGTACATGCATTCATTGACATTCCGGGTATAATTGATTTATATATGTGGAAGGTGTTTTTTTTAGAATTGTGCATTTTATATGTTGAAAACTGATTTGGAGAATGTATTTAGTGAATTAAAACTTTTGGTGAAATTTTTTAAAATGTGAGGTATTACTAGAATTGATAATTAGAAATAGAAATAAGAATCAATGATATTGAAGAATTTTATAGATGACTTTAGAATTTGTGAGAAGATGATATTGAAACTTTTAGAGACATTTGGAGTAAAGTTGAAGCTAACTAGACTAGTTTCTTTAGAAAAACTAGTTAAAGTCTTAGAAACTAGATAAGTGACAAGTGTCACTTAGTTTAAGTTATTATATGGTGATGTGAGGAAGACCTATTTCACGTATGTTTTAAATCTGAAAGACTAAGTTACTTCTTAACTTAGTCTCTTCTTCATAACTTTCTTCTTCAACCTTTTTCCTTCATTGACTTTTGATTCACCGAAACCTTCACCAGAGTTATCTTGCTTTCATCTACCTTTTGTTACTCCAACTTTGCTCTCTATTTTTTTTGCCTCAAGAAAAACCTAACCTAAACCACCTTTAAGATGATGTACGTGGGTGCATGAGAGTTAGGGCTTTTTGGAGTTTTTGAAGATTTGGAGTTTTATCAACTATCTTGTTAATCCTTATGAGTTGTTGATATATCAGATAAATTTGGTGATTTAGTTGTCATTGAATGATCATGTGAAAATGGATATTTTTCATGTTCACCGTGAATATAGTATGAAGATATGTATTTGTTGATTTTTAGGTTTTGATGATCAATATATTATAAAGTAATGAGGAGATGATTTTTGGAGTTGAAAGATTAATAAAAATGGGCATGAGAGGAGTGCAAAAATTCATGCAAGTTGATTTATATATATAGATACTATTTTTTTCACTGTTGATGTGTATATGAATAGTTTTGAGTGTTTAAAATGAACTTAGAGTTTAGAAATGGGTGTATGGTGAAGTATGCTATATGCAATGTTTTACTGAACATACATCTGTATTGTGGCTATATATTGATGTATTGTGACCATATATTTAATTTTAGACATCCAAATGGGATGATTTTTAATTTATGTTAAACTAGAGACATATTTCTACAACTTTCTTGAAGAAGTAGAATTCTAATTCTGTTCTTAAGAGCCCTGAAATTCAGCTTGAAGTTAAGAGTTGTGTTCTGTTGAGATATAAGAAATAGTATGGAGAATTTTGATCATAACTTGCATGATACAGGACCAAAATGTATGAATTTGATGTCTTTAGAAACTTAAGACATAGAGGAATATTTTATTGGAAGAAAGTGTTGTCTAAAAACTTCTAGTTTTAAGTCAAAAATGGCAAGAAAGGAAGAAAACGAAAGAAGAAAACACAGCAGGATCGCGACTCTGCTGAAGCACGTGGAAAGTTGCAATCATGACTCAGCACAATTGCAACTCTGTTGAAGCACAAGGGAAGTCACAATCTTGCCTCAGCATGATCGTGACTCTGCTGTTGAAGGAAGAAAGTCGCGATTGTGCATGTGCATGTTCGTGACTCTGAAGCTCTGAAAAAGAGGGAGGGGGGACTGTTTCGAACACCTTTCCTTCTTTTGACCATAACTTCTTGTCCTGACCTCAAAATATCATGGGATTTAAACCAACAGACTCAAAACACATTGTTATACATCTCCAAAAAAAATTATAACCATATGAAATCACTTGTGAGAGATTGAGTGAAAAATTTTAGATGAAATTGATGAGGAGTTCTGGAATTTCATAACTGGAGTATTTTCACTGAACATACTTCGATATTTTTACAATATCTTGATATTTATGTGTCCAAATGGAATTATTTTTTACTTGGAGTAAACTAGAGAAATTGGGATACAAATTGTATGAAGAAATATAATTTTAATTCTGTCCCTAAAAATTTCAAAATCTGTCTTGAAATTGAGTCTTCGTTTAGGCTATAACACTACTTGAGACAGAAATCATGTCCTGTTATTATCGGATAAACCATATTGATGTAGGCCGAATCAAACAGAAGTGTCTTCACAAAAGTTGTAGCTTATTCTATTAGATTTCAATTGGTATAAAATTTGTAATTTTTGGATATTGTAATTGAAAGATATGAGTTGTACAACTTTACAATATGATTATGCATTAGCTAAATTTCAAATGTGCTTAGTCTATAGTATTTTAAGCATAACTCATACAATAACGAACCAAATTGAATGATCTTAGAGTCATTAGAAACTTAAAAGATAGTAGAAGAAATTGTTCTCATATTTCTCCATTTTTGGGTTAGATTGATCATGAACAGTAGACCCGAAGTATGTTTCAGGAAAAGTCTGAATTGACTAAATAAGCTATGAATATTTATTTTTATGGTTTTACTGAGGTATAAACCATAAGTATAAAGGATACTTATGTGAGTTTAGAAATATGAATGTTTACATGATGAGAATAATAGAGCAATACTTGGGATTGTCATGAACATGCATTGTGCATATTTCATATACATACATGTGCATTAACGAACACTTATAATTGTGCAAAATTGTGATATATGTATATTGCTTGATATAGAGGAGCAATTGGAATGTCAACGTCTAGACGTTGCTGTAACTTGTAGGAATTAGCTTCGGGAGCAATTAGTGAGTAACTTAGACGATTTCACTCAATTAATTGTTTGCTTTAGAAATTGTTTTGAATGATGATATGAATGTGATTTGATTATGTTGATTCCGAACATGAAGGTCCGAGACTTGATGCATGAATTTGATATTGAAGTGCTACTTGTATGTGAATGTGACAAACTAAATGCTTCTTGACATGATTGATTGATTATGAGAGATACATTCCATACATGAATGCATGATCAGATAATGAGAGTTGTGACCTGAGTAGCCACCAAAACGAGCTTAAAGCTCCAAATGTGATTAAGAGCCAAAGGATCATTATGTAAAATGAGCCCTGTATCCCTAATGGATAAGGGACAGTATAAATGAGCCTGGTGTCTACAATAGACAGGGGATAATTTAGGCACTCGGTCACAAAGTACAATTGGAAAAGAGTCACATGAGCATTTCATATACATTTTGAATAAGTATGTTTGATTGTTTAAAAGGCAAAATTATCTTACCCTTAAATGAGAATGTGGTATGTGATATGTGATGATTCCTGAAAAATGCAAAGATGTGAATTATATGCTATATGTGTGACGTGTTGTATGAATTGAGTGCACCATCGATGATGGTTATCTCATTGAGTTCGCAAAACTCACCCAAAATTGCACGTTGACATTTCAAGACCGAGAGAGGACTTTAGCTACTGAGAGACGCTACAAAAAGTATAGTCTTGTACTTTTGGGAAGAAGAAGAAATGGCTCAAAGGTCGGTTAGCTGGGATCAGAAAGATTAGATAGAGTTTTTGCGTAATTTTCTATTTCATGTAGCATATTTTGTATTAGGATATGATGATGTACATGTATGGGTGTTTAAAAGCTACAATGTGAATACATTCATATTTATGAAATGAAATGAGGAATATAATTTGGAATTTGGTTTTAAAATTTGGTGACTTTTATATACAATAATTGATGTCATGACTAAGTTGGATATGTTGCCATGTTATAAAGTGAAGGTGAGATAGTTAACACGTCATTATTATAGATTATATACTAAAATATCCACAAGGTGTTCTAGTATGTAATTTATGGTAATGGAGTGTTACATCGAGAAAGAGAAGAAGGAAAGGAGAAGAGGAAGACGTCATAGACTCGACATGCTTCCCAAAATAAGGAGCTTTTCAAAGTTGCAGCCTCCCATCATCCATTCGAGTTCTATTTCCTATGTAATTCAATTTTATTTTATATATAGTTTGATGATAGAATTGAGTTGTGATTGATGTTCTATACTCACCTTTGGAACATTATTTTTGATTTAATGATATCTAATTGTTTTATATGTTTATTGAATTAATTATGGTTTAATTCTGCACTTCATATCGCGATAATAAACTGAGAGGGTGAATCGATAAAAAAATTAGATTAGGCTAACGAGAGTTAGGTAGTTTAATAGATTCGGAATCAAATCAGGTTAGTAAATCTTGTGTAGAGAGATCACATATAGGTTTCCAATTGTTTATTAGTGAACTTAAGAATTGATTAGGTTTTGGATCGGTTGTTAATTGAGAGATTTCAACTCTCTTAATCTGAATAGGGTTTATGCTTTAGGATTCAATTATAACTTGAGAGAGAGGAATTGACCCTAGGATCTCCTAGAACCATTAATTCAATAAATCATAATTGGTTAGGTTAGCATTAAAGATAGATAATTTTCCCTTTCTCTCTCTTGGTTAACTCACTAGAGTTAAATTCTAAGGTGTAGTATCATTGTTCGACAAATAAATCAATTTCCATTAATTGTTATTAGTTGATTATTTTCGTTAAGTGTTATTTCTCGATTTTTGTTTTGTAATTTGATTTGTTTCAATTGATTTATTTAGTTTCGTGTTTAATTTCATTGTCTATTTATGATATGTTTAATGTCTTCTGACCTTAGATTTTATGACTTGATTAGGCCTTCTCGTGGGATCGATACCTTAGGTACTATGCGAACAACCCATGCGCTTATAATATTATCGAGGTTAAAATAGTAAAACTTAGCATGCGTAAACCTGCGATCAATTATTTTCACCTATATCATATTTTATTACCTTGGAAAAAGATTGGTTCAATTTGTTTTAACTAGGCCCTCGTGGGATCGATATCTTTCAATACTACAAGTTTATGATCTGTATACTTGCTAATATTGAGAGTTTTATTATTGGTAAAACTTGCTCATCATGCTGCACACAAAGAATGGCAAAGGAATTAATGTTTCTCTAGTCCTAGAGGAGAGGTCCCTACTGTAGTAAGGAATGAGACTTTGTATCCCAAAGGACCAAAAATCTTGAGAAGGTAGCATCACCTTCATTTAAGTCTCTACTTGGTGAGAATTAAAAATCACTGTAACTATTAACATGATATGAAGTTGTTCAAATAAATGAGATTCCATAATTAAAGTTCAACATGGTCACTATTAAAAAGCTGATAGAGAATGTGGACAAACTTTCAATTATGCCGCTTTCGTACAAATCGTTGGACATAATTCTCCCTTTTAAGCAAGACAAATCTTTAAAGGGCTCGAGGAGTATCCTGCCCCAAACAAAGCAAAAGATGGTGAGTGTAATCTCAATCTAACTTCTCCCTTTATGGAAGAAACATATGTTCCTCCTAAAGAAAGAAAGGACATTCATGTTGTTCCTATGAGTATTAATCCTGCAAACATATTGTTAGGCTTTAAGCTCATAGTAGACAAGGATTTAGTTATAAAGCTAAAGATAATGGACCAAATTATCTTAGGGGCAACCTTTTAGCTATAAATAGTAATCCTATTATTACCCCTCCACAAATGAGACCTTAAGTTGATATGGAAGCTATTAGAGAGTTGTTCACGAACTGTATGGACTTGGCTTAAGGTAGCTTATAGCTAATCAAAATTCCTTAAGCCTTATTTGGAACATATTAACCACAAAAATCCTTATCTTGGTGGTAATAGAATTCCCAAATTTAATTTATTTTTTCTATAAAGATTGCCAATAAACCATTTAGCACATTGCTAGATTAACTATTCAATGTGGTGAATTGGCTAACTAAGAAATTTTCAACAATTTTATGTTTAAATTGTTCCTAATTTTTAAGCAGGAATAGCTTTCTCCTAATACGCTTTTCCATTAATTATGTCCTTTCTTAAACTAAAATGGATAGACTATTTTATACTCAAATTTTCATATTGAACCTAAACTTAGAATAGTTAAATTATCTAGGGTTACTCAGAAAAGTGGCGAGAATGTAGCTATGTTCATCACTAAATTTAGGAAGATGAGAATTCAGAATCAAATTACACTCTCGAAGACCAAGTATATAAAGTTAGCTTAAAAGGGTATCGATATTAAACTTTGTAAAATATCCTAAGGTAAGTTTCATGATTTTTATTAATTGATAGCAAAAATATATAAATATGAAGAACCTCTTGTAGAAGAAGGATGTAAAAAAAAAGAGTTCACTTGGTACTTTTTTATATATAAACAAATTCATATGATTTGATAATGGATAAAGTTAATATCCCCAGAACTTATGTTTGCCCCTTCCTAGAGCAGAAATCTCTTAAAGTCAAATGAAATATAAGCATTAATTACTCATTTTTAGTACATTTTTTACACCTCCAAAATACAGAAAATCTTTGATTTTTTGTTGTAGGAAACATTCATCATTTTACTTACAGATTATAGAATCCCACAAAGAAATAAATCAGAGGGAGGGGTTACTACAAGTACCACAATACATAAGAGTCACCCAATGATTCATGCTAGGGATTCAAGAACATAATTCAAGATCAGATCAATAAGGGAATTTTGTTGCTTACTTGAAGACGATTAGACTATGTTAACCGATGAAAATCCATTTCCACTGGTTGTAAATATTAATGAAATTGAGTTCGATCTATGTATCTTACTGGACATTAAAAGGAAGCTGAAGATTGTAAAAGATCAATTTTCATTAGCTATTAATTTAGGTATTGCTCTTTTTTATTCCCAACTATAGTTTGAATGCTAATGCTAAAAGTGAGAATCAACAAATTCCTACCTTTTAACAAAATGTAGAGATTATATGACAGAATCATAAGACAAAGAGTTTATTCAAATCTTAAGGCAAAAATATGATCCTAGAATTCCAATATTTTATTACAAACAACCTCAATTTGTAGTACCATCTCAGGCACCTCCATCTTATTAGTGGCTGTGAGTGAGGCATATTAAGAATTTGATACCAATAACCTTAACTCGAAAAAGGATGTTTTTGTTATTACATTTATCATTGAGACTACCAATGCATAAGAAATTCTCCCTATGAACATCGTGATATGGGAAAGTCTTTGTTGATCACTTTCTTTATTGTTCATACATGTACCAATTATCAAATTTTATTAAGAAGAGATATAGTCACTATACATGACTATAAGGGAAGACACTATAGTCACTATAGTCTCTTTATCAACTTTTGCACTTTCAGAAAGGCAATAAAGTAAAAATTATTTAGATAATTTCTTAGCTTTTCTGTTCTAAGGTAGACATCATGGAGGAAAAGTTCTATAGAGATTAAGCGAAGCTAGTTTAGATTTGAAAGTTATCACATCGAGAGTCTTCTAAAAACAAGGATGAGGAAAGGATGAGGTTAGAAATAGAAATGTTGGTAGAAACAACTACCCATGATGCCTACTAATAGGCCGATGAAGGTTCCAATTATAAATGAACCTAATAAATGCCTAATAGATTATATGTTCAATCCCATATTTAGTACATTTTGCTTTATTATTTAATAGTTTTTAGTGTTTTTACTACTTAATTAGTTTATAACATATTTTCAAGTCTTAAATGCCTTTATGGATTGAAAAGAGAGGAAGTTAGGAAGAATCGAGGATGAAAATTAAAGAATTGAAGCTAATTTTATTGGAAATGCCTGTGTTAATAGAGCACATACCTACGTAACGCTTGTACACAACCATATAAGGGATCATGTAAGGCTCTGTGATTATGTATATGGCTGAAAGACACTATTTCAGCCATATTAAGGTGGAAATGTTAGTGTGGTGTTGGACATGACCGTGTCCACTGTCTATGTAAGCTATTGGAACCATGTTTCTACGTGATTATTGAGTTTAAGGTGATTTAGAGGCATGCAGTCACTATACAAGACTATGTGGGTGGCTGTATGTAGTGTAAAATCTTAATTTTGAAGTATAAAATGGAAATTAAGAAGCTCGAGTTTTAAACATAGTTCTAAACTTTAGAGCAATAAAGAGTTGTAGATTTACTTAGACATCCATAGAGATCATATTTCCATCAAAATTTTAGTGGATTGTATTAAAGAAAAGGGAATATACAATGGATTCTCTCTTTTTAATTTTTTCTTATGAATTCCTAGCTATTATTTTGTATTCTTATGAACTAAATCTAATTAGTTCCTAGGAGGGATGAACCTTAGGATGGATTTTGTGTCCTGATTCTTTATTTAGTCCAATTTGATTATTGTTTCGTTGGATTCAAATTTAACTATTTCTTCAATTAATAATTCTGAGACATTATTTCATGTATAATTTCATGCAATTGAGATTGAGAAATCATTTGTATGAATAGATCTAGTATAATCGAAAGAAGTTACATACAAACTTAGAGATGGGAAAATCCTCCAAATTAGGGTCAAACCTAATAGTGAAATTTATAAATCGATTAATGCATCTTAGGGGTTTTAAATAGAAAGAGATTTTAATTTCCGATATAGAATTAGGTGTTGATAGTCTTAAGAAAGATATTAATATAGCATAGCAATTTTCTTGGGCCAATGGTCTTTAACTAAATTGAATGATAAATGGATATTAGCTTAAGAAATATTAAGGGTATTCTTTATAGAGGTACTACTTATTTGATTTGTGTTCTTCGTTATTATTTATGTTAAACTTTAGTTTAGTTTTATCGCTAAATCAAATCATCACCTTAATTTTTCGATTAGATAATAGAAAAGAAATAATTACTATTAGTTATAGTACTTATGGGATTTTAGTTTTATCATTAATTAATTTATCAATTAGATAATAAAAATAGATAATTAATACCACTTATAGTTCCTATGTGATTGACATTCGATATTCACTGACGATATACTATATTTCGATAGGTGCATTTACCTTTGAGATCTATATGGTAGAGATCTTGACTATATCAAGTTTTTGGTACAATTACCACTGACTATAATATTATGTACATTACATTTTTTGTTAATCTAAACGTTATTTTCTTTTTGTTACTTTTTATTTATTGTTTTTAAATTGATAACCTATTTTGTTAACTCTTTTATTTACCATTTAAACAAGTCTTTGGGTTAGTTTATAACCTCAGGAAATCCATCTAACTTGCTCGAAGAACATCCAAGAATTGAGAGGACAACTTGTAGAAATCTTTGAGGGACTATATTTAGAAAGGTAGATCTAGATCAATAGATAGAGACTTGGAATGTCAGATTGAAACCAAGGATTGAAAATAATGGCAGACGAATTACTGATAATTTGACTATACGAAGGCAAACTTGTTTGGGAAAGAATCCAGCATTATGAGACTGACTATTACTGCTAGTAATTTTAAGATTAAATTGAACATCATTGAAATGGTGCATTAGTATGTCTAGTTTTATATGCTGGTGATTAGGACCTTAATACATGTATAACAATTTTTTTTAGGATTTGCGACACCTTTAAGACTAATCAAGTGATGATGTAATAAGAAAGATTATTTCCATTCCCATTGAGGAATAGGGCAAAACAATGATTAAATTCTCTACCTAGAGGATCCATCACTACATGGAACTAGAAGATAGAGAAATTCCTTTTGAAGTACTTTTCATCAGCTAAGTCTATCTAATTGAGGAATGATATCTCTTCCTATGCTCATATTGACTCATAGGTTTTATACGATATATAGGAGAGATTTAAAGAGATGCTAAAGAAGTGCTCATATTATGGGTTACGATTATGGATGAAACATTATACTTTCTATAATTGGTTAAATCAAATGACTAGGTAGATGATTAATGTACCATTTGGGGACTTTTAATCAAAAAACACCAAAAGCAGCTCAATATCTTATTGAAGATATGGAAACAAACAACTATTATTAGTGCTCTTCCCAAGTAAAATATCAAGCTAACATGAAATTTGATATAGATGCATTTACAGCATTGGCAGGCTAGGTTGAAGCTTTAAGCAAAAAGGTAGATGGATTAATAATAAACCCTCAATTATTCTAAGTGAAGCAGTGTAAGGTGTGTAAACTACGACAACCAAGTCAAAAATGTCAAGCATTAAGGTCTATGGCAAAGCCTAATTATGTGGATTATATGGTAAATGCTCCTAGACCCTAATATAATCAATACATCAATTCAATTCAGAATAAAGGAATCACTCAAATTTCTCTTAGGAAAATAAAAGGTAACAAAAGAAAAACTCTCTATAAGGATTTAGCAACGCCTACCTTAGGAAAAGAAGCCAAGCTTAGAAGACCTTAAGACTAAATTTATTCAAACTTCGAAAGAAGGATTTCAAGCTACTAAAACCTTATTAGGAAACCAAGAGGCTTTGATCTAAAACTTGGAACTTTAGATTATTTAGTTTGCACAACTAGTTTTTGAAAGACAGCAATGGAGTTTGCCTAGTCACACTGAGATAAACCCTAAAGAACATGTGAAGGAAGTCACACTTAGGAGTAGAAACAAGCTGAAAGTTAAACACAAGACCTAAGGTGAGGAGAATAATGACAAGAACAATCAAGAGAAAGCTAAAGACATAGAACATCCTTCAAAAGTTCAGGCTTTATAACATAGCATTCCATATCCTACTAAGTTGAAGAAAGACAGTATGGATGAGTAGTTTGGTAAATATCTCAAGCTTTTAAACAACTTTATATTAACTTACATTTTGTTGAGGCTCTTTTGTAAATGAAAAAGTATGCAAAGTGTTTTAAAGAGTTGCTATCTAATAAACAAAAGTTGGAGGAGTTGGCTACGGAAAGATCGAGTTCAGAGTGCTTAACAATTCTATAAAACTAGATACTAGAGAGGCTTAAAGATCTAAGGATTTTTACTATCCCTTGTTTAATTTGATTCCTTATAAATTATTCAATAAACTAGGATTAATGGAAACCAAAGGATGAGCATTTATTTAGTAGATATATCAATTAAGTATCCTCAGAGTATTATTAAAGATGTATTTATTAAATTTGATAAGTTTATTTTCACAGTATATTTTGTGATCCTAAATATGGATAAGGATATATAGGTTCCTTTGATTCTAAGTCGAGCCTACCTAGCCGTTATTAGATTCATTATTGAGGTTAAAGATGGCAAATTAATACTTAGGATTGAGAAAGAAGAGGTTATCTTTAAAATATTTGATGCTATGATACATTCCTTTAAACATGATGATGTTTGCTATTTTATTAACACAATTGATTTTTCAATTTCAAATGTTTTATAGGATTTTATTTATAAAGATCCACTAGAGCTATGTGTCATTTGAGGTGAAAAGGAAGATGAGAGTTAACACTATGAAGAAAGAGTAGTTATCTTACTTAGATGGTGGTGAACCCATAGTGATGAAGAAGGAGCTTAACCTCTATAAACCACTTTCATTATATGTAGGCATGTCTAGCTAATGACATTAATTAAGCATTACTTGGGAGGTAACCTAAGAATTAATATAATAATGGTTGGACTAATTCTTTTATTTTAATTACTTTGGACTTTAATTTTAGGATTTTATTAACATTTGGCTTATTTTATATTAATTTTATGAACAACCTCAAAATTTGTATTGTTTTTCAAATAGACACTGGCCCAGTGATTTATATGGTCACTATACATGTCCATATCGATACCTGTAAGTTTTTAAAATTTTCCACACAAACTCAGTGAGTTACACAATCATAGGACATGGCAATGTCACATAATTTGTCTAAGCTTGTCACATGACATGCCCATTTCTAACCCTACACGGTCATAGTACTATGTATAGTCTCTAGACACAGCCCTATACTCTGACTATTTCTAACTATGATTACTTAAAAACTTAAGCTTTCCTCTTCTTTTTTAGCCTATTTTTCTTATTAATTCTCTCCTCTTTATATGACTTCCCTTGTGTGACCTAGCCTAGGTATTCTAAGATTTTTGTGACAACTAATTTGGTTTTATTACATTTTTCATCAATTTGCATTTGGATTTTAGGCGATTCTCTTAATCAGGTCTTTGAACTTCCCTAAATCATTAGGTTTCACATTTTTTTGAAAATTTAAATATAATATTCACAATAGCAAAAACTATTACACCATTATGATGAGTTTCATGTTAGATAATAAAATAAGATTCAATGTACAAAAAAGGTGTTAAGGAGAACATCATCTCCTAATGAAGATAAAAAGATAAGCTAATTATAAATGCAATTTACGTTTGATGTTTAAATTGGGTTGATTCTCTAAGTTCTTAACAATAATCACCACCCTTAGCTAGTTAATAATTTTATCTATAACTTGTTATTTATCCTCCCTAGTAAAGACACTTCTTCCTTTCCTTCCAAAGAGAATATATGGTTGTCGCAAAACCAGCCTTAAGCAGCACCACATTTTGTTGTCTAGAATCGGACAAGGATATAAATTGATGTAACGTTGATTCCATTCATTTGTATAGTTCAACTAGTTTAGCATGTGATGGACTCTTCCCCATATTGCTTTGGAATAACGGCAACTAAAGAACAAATGGTTATAGATTCCTCAAGCTCTATACACATCACATATGTTGTATCTTTTATTGCATGCCAATGAATTTTAGCCTTTAATCGGTCTTTAATCACAAGCTATAATTAGGTTTCACATTTTGCTACAATCTAAGTTAAGTTTCTCCTATTTCCTTCATCTTTTGCAATTTCAAGTTGAATTTCATGTTTTTATTTATGGGATATTAGGTTTAAATTTTATACTGTATTGTGATTTGGTGAAATTCAATTTGGAATTTTTGTTCACGCTCACAATATTATATAATTTGCTTGGTGTTTCATTATTTTATACATAAATTAAGTTTTTTATTAGTTAGTTCTAGTTGATTTGATTTTATCCCTATTTCTTTTTTTTGCATAATTTTGGTCATAATTGTTCAAATAGTATTTATATAAGTTCATTTTCATTTAAATTTCTATAAATTGCAATCAGTAATTATTAATTTAACCTTATTGTACTTTGTTAGTGCATATTTCACTTGTTTTTTCAAATTTTTAGTTAGGTTAATTTTCTAAGTGTTTTGTAATTGTGTTCATTTTTAAGTTTAATTTGATTTTTAATCATGTTTATTATGCAATTGCATAATTAATAGTGATTGCATGAGTCAAGTGTGGGGAAATTTTCTATTTAGCATCTTTATTATTACATTTTCACTTTTTTCTTCATTTTAGGCAAAATGACAAGAAGAATAGAAGCAATGTAGTAAGGGAGAGAAAATGAAAAAATACATGTGCATTAGAGAGGAGAAGGGTCTTCCAAAGAGCCAATTAGAGCCCGATCCCCATTAGTTCAAGAGGCCACTCGACATCCACTCTCACACCATGAGATGCTTCAATTTAATATCGAAGCCCATGAAACCCAATTTCAAATAATGATGGATAAGAAATTTGCGACTGGTAGGTGCATTGAATGGGAAGCATTGGAACGAATGGGTTTGGCGCAACAAGTTCGTGAGTTTATAAGTGTTGGAACATACTCTTGATTTTTCTATATAGTGGAGCCTATATACAAGGAAATCACACTCAATTTTTTCTACACTTTCTTTTTGGAAAGGGTCCATTATAATTGGAGATAGACGAACACTATTTAATTAAAAATGTTGGGTGAGAGGATGCATATGAGCTATACCGAGTTTTCTATGATAATTGGCCTATATGATCAAGAATTTATGGAAACTTAGGATTACTTGGATCTTTAACTGGATTTACCATGCAGGAAGTATGCTCATCATTTTTTGAGTAGAATAAACAACAAATAGAACTACGCCCCCAGTAAGTCTTAAGACATCTTCATTGAGACACCGCCTATTTAGCTATATTCATGCTATACTAAGTTATATATTGAGTGGATAGGTTAATAGATTTTGGAGTTATAGGGAACATATATATTTTGTAGTTATAAAGTATGAGAGAGAGAATTTTGATCGATTTAAGGCATGTTTTGACCTAATACTTTTTACATTACTACAAGGACTAGAAGGTGGGGACGATTTGTATTAGACTGCATGTGACTTGGTTGGCAAAGAGTATAGGATTCACTCCTAGATTACCATTAACAAGGCTAATTAGTACTATGGTTTCCTTAAGTCTAGATATCATCAAGAACATAAACATAGTGACTAGGAGATAGGGACCAGCAAGTGACAATTATAGAATAGTTAGAGCTTAGGAAGATTAGATAGCTGCTGTAGCAGATGGGATCGCCCTAATTTATATGAGAAGTAGCCAAGAATGGACTCCCCTCAACAGCCAACAAGAGGGGGTGTAGCACCCCACTCTCATAAGACACGTACCCGACATCCTAAATGATATCCGAGTGCATACCCCGTGAGGGTGGCATGTTAGAACAATCAATTAGTCAAACACTCGAAACTCAGTACAAATTTTTCAAAAAAACTCACTAGTGTGTACAGAAATCAATAATCAAATTTAGGCCCATACTTTTATTTCATAAACATCGAAATCACAATTATTATTACACTTTGATCACTCTCATTCGAAACATTTCCAACTTTAGAAGTTATTACATACAAAAAATTGTACAGAAATTGTGGAATATACAAATTGATACAAAAATAAGAAAGTACAAATGCAGACACAAATTGATCCTGATCTCTATCTCTTACTTGAATGCAGTGGCTATACTCCCATTTGCCTAACAGGGTAACTCTTCTGAGCCTAAAAAATATTGCAAATTTTGGGAGAGTTTTGCAAACTCAGTGAGTGACCATCGTCGATGACTCACTTAATCACATAAACATACAGTTCATATAATCATGTGGTTCACTCATATCGTTAATTCGTCATGTTAAATAACATACACTTGATCAATCATTTCACATTTTACATTCAACACTTATCACATTTTGAAATTATTCAAACCATATCATTCATATCAGGCATATGCAGTGCATATGAGGCTCACTTTCAATTTATTACTTTGTTGTGACTGAGTGCCTATAACTATCCCATATCCATTGTAGATACCAGGCTCATTGATAACTGTCTCGTATCAGTTAGGGATATCAGGCTCATTTTACATAGTAAGCCTTTGGCTCTTATACACTTTCTAAGCTTTAAGCTCTTTTTCACAATTTGAGCTTTAAGCTCTTTTTCACATTTTGAGCTTTAAGCTCTTTTTCAATGGCTACTTCAGTCACAACTACCATTAGGTTTCATGCATTCATATAATGAAATGCATCACATTCACATATTTTCAATCAGTCATATGATTTCGGATTCACAATTACTTTCACATTCATCATCGGACCTTGGTCCAGCATTCAACAATTAAGTTAAGAATACACTTATTTCTTCTCATTCACTCTCATTATCAATCATATATGAAAACTCACTTAAATTATCATTTCTACATAGGGTTTATACCTCTAATAAACACTTTGAATCTAATTTCATAACCTAATGAATCATTTCAGATTTTTTCCCAAAAGCTAACTTTTGGGTCTACTGTTATTGATCATTTATACAATGCAAATGAAGTAATTTGTCAATACTTTCTTCTATAAAATTGTTCTCCTATCTCTTAAGTTTCAAATGATAGCAAGATCATTCAATTTGGTTCAGTAATTTGAACGTTATACCCCAAACACTTTCGGACTGTTCTTATAGTTAAACAGTACCCTGCACTCAACTTTCATCCAAAAATTGAAATTCTTATAGACTGATTAAAACTCTATTTCTTAAGACAATTTGTATCCCTTGTTTGTAGTTTGTTCTAAATGAAAAATCATCTCATTTGGATAATTACAGAACAATATATTTCCAAAATCGTTCATCATTTTCTTCCCCATTTGATCAATCAATCTCTTCCCAATTTTGAGATGTAGAAAAATGTGTTTTGAGTCTAATGCTTTAAGTCCCATGTCATTTAGAGGTTGGGAGAGGAAGTTATAGCCAAAAGAATCAAGGATGTTCAAATCTGTCAACTTTTCGGTAAGCCATAGAAGTCACGATCGTGCAGGTTTCCTGTGGGATTCAAATTTTGTGATCGTGCTCCAGCACGATTGTGACTTTCTAACTTAATAGAAAAGTCTGCACGATCGTGCTTTTCCAATTTTTTAATTCTGCACGACCCTTCTTTTCTTTCTTCTTCCTTCTTCCAACTGCATATTCTTCTTCTCTTCTTCTTTTCATTTCTTAATTCCTCCATTTCTAACCTACATCCCCATTTTCATTTCACCATTTCATCTCCCATTCAACCTAGCACATTCAAAAGTAGATGAAAAGCCAAGAATCAACACCAAATATCAAAAACATCACATATTCGTGCATCTTCTTTATTTGTTCATTTCTTCACTTTCATTTTTCTACATTTTTATTTTCTGCATTCTCTTCAATTTCTTCCTCTAACTATTATTTAAATCATTCATTCTCATTTCCAGACATCACCATATACCTATTCCTTACCTCTAAATTTATTTTTGTTCATCTATATTAACACCCAAAAATTGGCGTGAACAACAGTGAAGACCAATATACACGTACATCAATAGTAACAAAAACAGAGCATACATCTTTCCTATCTCCAAAAATTTCTGCACTCTTTTTATTCATATTTTCATCGATCTTTCACTCTCAAAGATCATTTTAACACTATCCTATGACATTTTGATCATTAAATCTATAAAATCAACTTATGCGGTATACCTTGGTTTTTCACTCACGCTTCAGCATATGTACATTTTCATTTTATAACATCAACGGCTAACTAACATGATGCATGTTTCATCTTATACAACAATACAGAACTATAAAATGCTTACTTGTTTAAAGCTCTAAAATCTTCAAAATCACTTGAACTGTAGCTTTCCAATATCACAAGATCATCCATATTCCAAGGTTGTAGGGTTAGGTTTCTTATGGTAAAAGAAACAGACAACAAAACAGGAGTAGCAATTAGTAGAGGAAAGCAAAGTGTAACTTTGGTGAAGGTTAGGTGAAACAAGATCCGAAAAAGAAGAAAAAGCTTCAAGAAGAAAGCCATGAAGAAGATATTTTTAGTACAAGACAAACAGTGTCTTTTTCTTTCAAAGTTAAAGGAATAGTAGTAAACTTTTTAAGATCAACTTTACAAGTGACATTTGTCACTCATCCATCTTTTAAGGCTTTAACTAGTCTAACCAACTCCAATATTTTTACTACAATTGTCTCCTAATTTTTTTTCAATATCATTTTTAAAAATTCTAAAGTTGTCTGTAAAATTTCTCTAATATCATTTGACTCTTATTTCTATTTTCATTTATAATTGACTTGCCACTTGGCATTTTTCCTAGTCCAAATATACTAATAATTTTTGGAAATTTTCCTAAAATTCTTCAAAAATTCTAAATTAATACATATATTCTCCATATTTATTTTCAATACAATTAATTCACAATTCTCACATAATAACAATTATAATCAATTATACCTGGAATTCATTAATGAATGCATATACAAATATTTTCATGTGTGCAAAAATTCAAATTCACATGTGTGTATGCTAACAATATGCATGAGTATGAGATGCATTTTTCTTAATCTCTCATTGACCTCACATGTACCACATTTTAGGATTCTAACCCTTAGTATGGGAACAGGATGTTACAAGGGGTTTGAAATCAAGATGGTATATTAGATAGTTCAAGCTTGACCAGGACTTCAATGCCACTTGGACATTGGGACCAGTTAAAGATTGCCTAATTGGAAAAGTGTATAAGGCAAATCCTATAATTGTAGTATTCTATTTTAAGCAAATAGTGGGAGCTAGTAGAGTGTGTGGAGTAGTTGGAGGCAAGTGACAAATAGATGGACGAGGTGTTAGTTAAGAAGGCAGGACACTTTGGAGTCATGATACCTCCTCCACTAACTAAAGTTATCACATCATCATCGATTCCTTGTCAACTGGATGCTCGAGCCACTTCAGACCCATCACTTTAACATTTTTCTTATTTTTATATATTTTATGTACTATTTTTTGTCTTAATATTTAGAAAGGACTTAACCTTACTAAACTTTTACTTTGAATTGTTTTTATCTTTATTTTTATTATATTATTATTTATTTTCTTTTATTTTTCCTTTTCTCTTTTATACCACTGTTTTTTCTTTTGCAAGGATTACTGAACTTAATTTGGGACGGAGGATACCAAACAAATATTCCCTTATATTTTTCTTTTCCTTGATATTATATTTTTTTGCATTTATTACATACATTATTAGGCATATTGTACTCCTTCAAAGGTGAGGAAGGAGTATAATAAATTATGAATAAATCTAGAAATTTTTTATTTTTAATCAATGAGCTTACTATATTCGTTATTATTTTTTATTATTAACTAAAATCCCAATTTAGTTAAAATATGTCCGAAACACTTTAGGTAGTTATCGATTATTAAGTTAAATTAGTTTGAAAAAAGGATGAAAATTCGAATATACATACTTTTATGAGCTATATTTTTAGTAATCATTAAGATAGTTAATCTAAATGAAAATTACATATTATCTACAGACATTAAGCCTAAATTTGAGCTTTTGAGCTTAAAAGTAATATATCGTTATGTTATACTTTATTATATTCAAATGGTTACAGAATAGGTATAAAATGGGTTCCAGAAAGCTTCCCTTTACACATTAGCACCACTAAGACACATTACATTCTACAATTCACTACTTACTTGCAAGCCATTCATAAGAAAAGTTTATATTCTCCAAGAGGTAGGAAGATTTTGATTACAATGAATAGCAAAGTAGTAAATAATGAGTTGCTTCCTTATGCTAGTAAGGATAACTTCCATACTAACTTCTTATGTCTTTCCTTACTTATAAATCTCCTATAATTCCTCTTTCTTCATATCTCACGTAAGCAAATTCCCTTTGCAATGATATATACAGCCTTTATAACTTTAGATGAGTTCTTATGATCCTCTAGCTAGTGTTCGTTCAAGGTTACACGTGTTAAGTTTTACTATTAATAACCTTGGTAATTGCCGCAAGCGTATGGGCCATTTGTGTAGTACCTAAAGTTTCGATCCTATGAGGAAGGGAATTAATCCTAAAGACTAACGCAGCGAAGTTCGCAACTAATCCTAATTAAACAATTAATGTAGAAATGAAATCAATTGATAGTCAAATTTGAGAAATTAAAGTGCAACAAAAATAAACAAAATAGCAATTCACACGACAATCTAAAAATCAACCTAGAAATAACCAAGTGAGAGAAAGGCGGAATCCTTTTGAAATCAAAGAAAATATACCAATTATGCAAATTTCGATTTAACGGGCCTAGACAGTCTCATGGTTAATTACTCTCTCTCGAGTTATAATTCTTAACCCTAATTAATAAACCCTAATTTAAATTATTGGAATTGCAATTGCAATCTCTCGGTCTATAATTAATCCAAAACCTAAATTATTTTAGAAATTGTCTATTAACCTATCGGGAGTCTATGCTCGATCTCTAGTTACATGACTCTACTGATTTGATTTAACTCTCTACCTATTGATTTACCTAACTCTCATTAGCATAAACCAATGATTTTCACCGGCTCACCCTCTTAATTTATTGCCAAGTTATGAAGATTTGATATCGAATCCCATTTAAATCGAAATAAGCACCATCAAATAAATTTCATTAATCTCTAGAATCAAAATTACCCAAAGGTGAGTTTAGACAAAAGATCAACACTTAACAATAGTCAATCCAATCAATACTCAAATTTCATATTATAATGAAATCTAAATAATAGTATGAAATACTATTAGAATGGATCTTGGAGGTCGCGACTGTAGGAAACTGCCTATTTTGGGAAGTACTTCACATTAAACGTATCTCTATGCCTCTCTTCCTTCGTCTCCTTCCTCAATCGCTTGATCTCTCTCTAGGTCGCTCCTAGACTTTTTCTAAAAGTCTTTGTCTTGTAAACTCTCTTTGCTCTCTAATCTCTGCCGAAGGTTTCTATCAACGTTCTATTTATTCTATGGAAGCCCCAGGTCAAACTCGGGGTCGAAATAGTTTGAAAATTCACTCAAAATCTGAGTTTTCTTATCAACCCGATGCAGAGCATGATCATGGCCCTGGATGTGACGATCATGGCTACTACTTTACCCTTTCTGTCATGATAGTGTCTTGAAGTGCATGATCGTGGCCTGACTTGGTGCTCTCTGTCACGATCGTGGCCTGGCTTCTTCTTTCTCTTCCTTCTTTGTCACAACCGTGGCCCATATGTACAATCGTGGCCTATGTATTTGAGCCTGAAATTCTTTAAATCTTCACTATTCTTCCCTGTTTGTCCTGCAACAATAGCACTCACATCAAGATACCTAAAAAATACCGACATTTAAACATTTGCTTGTCCTTAAGTAAACAAAACAACAACACATAACATAACAAGCCTGCATTGCAATAATGCGATAATGACTCTAATTATTATGAAACAAATTTAACTTTGGACACAACTATTCGAATTATGGCTAATCATTAACAAGTAAAATATGTTGTTAGTGACCTTGAGCTACATATATAACTAAATTAAGACCAAGATGTTAACTTAATTGCCCTTTTCAATTATACATACGCATTAATAATTTTTCAGTCCCTTAGGCTTTTGTAACTATTCCTAAGTATAATTTAATGAAAATTCAAGCTTATTATAGGTCCAGTAGGTTTTTAATCAATTTTTTTAACACCAGGATTTAGCCTTTTGCTTGGTGGAAAACATTTGTAGTGAATGTCGATCCGGCTATTAGACCAAATCATTTATTAACAGCTTGGTTAAAACGTCATTGTAGCCTTTTTATGTGAAGGCACACCTCTGTGATGCGTGTTAATCTGATTACTCAACTGTATCACAAAATTGGCTACTAGCTTTATTCATAACCCAAAGGCCAATGAAATAGTGATTATTAACATACACTTTTTTTTTAAAAAAAATTATTACCTACTTTGTTGCTTTTTTCTTTTCGTTTCTGTGAAAAATACTAGTCAAGCTACCTATGCTTAAAAGGCCTCAAATTATGAATCAATGCGACAATCTAAAGGGTGCTAAATTTACACTAAGTCTTAATTAGGTTGTATATTTATCCAAGGTCCTAATACACTACTTTCGCATGCTAATGATCATTCACAACCTTATAGACTGTTTCCAAAATTAAAAATTTTCCACTCAATCTAAGCCATTGACACATTCACACAATTCACAATGCAGCCTAATACTATCGCACAAAATTACACGCAAAAGAAGAAAAAACAAAGAATCCTTCTCCACACATGAACAACACATTGTCCTCAATGTGAGAAGGAAACCCACTAAACATAACACTCAATAATTTGTAAAAATAAGAATTGAAGTAACAACGAACAATTAAAAGTAACAAAATATAAAAAATATAACAATAGATAAAAATAAAATAAAATTAAAGACAAATTGAGTTAGTTTTGGATACTACGGGGACAGAGGTGGTGATGGTGTCAATAGTGGTATCTAAATTCCTTGAGCTTTAAAATACCGATGAAGTCGTCAGATTTCTCAGCTCTGGCATTGTTACGTATGTAGCACTTCCTTGAGTGTTCTATTAGGCGTTTTGTTGGTTTCAGACGTGGCATCCAAAACCTTTGCCCAGCGGTCGTCTTCTTCTTCTTCATCATTAGATTCTGCACTTGTCGAGTCTGCACGTGTCTGTTGAGGTGGTGTAGAGCTTAAACTTGCTTAACCTGCCCTAGTTCGCGTATGGGTCTTGTCGTTAATGAGTTATAATTCCATGTTAGTGGAGCGGATAATTTTTTCCCAAAATAAGTGATGGTGATCAAGAAATTCTCGTAGGTGAACTATTAATCGGCTTGGATCCACCCCAAAATGTTTGGTGATGTCAAAGACCATGTACCCCATTCCCAAATGGTTACTTCGCTTTCGTAGAGTTGCAGCAAGAGCATTAAACACACGTGTAGATATGCATACCGGTATACTGTGGTCCATGCACCATAGTATAAAAAGTTCCTTGGTCGAGCACTTGCTAGTCTCTGATTTATCAAAGACCAACTGACACATGAACTTGTGCAGTAAAAATTGTTCATGAGACCAGATAATGTCGTTATGAGCTTTTTTAGCATGAAAAATGCTCGATTATGGTAAGCTCGTGCCAATATTGGGAGGTACGATTTTGGTTGACAATAGTGGATTTGGAGAATCCACATATGACGCACATGGTCTTGACAGTCAGTTCATATGCACGCCTACCCAATCTAAACTATAGTTCCTTAGTGTTCTTAGGGTCGTAGGTCAAAGTTGTGAAGAATTCTAGAGTGAGTTGTTCATAAACGGGGAATTGGAACCTAATGAATTTACCCCACTGGATCCTCTCTGCTAATTTCTTTAACCTCTCTCGTACTTTTATCTGATCTATGGTATCAAAATCAAAATATTTAAGCACAATAATTTGCCTAGAGCAAAGAGAATGGAAACTCAGTGTAAATCGGAAATGGGGCTTTAAAGTCCACTGCTTGGTTTCATCTCCCCCGGCTCGTGACTTGTTGTGCTTCGTGAGGCTCTCATCATGCCATTTCCTTAATCCGAGGCATGATTGGGGTGAATGTGTAAAGTGAGTGTTGTAAATTATATAAAGAGGTTAAAGTGTTTAGAAAATGAAATTCTAGAGAGATAAAGTGAAAATGGAAGTGAAGTTAAAAGTTAAGTGAGAATTGAATATATAGTTGGTAAAAAGAGTAAATTGGTAAAAAGTTTCACTTTAAAAATGCATCTTCCATCTTTTTCGCATAGTTGCAAGCCACGATCGTGGCATGCAGCGCATCAACTAAGGGAAAATTAACTGTAGGCCACAATCGTGACCTCCTAGTTCACAGTCGTGGCCAGTGCTTTTACTCCATCACCATGCCCTTTCTATTCCAATTCTTTTCCTTTCCATTTCACTCTATGCACTTATGTAGTCTCCCCCGTGATTTTGACATCCTATTCCTCTTTTCTCTTTTATTTATCTAACAGAAAAATAAAACTAACTACTTAATTCAACTAATTGACTAATAATAATTTTTCCATGGGATACCTCCCATGCAACGCTTCTGTTTACGTCGGTAGTTCGATACTCCTTTTATGCTTATGGTGGTTGGAATGAATAGTTTGATGGTAGCGTCACCATCACCCTCAAAGTCTGATTTTTTGCTACTGTATGGCAATTGCCACCGTTTGTAATATTTTTCTTGCCTCGCCTCCTTCTTCATGAATGCTTCTTTGGCAGAGCTTTTACTAGTTCCCCGAGGTCTTCCCATTCTCCTTGAGGCTCGGGTATGTTGCGATCCACAGGAGTTGAAGGAGCTCCGTGCTCTTTAGTCGTCACCTTGAAGGTCAGTTGCTCCTTTCCCACTCGTAGCGTTAGTTCTCCCCCATCGACATCAATTATGGTTCGTGCAGTGGAAAAAAACAAATATCTTAGAATGATGGGGTATCCTCATCTTCCTTAACATTTAGAACATAAAAATTCGTGGGAAAAATAAAATTTCCCACTTTTACCTGGACATTTTGTAAAATTCTTATTGGTCTATGCGTAGTCCTATCAGTCATCATAATCATAAAATTAGTGGGCATTACCCCTTGTAGTCTCAATTTCAAGCTAAGAGTATAGGGCATCATATTTATACTTACGCCTAGTTTTGTGAATGCCCTCCCAATGATGATCTTGTTGATACTACAGGGAATGAAGAAGTCCTCTAGATCATCCTTCTGCATTATGCTAAAGGTGTCTTCCATTAGTTGCTCATCACCTTTTTCTGTGACAAACCCTTGTAGAATTAGTTTGGCCTGTATTCGATCTATCACCTCCTCAACCATGTTGGGCTCAATTTCTTGCAACTTTTCCACTTCTCATCTAGCATATAATTCCTTCTTCTTAAAACATTGGTGTGGAAATATCCGTGGAGTCAATTGCACTAATTGTCTTACATTCTTACTTGGAAGGTCTCTTTCAGTCAATTGACCTTCTTCTTCCTCTTCCAACTCTTTATCCTGATTTTGGCTTATAGCCATGATACGCTTCTTTGGATTCGACTCGGTGTTATAGGAAGGGTTAGAGCATTCCAAGTTGACATTGCTTCTGTGACCTGCCCCACTTGGACTTCCAAATTATGGATGGATGAAGCATGATTTTTTGTGACTTGCTCAAATTTATTTTCAAGCCTCTTGTGTGCTTCTTCCATTCCTCCTATCTTGTCCAAAATTTTGTCTAATTTTGAATCCATCGAGCTCGTTTTATCTTGTTGGAAGCTTGATTGACCTTGGGGTCTGAACTGCCCTCCATTGTTGTTGTTCGACCAGGAGAAGTTTGGATGATTGTTCCATCCAAGGTTATAAGTGTTGGAGTAAGGATTGTGCACCCATATAATTGACTTGCTCCGTGTTGTCTTCTATCATTAGGTAGCAGTCCACCGTATCATGATCCATTTGGCCACATAACTCACACTTTATTTGCATGACTTTTACTTGGAACATAGATGATGCCTTCATGTTACTGAGTTTTCGCGTTAAGTTGTCAAACTTAGCTCACATTTCCGTCATCCGATTGACGACAAGAACTCCCTTATGCTCCCTGAAATCAGTTGGCTGCCTACTACGTTCACTGGCCCACAAACAACTATTGCTAGCCATCTCCTCTATCAGCTCCTCGGCTTCATCGACCGTCTTTCTCATTAATGATCTTCTCAATGCTGTATCAATGGTGCCTCTGGTAGGTGGGTTAACTCCATTGTAGAATGTTTGTAGCAGGAATTCCTTAGGTAAGTTGTGGTGTGGGCATCTCCTCTGCAGGTCCTTATACCGCTCCCATGCTTCATAAATAGACTCCCCGTCTTTTTGTTGGAAATTGGTAATTTCCTTTGTTATCTTGATGGTCTTTGTTAAAGGGAAGTATTTATCTAAGAAGGCATGCACCAAATGTTCCCACATTGTAATGTTAGCGGGGTTTATTGAATGATACCAAGCCTTCACTTTGTCTCTAAGCTTAAAAGGAAATAGCCTAATTCTCACTGCATCTTCCGACATCTGGTGATACCTAAAAGTATCACAAATCTCAAGAAAACTCATGATGTGGGTGTTAGGGTCTTCGTTTGCCAATCCATAGAATTGGACGTTTTGCTAAAGCATATTCAGGAGGGCTGGTTTAATTTTAAAGGAGACCGTTTGAACAGGCAATCTAGCCACTCCTTGGTTCACTGGATTAGACCTGGTCTTATAAAATCCATAAGCATCCTCTATTGCTGCCTTCTAGGGTTAACTTCTTGATCCACGTTTCTTTGCAATTCTTCGACCATTTGTACGTCCTTAAGATTTTCTTCTTCTTCTCATCGAGCTTTCCTAAGGGTTCGTTCTAAACATGTGATATCTAAATCTAAGGTCTATGCTGTGCAAATTGAACCTTTCATGACCCTTGTGTTCATACAAGATCATGTTCCTACATCAAACTATCAAAAAATGAAACAAAGATTAAAACTATTATAGTGCTTTAAACTATAGAACCAAATTGTCTTCTCCGGCAACGTGCCAAAAGTTTTGTTCGCTCAAGGTTACACACATTAAGTTTTACTATTAATAACCTTGGTAATTGTCGTAAGCACATGGGTCGTTCACGTAGTAGCTATGGTGTCGATCCCACGAGAAGGGAATTAATCCCAAAGACTAAGGCAACTAAGTACGCAACTAATCCTAATTAAACAACTAATATAGAAATGAAATCAATTGAGAAATTAAAGTGCAACAAAAATAAACAAAATAGCAATTCACACAACAATCCGAAAATCAACCTAGAAATACCTAAGTGAGAGAAAGTGGGAATCAATTCGAAATTAAAGAAAATCTACCAATTATGTAAATTCTGATTTAATGGGCCTAGACGGTCCTAGGGTGAATTACTCTCTCTCGAGTTATAATTCTTAACCATAATTAATAAACCCCAATTTAAATTATTGGAATTGCAATCTCTCGATCTATAATTGATCTAAAACCTAAATTAGATCTTAAATTGTCTATTAACCTATTGGGAATCTATGCTCGATCTGTCGTTATACGACTCTACCGATTTGATTCAACTCTCTACCCATTGATTTACCTAACTCTCATTTGCCTAAACCATTGATTTTCACCGGCTCACCCTCTCAGTTTATTGCCAAGTTATAAAGATTCAACATTGAATCACAATTAAATCGAAATAAGCACCATCAAACAAATTTCATTAATCTCAAGAATCAAAATTACCCGAAGTTGAGTTTAGACAAAAGATCAACACTCAACAATAGTCAATCCAATTAATAATCAAATTTCATACAATAATGAAATCTAAATAACAATATGAAATACTATTGGAATGGATCTCAGAGGTCACGACTGTGGGAAATTGCCTATTCCAGGAAGTACTTTTCATTAAACGTATCTTCGTGCCTTTCTTCTTTCTTCTCCTTCCTTAATCGATTGATCTCCATCTAGTTCGCGCCCAAACTTTTGCAGAAACTCTATGTCTTGTAAACTCTCTTTGCTCTTTAATGACTGTCGATGGCTGCTATCAATGTTCTATTTATTCTGTGGAAGCCCTAGGTTAAATTCGGGGTCAAAACGATCTTAAAATTCACTTAAAATCTGAGTTTCCATGTCAGGCTGACGCAGGGCACGATCGTGGTCCTGGATGTCATGATCGTGGTCCTGGATGTCATGATCATGGTTGGTGCCTTACCCTTTCTGTCACGATCATATCTTGAAGTTCACGATCGTGGCTTGACTTGACGCTCTCTGTCACGATCGTGGCCCAAAGGGCACGATCATCGCCTGACTGCTTCTTTCTATTCCTTCTTTTTCACGACTGTGGCCCATATGCATGATTGTGGCCTATGTCTTTGAGCCC
Source organism: Erythroxylum suave (assembly GCA_027563595.1). NCBI lineage: Eukaryota > Viridiplantae > Streptophyta > Magnoliopsida > Malpighiales > Erythroxylaceae > Erythroxylum > Erythroxylum suave. The sequence continues at coordinate 27,793,714 of JAOSBN010000179.1, forward strand.
GAAAATCTTTAAATCTTCACTGTTCTTCCCTATTTGTCCTGCAACACTAGCACGCACATCAAGGTACCTAAAAAATATATGATTTAAGCTCAAGAATTTCAACTAACCCATAAAAACACTTAATTACACAAAATGACCTAATTAAGTTCTAAATGCATACTCAACACTCATTTTAACACTAAATGCATAACAATTTGAACTCTAACACATTATGCAAAACACAACTATCAGCTAGTAAACAATATCAAGCAAAGAATTCACCTCTATATTTAAATGATATAGCCTTTTAATCTTGCTCCATAATGAACTTAAAAACTACATTAAAAAATAGGTGCTTTTTAGTCTCGTCCCTTCTATACTTAGTAAACAGGTTCCTAAGAGGTTCAAATATCCCAATCTATCTATGTTAATTTTTTTATTTTAACTGCTAGCTATAATAGGAAACTTGTTTTAAGCATAAGATGTTTATTCCAAAAAATTTTATTCCATCCTACAGTTGGTCCCTTCCTCATAACTTATCTTGCAAAATTGGTTAAAGATGAGTGATAAAGGGAGATTGTACCATAGGTTAGAGTCCTCAAAAGTTGTATTGGGGTATAGCTAGATATTAGATGTTCCATTTCTATAGGAAAGCCAGTTTATTGTCATTCAAAAATAAATAAACTCACTTTAGCTTAAATAAACAATCTAACAATTGTCATTATTGCCTTTTAGTGAGGAATAAGGGGCCCATAACCAATCTAATTGTTATAATAGACAAATTCTTTGCTACCATTAATAACTTTGCAAGTGATACCTATGTCAACAAAATCCCTCAACTTCGAAAGTTGAGAGAAGGACCAAAAATAAGTTGGTTTTGGGATTACAATGCAAAGCCGCCTTATTCGTAAAGTTTTGTTGTCCTTCAAAACTCTCCATAGTTTTTTAACCATAGGGATTTTCTTCCTTCATTGACAGGAATTAATCTCAAACCCCCTTCATCCAAAGGCTTACATATGCCTGACCATTTCACCATTGCATTAACCACCATTAATATCTAAACTACCCTATAAGACTTCCTCATCTTCCTTTCAATGGTTCTAATGAGACTCTTAGATAGAAAAAGTCGTGAGCTCTAATATATGCGCCTTGAATTGACAACAACCTTTAACAATTATAGTTTACCCATATGATAGTTCTCTATTAGTCTAAAAACCAAACCTTTTGTAGATTTTCTCTACTAAAGGAATGCATTTATTGAATTTGGGCCTTCTTGTTCTTGTAAGGAGCCATAGATACATAAAAAAGTGAGAATTGCCTTATTATTCTTGTTATTTCTACTAGTTACTTGATGATTAACACTAAAGATAAATAAAAAGTGACTCTTGTTTAGGTTAACTGTTAGGCTTAACATAGCTTTAAATCATTACAATGTATATATCAAAAGTGACACTAATTTTAAATGAGCTTTACAAAATAATAGGAGCTCATTAGCAATGTATAAGTTAGTTAAGGAGATTAACTTACATTTTGTATGATATTAGAACTTTATTTCCTTAGCTACATTATACTTTAACAATGATGGAGTTATGTAAATATAATTCCCTCGAAAACAAGTGTATTTACATGTAACTTTATCTTCTTTAGTTACAGTTTTGTAATGAAAATATTTATTATTAATAAAAAAAGA
>JAOSBN010000179.1:27795482-27805747 GCA_027563595.1 Erythroxylum suave
GCCTAGGGCACACTACCAACACATATGCCACAAGCGAGCAGCCAGAAGAAGTTATAGATCAACGTGCATGTGACGAACGAATTGGTGTCTCTCTTGCCCGCATAAGCAGACTTTCTGGTGCATACATATTTCATAGCATATTCATGTTTTCATTCTTCTTAATTTTTTTGTTTCTTTTATCAGTACAAAAATAGAAATTCTTACAAAGCAATAGAATATAAATTCAAAGAACATTTTTCCCATAGTCACAATGAGTAAAATTTATCATTTAAATATACATACAAACAAATAACTTCAGCTCATCATCACAAAAACTATAAACATATTACCCACCTATTTTCTTATACATCCAAGCTCATGCTTGTTCTTCTTCTTATTCTTGATTTTGACTTTCTTGTTCCCTTCAAACAAGCACGTTTTCCCTTCAAACAAACATGTTTTCATTAAATCATCATACACCAATATAACTTTTATAAATCTCTACTATCCAAAAATGAGATTAGATTTAATCCACTCTTGGTTTATCTAGCTAGAAGAAATAAAATCTAACTAAGGGTTCAAAAAATCTAAAAATAGAAATCTCTTATTTATCTTCTTTCTCTCTTTACTTTAGCTCACAAAAACCTAGTTTCTCCACTTTCTTCTTCTATCAAAACAAGAAAAGAAGATAGATATTACCAAAAACTCAGCTGAATCTTCTCTTCCTCTTTTTTCTTCTTTCTTTTTCTACGACTCCCTTTCTTTTTCTTTCTTAACACAAACGTCTCTCTCTTTTTCCTAACCTCTCAAATATATCTCTCCCTTACACGACTCTCTCTTTTCTAGTTTCTTCCAGGTTCTTGTATGACTTCTCTCCTCTTTCTTTCTTACACGAATTCTTTCTTATTCCTTTTTTTTATTTTTTTCCAGCTCTTCCCTTACACATATACTCTTGTTCTTCTCTTATTATTCTAAGACAAACTTTATCCTTTCCAAACTTACCCTTCTACATTTAATCTAATACCTTCTAACTCCTTAACTTAATTATAAAACTTCCATTTAATGCATATAACCATATGTAAATAATAATATACCTAATTAAACTCCAAATTTTATTAACTCAAAATTTCTAATTTTTACTCATGACGAAATCCGATCAATTTCTCATTTAATAATTCTAACTTCTGAAAAAGTTTAGGGTCTAACATTTTTTATATGAATTGTAGTTAATATGTTTTGAAAATTGAATTGGTGTGTATAACTACTGATTTAGAATTTTTGGTGAAATTTAGGAAATTTATGAAACTTTGGGTATTTTGGGACTAGGAAAAAATCATGTGGTAAGGCAAGTGATAAATAGAAGTAGAATTAATAGTCAATTGGTAGTGAAAATTTTTCTTAAATGACATTTGAATTTAATGACATATGTTGCTGAAATTTGGAGACAATTGGGGTTGAAATTGAAGTTGATTCAAATAGTTAATGAAAGAACCTAATTATAACCAAAAGTGATTAGACATGTGTGTCACTTGCGAAACTATGTCTTATCTCCCACAATTCTTTGCTATGGAAAGACTAATTTAGTTATTTGTATTAGCTTCTTTTTCTTCTTTCGTAGCTTTCTTCTCCATCTCTTTTCTTATTTTCTTCATTTTCACGACATATACTCACCTCCATTAAAGTAAGTCTTGTTTTCACTTTCCTTGCTACCATTAAGTAAGTCTTGCTCTCACCTTCCTTGCTACCATCATTTCATTGTCCCCTTCATTTCTCACCAAAAAAAAAAAAGACTCAACCTTCCACCTTTGAAGGGTAATGTACGTGGCTTGTGAAGAGAGCTAGGGTTTCTTAGTCTTCTTGAAAAGTTTAAAGATTTTGAAGTTAAATCAAGTAAGTTGTATTTTAATCTTTATGGGTAGTATTAACTAAAGCATTTATGATGTGTAATTTGAGATTTATGGTCTTGATTATAAAACTAATTTTTGGTGTTAACGTGGAGGTAAAATAGTAAGAGATCATGTTATAATTTTAGGTTAGTTGATGTTATGAATTAGTTTTTTTAGTGAGGGAAATTTTTGATGATAAATTATGAGTTTGGAGTTAATAAAAGGGGTTTATTCTTGGTGTCTTGAATTGAGGTGTATTAAAATGATAGTTAGAAATGAAATGAAATTGAACATGCATCTGTATTTTGGCAATATACTGATATGTAGATATCCAAATTAGATGGATTTTGACTTAGGATATACTAGAGACATATGGATACAATTTTTATGAAGGAATTGATTTTGAATTTTTTCCTTACGGGTCTTGAAATTTAGCTTGAAGTTGAGTTCTGGAATAGGCTGCAGGACTACCCTGGATAGAAATTGTGTCCTATTTTATTAAATAAAATGTATTGATAAAAGGAGAATCAGACAAAGTTTTCTTTATAAAAGTTATAGCTTATTCTTTTAACTTTCTAATGGTATAAAGTTTGTAATTTTTAGATATCGTCATTGATAGATATGAGTTTTACAAATTGGAGTACAATAATTCTTCAATCGTGACTAACCAAAATTTTGAACATGCACAACCTGTGGTATTTTGAACATAACTCATAGAAGCATGAACTAAATTGAATTATTTTTTTTTTAAATTTAAGACATAGAGGAACATTTTATTAGTAGAAATTATTGTCTTAGAACGTCAGTGTCTAGGTCAAAATAGCCATACAAATTTGACCCAAAATCTGCCTAAGAAAATCTAGGAAAAGTTGGTTAAATATGTAATAAGAATGTTTGATGTGTTATGAATGAGGTAGACAATGTTGAATTAACTAGGTAGAGGTTTGAGAGTTTAATGCAATAAATTTGGTCATTGAATTTAGTTGATGTTGAATGAAAGGGTTAAGGTGGCTAAAGTGTATTTTGGAGTAAAGAATGCTTATAAGGAGTTGTAAATTGTTTCTAAAGTGTATCAAAAAATCATACCCGAAAATTTGTCATTGACCATGCATTATAACACTGCCAGGACTTTAAGGTAATAAGCTAAAGGGAGAATTTGTGAGTAATCTAGGATGATCTCAGATTGATTGTTTGCTTAATTTTGAATTGAATTGGTATGTGATGTATGTGTATTGGTTCCGAACAATTGATTATATGAGGAGTTTAATATTCGGGATTGTATTGGAAGTGTTCCTTGAATATGAATGTGATTGACTACATATGTTCCTAATTTATTTGTTAAATACCGGACCAAGTCCGATGGCCAATATGAATGAGAAAGTAAATGTGAATGTAATGGACTGAATATGAAGATTGAAAATGTGAAATGCATTTATTCCATGAATAGATGAAATATAAAGATAGTTGTGACTGGAGTAGCCACCAAAAAAGAACTTAAAGCTCAGACATCTGTGGTAAGCGCCTATGGCTCAATCTGTATGATAGAGACCAGTATCCACAATGGATATGGGACAGAATGATAGAGCTTGATATCTACAACAGATATAGGACAGTGATAAGGGCACTCGGTCACAACAATGTATTAAGTGAATTTGAGTCTCATAAACATTGCATATACACATGAATTACATGATTTGAATGATTGCAATTGAAATATGGAATCAAATTGACTAAAAAATGCGAATGTTCATGATCAAAGTATATTGTGATGCTACATGTTGATAAATGTGAATCATGTGAATTATGTGAATGTAGGAATTGTTGTGATATGAATGAACTATTGAGGATGGTTACTCAACTGAGTTTGCAAAACTCAACAAAATTGTAATGTTGACTTTTCAAGTTCGAGAGTGACGACTTAGCTTCAAAGACCGTTTAAAAGGGATCTAGTATAGCTTTTTGGTAGAAGACATGACTTAAAGGTTGGTCAACTGGGATTAAAGGATTTAGTTAAACCTTTTGTTAATTCCTTATGTATGTAGCATATTTGGTAGATAGAGGTCTGAACTCTGATATGTTGATGTTGTATATACATGATAGTTATATGTAATGTTACATTGTAAATCATGGTTTTTGAAATGAAATGAAATTTTTTTAAGTTTTAGACACTGTGGTATTTATGTTTTAATTATGATGCCATGCGATGTATTGAAAGTAAAATAGTTAGCACGCCATTTCTGTTAGGTATGTGCTCATTCGTTCATGAAGTGTACAAATATGTGTCAGATGGCTGTGAGGTGATCCTTGAAATTTAAGTAATTCAGGAGAATTTTTCACATTGTTTGTTAGCAAGAATCTTGATCGAAATTAAGGGTGGAGTTAGTCAAACTTCAGAAGCAATTAACGGATTATTTTTTTTAGGAATATAAAAGGGTTAAGTAGAAGGATGGTAGAAAAAATACTTCTTATAAAATTGAAATTTTGCCCTTACTGCCAACCACTTATACGTTGGCAAAAAGAATTTGAGTTAAAGATTAAAGAAGAGATTGACTACTTACGTAAGGCTGGTTTCATTAGACCAACAAACATACTAAGTGGCTAGCTAATGTTTTAACTATAGTAAAGAGGAATGGCAAGTTAAGTGCTTATGTTGACTTCAAGAATTTGAATGTAGGCATTTCAAAAAATGTGAACATGATGCCAATTTCATTTATTTAATTGATGCAATAAATAAGCATTCCCTATTTTCTTTTATGGATTGCTTTCTTGGTTATACTTAAATTTTTATAGCTGAGGGAGATATTTCAAAAATGACTTTTAAATTTTTTAGGTAAATAGGAACATTTGAATGGGTGACAATGCCTCTTAGCTTAAAAAATGCAAAAGAGACATTTATCAAAGGGCTATGAACACATAAATAATACTTTTGTTAAAACAAAAAAGAGTGTAAACTATATCCAAAATTTAAGAGAAGCCTTCTAAAGCAATGCACAAGTTGAAGTTAAATCACCTTATGTGCACTTTTGGAGTAAAAGTATGAAATTTCCTAGTATTAGTAGTGTGCCCTAGGCCAATGGTCATATGTGATTTTTTGTACTGACATTCTGACTTATTATTTATATATTATGAGGTATTCTTTTATATATGCATGTATATTGTTTATACAATGTGATTTACATTCCATGAATAGTATTAGGCTTATGTCACCAAATATGTGAATTGATAGTAAAACCATAAGCTTTATAATATTATTCTAAACTGTCCCTGGTCGATCATTATTGGTGGAACAATAATGAATTAAGGCTATTATGTGTTCTGATTGATGATCATGTTTTACTGATCATGGATATGAGTTATCAAATCACATACATATGTATATGTTAGAGAACATTTATTGGACCAATCCACAAAGAGAACGCTATATGGTTTCATGTCATTAGTGATTCTCAATATGGTTTGACTTTAGTCCTTTGGCCTGAAGTCATCATGGTTCCCTTCATGAGGAATTCAGTGTTTTGATATTAGACTACGTTATCTTTAACCAGATAACAAGTAGTCTTATGTTGGACATTAAATGAATCATACAGAGGGATGTGAATGACGTAGATGGGATTTGTACCTCTCTTAAATGAGAGAGATATCATTTGGGCCTCTTGACAAGTTTGATTGAAGAAATATATGGTCGTGTTCAAATGAATTAATGAGGAGTCATCAATGTCATTTGTTAAAGTCAGTCAACTTAGGGATCAAAAAACTATGATTAATCAAAGGTTGACATGTACCATGCCTTATGAATAATCTTGATATCGTGTTACAAAGGGACTGAGTTTGTAACCATGGTTACATGTTAAATCGGATTATCAATCCTCATTTGATTTGGGTAGTCATAATGTCTTGCTAGAGGCCACTTATGACTTATGGGCCTTAAAGTGTGATCAAGTCCATTGTCAACATCAAATGAGCCTACAGGATTGCACACAAAGAGTAATGTGATTTGGGCTTATTCTCTTGGGCCTAATTAATTAGGCATTGAATAAATATATGTGGACATATCTATTGGGTTAGATTATACTAAGTTGTCGGGCTTTTATTATATGAGATATAATATGGGCCAAAACTTATTAGGCTTCTATAATCCTAATGAGTTTAGGATTATGACATTCCTATTCCTAATAGGTTTATGATTAGGGTTTCTCTATAAATAGAGGCATTATGTCTTATTAGAAGACATACAAAAACCTTAGCCACTTAGCCGTTTGTCACTTTTCCCGAGAGAATAATTGTGAGGCGTTCTAAAGTGTTTAGAACGTGCTAGCACTCACTAGCCACTTCCCAGATCGCTCATCCTCGTGTGGATACCGGTAGAGGGTGTTTGCGAGATGCAGCGTCAAGATATTTGAAAAGAAATCTAATCCGCTTGCTACAAGAGGTAAGTTTGTATGCTTCTTATTATGAAATTTTGAATAACTAAGGCACAAGACCGAATTCTTATGATCCATTCTGCTGCGCAATATGATTGAGGGCCATAGGTGATCCAACAGTGGTATTAGAGCTAGGTTCTGTGCTTCTGGATAGATGAAAATATGCATGTTTTGATGACATGTAATTTCAGATTTGGATGCATAATAGCAATATGATTTATATTCATGCATATTGTTTTCGGATTTGAATGCTTGATAGGAATATGATTTATGTTCATGTATATTGTTTTCGGATTTGAATGCATGGTATGAATATGATTTATGTTCATGCATATTGTTTTCAGATTTGAATGCATGATATGAATATGATTTTTGTTCATGCATATTGTTTTCGGATTTGTTTATCCTCTTGGTACTAACGTGAATATTTGAAAAAAAGAGAAGTTTCGGCCATGGAAGTTGATTAGATCAAGTTGTGATTTCGGCCATGGCTTGTTTCAACTAAAGAAGAGTTCAGGCATGGAGATGTTTCAATCATGTTTGTCTTGGCCAAAAGAGTTTCAGACAAGACATATATCGATTCCCGAAGCTACCTTTAGTGGAGGCTAGGTGGCGGCTAGGGTTGTGGTCGAGGATGCCTAGGTGATGGCTGCTAGGGTTTCCGCCATGTAGGACATGGATTCGGAATAGGAAACCACAACTATCCATGTTTGACAAGGATACTAAGAGGGGAAGAAGTAGAGTTCGTATATGATATGGATTTGGGAATTTGAGAACTTCCTTATTAGTTAGACTTAACTAAGCTATCAAAATGGTTTTGGGCTTAAAGCATAAGATTGGGTTTTACATACATGCAGTACATAAGATGTAATTAAACATAAACCCCATCAAGAGTTACATGTGATGTAATTGAAAAGAGTTTTTTTTACCTAAATAACTAAGTCTTGAGTGTTAAACCAAAGCTATAGTGAAATATGGATCTTGTTTCTTCCCACTTTTAAATAGAGGGTTATTAAATTGAGTGGGAGCTTATATCTTTTACTCATAAGAATGTTAACACACTTTGCATAACATTGTAGATCATGACATCCACTCCATCCAACAACCTACCCATGCGATCTATCCTAGAGAAAGAAAAGCGTAATGGAACAAACCTCCTAGACTGGTATAGGAACTTGAGAATTGTTCTCAAGCAAGAAAGAAAGATTTATGTCTTAGAAGAACCCATCCCTGAGGAACCATTAACAAATGCCCCTAAAGCTTAAAAGCATGCTTACACGAAGCATATTAATGACTCTACGGATGTGTCATGCCTTATGTTAGGCGCCGTGATCCTTGACCTTCAGAAGGATTTAGAGGAAATGGAAGCGTATGACATGCTTGCTCAACTAAAATCTATGTTTCAAGAGCAAACATGCCAAAAGAGGTTTAGAACCACTAAGGCAATGAATTTATGCAAGATGATTCCTAGCACATCTGTGAGTGCTCATGTTCTCAAGATGAGAGTTACATTCATCATCTTGAGAAATTAGGTGCACTTGTTAGTCAAGAATTAGCAACTGACCTTATTTTAGCATCTCTGACTGATGAATATGGTTAGTTCATTCTTAACTATAATATGCACAACATGGACAAGTCTATTGATGAATTGTATGGGATGCTTAAGACTGCTAAAGAGAACTTAAAGGCAAAGGTTAAGACCACCCATGAAGTTCTTGTGGTTAAAAAGTGAAAGGGCTTTAAGAAGAAGGGCACAGGCAAGGGAAAAGGTAAAGTACGCAAGCCCAAGCCTAAAGCTAAGACTAAGGAACCCAAGGAGGGAGTTTGCTTTCATTGCAATGAACCTGGTCATTGGAAAAGGAACTGCAAGCTTTAATTGGAAGAGTTGAAAAAGAAGAAGAATAGAGCGACAACTTCTTCAGGTATGATTGTTATAGAGATCAATTTTACTCCTTCTGCATCTTGGGTATTGGATACTGGAGGTGCAACTCACATTTGTACTAATGTGCAGAATCTAAGAAGGACTAGAAGATTGACAGCTGGCGAGATTGACCTATGTGTAGGAAATGGAGCAAGAGTTGCTACTTTATCCGTGGGGACCTATGATCTTACTTTACCTACTGGACTCATTTTAGAGCTTAGGAATTGTTATTATGCACCTATTATGAGTAGGAATATTATTTCTTTTGCCTATTTAGAGAATTATGGATTTAGATTTTCTATTGAGAATAGAAGTATTTCCATTTATAAAGATGAAATTTTGTATGGGATTGCACATCAATTAAATGGCATTTATACTCTAGAGACTGAAGTTCTTACAAATGAGTCCATCTATAACATAAATACCAAAAAGTTTAAATCTAATGATTTGAACCCAACCTATCTCTAGCATTGTCGCTTTGGCCATATAAATGAGAAATGCATCTTAAAACTCCATCAAGATGGATTCATTGATTCTTTTGAATCTTTTGAGACATGTGATTCTTGTTTACTGGGCAAGATGACGAAGGCCCCCTTTATAGGTAAAGGGGAAAGGGAAAATGAGCTATTAGGCCTTATACCTACTGATGTATGTGGTCCTTTTAGCATTTCAGCTAGAGGAGGTTATTTGTATTTCATTACTTTTACAGATGACTTCAGCAGATATGGTTATGTCTATCTAATGAAGCAAAAATCTGAATCTTTCGAAAAGCTCAAAGAGAATAAGAATGAAGTATGAAATCAGCTTGGCAAAACAATTAAAATCCTTCGATCTGATCGAGAAGGTGAATACTTAAGCCAAAAGTTTGATGATCATCTTAAGGATTGTGGAATCGTTTCACAATTGACTCCTCTAGGAACTCCTCAATGGAACGGTGTTTCTGAAAGGAGAAATCGAACTTTATTAGATATGGTTTGATTAATGATGAGTCAAGCTGATCTCCAAAGTCCTTCTGGGGTTATGCTTTAGAAACTGTTGCATTCATACTGAACCACATTTCTTCAAAGGCTATAGAAAAGACACCTTACGAGTTATGGACTAGGAACCGCCCTAATCTATCTTTTCTAAAGATTTGGGGTTATGAGGCTTATGTGAAGCGTCCTACTGCCGACAAGTTGGCACCCAAATCTGGTTTATTTATGGGATATCCTAAGGAAACTAAAGGATATTACTTTTACAGCCCATCTGAGAATAAAATGTTTGTTGCTTGAAATGGTTTTTTTCACAGAAAAAGAATTTTTTTCCAAAGGAAACAGTGGGAGTAAAACACAACTTGAAGAAATTCAAGTTCTACAAAATGACATTGAGCCTAAAAAGGAGATTTGAGCAAGCTCACAAGTTGTTGATGAGCAGTCTTCAACAACATAAGACCTACGTAGATCTGGTAGGATTCGTCATGAGCCCAAGAGATATGGATTTCTCATTACTGATAATGATAATCTGATGCTCATTGATCATAATGAGCCCACAACCTATCAAAGGGCTATGGAAAGTCTATAATCTGCTAAATGGTTAGAGGCCATAAAAGCAGAGATGCAATCCATGTATGACAATCAAGTTTGGATTTTGATTGATCCGTCTGATGGCTTGAAGACCATTGGATGTAAATGGGTTTTCAAGAAGAAACTCGACATGGATGGAAATGTGCACACTTATAAAGTAAGACTTGTTGCTAAAGGTTATTGACAAGTTCATGGAATTAATTATGATGAAACATTTTCTCTAGTAGTCATGATCAAGTCCATTAGAATTCTTATTACCATAGCTGCATACTATGATTATGAGATATGGAAAATGGATGTCAAAACAACTTTCCTTAATGGAAACTTACTTAAGGATGTATATGATACAACCTGAGGGTTTTATCCATCCTAAGAATTCTAAAAAGGCGTGCAAGCTTCAAAGATCCATTTATGGATTAAAGCAAGCATCGAGAAGCTAGAATCTTTGTTTTGATGAAGTTATCAAAGAGTTTGGATTCATCAAGAATGAAGATGA
>JAOSBN010000179.1:27821558-27835026 GCA_027563595.1 Erythroxylum suave
GTATCATCTTTCTTGACTTCTTCGATCTTTAAAGCTTTAGACGAAGAACTTCTGTTTCTTTGAGTCTTGTGACTTTTTTGACCAGCCTTCAATGCTATGGATTTGTCTCTTTTTGGTTTATCTTTAGCATCTAGCTTAACTTCATGTATCTTTAAAGAACTAAGCAATTCGTCTAGCTTTAATTTGCTCAAGTCCTTGGCTTCTTGTATAGCAGTGACATTGGGTCTCCATCTTCTTCGCAAACTTCCGAGAATCTTCCTCACGTGGTCTTGATTATCATAGATTCTCCCAAGAGCTTTAATTTCATTAACGATAGTTTGAAATCGTCCAAACATCTGATCAACAGACTCATTTTCTTGTATCTTAAACAGTTCATACTGATGTACAAGAATGCTGATCTTGGACTCTTTCACCTGGTTTGTGCCTTCATGTGTGATGGATAGAGTATCCCACATCTCCTTCCCAGTCTCGCATCCATGAACTTTATCATATTCACTTTTGCTCAACGCACAACTCAGGAAGAACTTGGCCATTGATTTTAGTTGAAATCTTACTTTGTGATCAGCTGACCATCTGTTCCGAGGAATGACATTTCCTTCATCATCTATTGGTTCATATGGTCCATTCTCAATGATATCCCAAAAATCAATGTGTGTGGATTCTATGAAGAGCCGCATCCTATCTTTCCAATAATGATAATCTGCACCATTGAATGCAGGAGGTCTTGTGACGGAGGCACCTTTAGCTATAAAAACATGTGATTATGCCATAGATCTTTGTCCTCACTTTGTAAAGGTGGTTCTTGGAAATCGAGCTCTGATACCAATTGAAGTAAATCACACGTTAGTATAGACTTTACGAACAATAAACTCGATACACAGAGGGGGTTGAATGGTGTATCCCTTTTCGAAAATATGAAAATCTTGTTACGAACTTCTTTTTCTTGTTAAGGAGATATGTCTCAGATTATAAGAAAGTTATTATGTAATGAAATCGCAAAATAACTTCTATATTGTAATTTAACAACAAAGTAAACTGAAGTAAGGGATAGAAAGTTGACATTGCGATTTTTATACTGGTTCACCCCAAACCATGGACTACGTCCAGTCCTCAGAGTTCGTCTGAGTGTTTCACTATACTGCAAACAGTTACAATTATTCTTTTCTCTTCCAAAGCCTCTTCAGGTCTCTTACACCAAGTATTCTTTCAGCTATCTTAGCCTCTCCAGGCTATCTGCCTTCTCTTTCTCTCACTAGAAAAAGATATCGTGAGCTTTTATTACAGTAATAATAGTTCTCTCAGTATCGCAAAAAAAATCTCTTTTGTAAGTAAGCACTCAAAGATCACTAATACCGTATGTTCATTAACCCGAAGGCTTCGACTGAGACTTGTATTTATAGCCTCATTCTCTAACTGCTTCTTGATCTTTGATAATCGCTTCTTGATTCTTGATAACCGTTGTTTAGTTGAGTTCTGTAACTAACTCCAACTAAGTAACCGTCAGACGTGCTACTGTATCATCTTGCATCTATATATTTGCGTCTATGTCTTTGCGTCTATGTCTTTGTGTCTACCTTGACTTGCGTCTACGTCTTTACGTCTATCTTGACTTGTGTCTATGTCTTTCCATCTATCTTTTTACGTCTATCTTAACTTGTGTTTATGTCTTTGCGTCTATCTTGACTTACATCTACTTCATTGCGTCTATCTCTTTGCGCCTATTTTTTGCATCTATATCTTTGCGTCTATGTCTTTATGTCTATGTTGACTTGTGTCTGTGTCCTGTACTTCGTCTGCACACTTAACACACTTGTCAAAACGTTCATTTGTTTATAACATTATTATTATTTGATTGTCATCAAAATTGATCATCGTAAAGTCCTCTTGACTTAACATAAACTTTAGGAGAATTGATCCCTAACATGCCCACATTCTAGATTAACACTAGACACCATCAAAGGATCTTTCGTTTCTGTTACTATTTTTTGTGATCTAAAAAAAAAAATTTTCACAATTCTTTATGTTAAGAAAATAAATATTGACAACAAATACTAATAAAAGAAAGTGTTTGTATGAGGTTTGGTTAATTTGAGTGTGCATATGTTCGTAAAAATTAAGAATGATTAATTCACTATTGAATAATTATAATGACAGTTACATCAAATTAGGTTCATGATAATATGTTTATTTGTAATCTTTAACAAATATAATTTGACAAGTAACCCTTAATCTAAATTTAACCTAATTTTAACTATGCATCCACTAGGTCTTAGAATTCTCTAGAATTTAAAATTGATTAAAACTTTGTTTTAAAATAAGGTTGACTATTGCAACCATATTGTGTTTCATGCTTCGAATCTCGTCATCTTTGTTTAGAATATGAAATGGTCATTAACACACCTATATTCTCATATGTAAATCCCTACTTCTATATGTATCAAGATATAGCCTAAGGTTCTTACTATTTTTTTTATATATAAAAGGCACAATCTTGTGATATGGTTGTACCCTAAAGTGTATCTCAAATCGTGTCTTCTTTTTAAAAATAACTATGTCACACCAATATGCCTATGTCTTCAGCATGTGCCTTCACCTTTAATTTTCATAAAGGAACAAAGCCACCCCATGCCCTAGGCCACGTCCATCTAAAAGAATTACAAGAAATTTGTTATTCTATCTTTAAACTCTATGATTGTATACTCGTAAGCCATACATAATGTTCTTCACCTTAGCAAATGTACTCTTCAAAACCTAGGTTATATCCATGCCTAAAACCTTGAGACATTAATCAAATCCACCTTTTTAAGTTAACTAAACTTGTTGATATACTCTATATAAATTTTTCCTTTAAATAATTGTGAAGAAAATTTGTCTTCATATCCATCTACTTTAAATGCATATGCAAATTTTATATTAAAAACATCAAAATTTTTATAGAAGTATGATAAACCATTGTGGAGAAAATTTTATTGTAATCAATCCCTTCTATTGTGTTTAGATTTAGCTACTGGTTGAGCCTTAAACCTTTTCTCTTCTTTTCTGTTACTAACAACTTTTTTTTTGTTGGTATACTTACTTGTAGCCTATAGGTCTCTTCCGTTTAGGGAGATGCATTAGCTCTTTTATCTAATTCTTATTTAAAGACTCCACCTCCTTCACTATAACTCCCCTTCATCTATCCTTCTTTTAATTATTCACAGCCTTTTTCAATTTTAGTCTATATTGGCCTAGTTCTAATTGTACCTTCTTTATACTACCCTCTATTGACCCTAACATATCCTTTCTATTTATGTGCTTTAAGATATGATACCAATCACCATCTTCATTAATGGTCAGTCTTCAAAGTTATATCTTTTTACACCTTTAAGGTATAAGGATATACTTGTTCAACTTTGAATCAAGTTTAGACCTCTCATGCTGATATACATATAAGCAAGATAACTAAAGGTTTTCAAACTAGAGGAATATACCTTACTTCCTGTCTACTCTTTCTTTACCACTCTCCTCTCTAGTGAATTCTATAGTGATCCATTGATGATGTAACATGTCATACTCATGACTCTCTAAAAAGTTTTAAGGAGCCCTACATTCAACCTCAACACTTGGCATTTTTAGTTATAAATATGTTCATCCTCTGCTAAATATCATTATGTTTTGGTTTTTTAAAATTATGTAATATCTCTAAATTCTGTATCCTCTTAAAATTTTTGGAATTATCTTCATATGCTTAGTGTTGTTGTTTGATCTCAAGTACTTGATTTTTTTGCTTATGTGACTTTTTATCTCACCCTTTTATGCTTTGAACCTTGCATAGTCGTTGAATTTTTTCTTCAACTTTCTTTAAAAAGTCATCAATGAGTGTGATGAAGTATTGAGATCCATCTAACGAAAACTCGATATTAGGACCCTATACATTAGTATAGATATAGTTTAGAATTTCTTTAGTTTTATGGTCTCCCATCTTGATTATCACCCTAAACTATTTACTATGCACACCAAACTTATAGAAATCTAACTTACAATGTTTTATGCCTTTCAATAGACTCCTTTTATGATGTTCCATTATCCCTCCTCATTGAGATGAATTAACTGTATGTTCTATAATGTAGTATTATCATCATTTGGCTATAATAATGTGACCTCTCCAGTTATAATTATGCTCTTTATTGGTATATAGGTGTTTTGTGTCATTCTTGGCACTTTCATCATAGTCAATAAACCTTTTACCACCTTAATATTGTCTCTATTAGTTTTATTGCTAAAATAATTTATAAGGCCAAAAAATATCATATTCATAATTTTAATATGTAACCAAACATCATATCATCTTAAGAATACAATTAAACACTTTGATCCCAACCTATCCAGTTCTAATGATTTCGCAAGCTTTATCATCCTTAACCATATAGTGTCGATGTTTCCTATGGTATATGAGACAAACCGAACTTTGTTTAGTGCTTTGTGTTATGAGCATTTCGTATCTAATATCCATGAGTTTTGAAGTTGACTAGTTGAAATATAGAGCATATCTTTATCACTACAATATAAGTCCATTTTATGAACTATACTATTAGACCTTTACAAATTAATATTCTTCCTTTCAATATTATACCTATTCTTTTTTGGACAACCCCTCAAAATATATCTTTTTTTTTTGAATTTAAAGTACTCCTTTTACACTTAGATTTAGGTTTAGAATTGATATCCTTATTCTTATTATAAGCCTAGATTCCCTTTATATATAAAACTTCACCTTAAAAGCTTTCACCAGATATTGAGTCTCTATTCATTGTGAGCCAATAATGTAATGGTGATGTCTTTTGAACTAATTGTTTCCTTACCTAATATGAGCATGGTCACTATATGTTTATAGGAAAAGGCTATGAAATAAAGTTTAATCATTGCATTATACTTATCTGTATTAGTAAACTCAAACTTTAATAGGTCATTGATTATTTGATTGAATGCAATGATAAGATGTTTCATATCTATTCCATCCTATATCTTTAGCCTAGATAGTTTTCACTTTAACTAGAACTTATTTGTAAAAGACTTTGACATTTACCAACTCTCTAATTTCTTCCATTTCTTCGTAAGGGAAGTAATCTTCATGATATGGTACATGAACTCATTAACTAGATAAAGTTATATGATTCTAGCTACTACATTTGGAAATCTTCCTATTTGAAAATATCCATATCTTTCAATTTATTCCCCTATAACTCCTTTAACATATAACAAATCTTTCACCTTTTGTTGCTATGTTAAAAGAATTTCAGTCCTATTGAACTTTCCCACTTCAACCTTTCAACCGAAGTCTTTGTTGAGTTAAAGATGCTTTGATATTACTTATGGCCATAGATACTATATTGTATGAAATTAAACCTCATTTATTAACACCAATATACACCCCAGGCAACTTCTTTACTCAAACGCCATGTACTATATAAGCATAATGTGCCCATTCAATTTTATGATATCTAGGATTCAATTCTTAAGGAAGCACCTTCCTTGTAATAGTTTAATATAGTAATGTTGAATGATCAAATGAAGAATCAAAAGATAAGCATCACTTAACTATGAGACTGACCTTATTATGAAGAAATCAAACGTAAGCACGTACAAAAACCAAAAATTAAGGATCAAGTCTATGTCCTTAAAGAAATTGGTCGTAGCAACCTTTCTCTCATCTTCGGTAATACTTACTCTCTTATGCTTAAAATCAATAACTTTCTACACATTATTGTCACTACTGTGGTTTCTCTAAACTTATTTTCTTTAGATTTATCCTATTTTCCTCTATTTCCATGCTTTCTTTTAGATCTTTCTCGCATTAGAACCTTCAAATAGATCATAAAGAATCTCAGGAAAATCCTTTAGGTAGTTGAAATCATCTAAGAAATAAATGTTGGAGACCTTCCAACCAAAGGTCTTGGAGTGGTGTTGATGAAGCAAAAAGGTAGAGGTGTAAAAGCCTTCTTTATTAAACTTAATGGTGCCCTATATAACCCTGATGTCAAAGATAAGCTTGAGTTGGTCAAGGGGATGTACACCCATGCCAATCAGAATTGGTCCAAAATAGAATCAGATGGAATGTTGGGTATAATATAGAAAAAAAAAGTTAAGGCATAGGTTGCCTGATCAAAAGTAGTCAACTTGTTCTTTGTTAAGCCTATAAAAGTTTGTTGACGGTGATTTATTGAGGTTTTGGTAGTAGTATTATTCATATGCTATGGACCTCTAGAGGGTTAAGGAGAAAAGGAAGAGCCATTGTTGAGAAAAGATGGCATTTTCTGTTTAACTTGGTCAAGAACCATCAAACCAAGTTTAGGTTGATTAATTTTTTATCTAGGTTTGGGTCTATGGATTTGTCTAAAATCCAATCCAAAAGATTTAAGTGGCTTGAACCTTCTCCCCTAAAAAGATGTTTTGGTTTAGTTATTCAAAACGAAATTACTTATGTCGGTATCTTTAAGAAATTTTAGATAAAAAAAAGTTTTTCAGCTAGTTACATTAGAAAAGGACGTTGCATTTAGGTGGCTAAAATTTAATCAAACTTTAAAATAGGTTTAGGTTAGCTATAAGGGTTAGGGCAAGCTAGGCCAGAGATGGGCTCAACTCGACTAAACTTATTTTCGTTTATATCATTGATTTATTTTTTGGGGAAACTAAAATATTTGTTGTTATTTTAGCATATTTTATTAAACTTGATCATGTTTCATTGAGTTTTGAGGTGATCTTTTTAAAATTTAAAGAAATTACTTGCGGTTGGCAATAGGTAGCTATCAATGGCCTTAAATAATATTAAACAATGTAGTTATTACTTATTTTATTTTAGGATTAGCTGATGCTCAATTTATAATTGACATAACTAAGAAAAAATATGTCAATCTGGAGTAGTGGAAGTTTGTTTATTCCTACCGCTTGCCACAGTGCAATGGTTTATTCATCATTTTCTTAAAGCTTATCATTATAAACCTTCACCTTGAATTTGCAACAAAACTTTACATTTATTAATTTGTCTCATTTGCCATTTTCATTTATAATCCATTATTTTATTTCTATTGTCAATCAAGCACACAAGCATTATAGTAAGTAACTAAACCTATTTTCCGCTGATAGTTCTATTTTTATGTTTGAAGCATTGTGTTTTGTCTAAGGTGAGCTTTCAAGTTTTTATATCACAGTCACCTATTATAATTATTACTTCAGTATTTGGATGTATACATAAGTTATAATCATTTTGGTATTTGAAGTTTTAAGAGCTACATAGACATCTATAAGAGTCATAAGTGGTAATATTATGGTAAAATATGAAATGCACAGTTTTAAAGGATTTTGTAGTAATTTGTAAATCAAAATTTAGTGAGTAAAATGAGTTCCAATATGGTTACTATTTGTTTAAGGCGAAAATTGCCATAGTTAGAAGGAAGAAGAGTTTGAAAAGGAGAACATGGAAGAAGATCTAATTTCTATATGTAAAAGCCAATACCTTAGTGTGACACTTGTCTAATTGGTGTAAAGTATTTTTTTGGTATGTGAATTATTTTTTATTTATATTATACTAGTATAAGTTGTATAATCTGGTGATATACTTTAAGTAATGTAATGGTAGGTTTTTATTAATATCATGATATTTTTAGTTTAATGCAATCATAAAGTAGAGATGAGTAATAAAATGGAGAATGAGAAGAGTTCTTTAAATGTGACGAATCCAGTGACATACTTTGGGTAATGCAATGGTAGGTTTTTAATAATATCATAATATTTTTAATATAACTCAATAATAAGATGAGTAATGAAATGGAGAATGAGAAGAGTTCTTTAAATGTGACGACTTAATGTAGTGGGCAAAAAAGATTGAGATAGAAGGGGTATATGAAATAGGTATGAAATTTAAAAATTTTGAAATGATATTTGGTTTATAACAAAAGTATTCAAGGTTTTATAAGTTTATGGTTACTTAAAGGGGAGGAGGGAAAGATGAAAATGGAAAGTTTAACTGTAAAAAAAATTATTTGCCATCAAGGTCAGTTATACAAATCATAAGAGATGAATAAATGTAATCAAATATCAGATGGAAGAACTGGGTGCAATACTTAGGTTATCAATTGGGTGCAAAACTTAGGTTATCAAGTTTAAAGGTGTGAACAACCATGATTTGATTCGAAGTAATGTAGGACTTATAAGGAAATATTAGATTGTAGATAGCCACGTAAGATTAGAAATAAATGCCAATTATTAAATTTAGTTGTGCATAAATGTACGATCTATTGTTGTAATTGTAGTGGGTATCGAAATATGATATATTTATGAAAGAATTTTCTTAATCATATAGACATGTTGAGATTAGTGAGGTTAGAAAAAGGTGAAATAAAAGTGATGTGACGCTCATTAGAAAGGAAAAAAATGTTAGCAGAGTTTTTAATATATTTCACTATGATAAGGAAGGAAGGATGAGGGATATATTCTAGGCAAATGCGAGGAGTTAGGCTCCATTTGTTGAATTTGTTGATATAGTCACATTTGATATCACTTATTTTGTGAACAAATATCAAATGTCATTTGGTCCATTTAAGACTGCAAATGATCATGGGTAGTTTATATTATTTAGTTGTGCACTTTTAGACAATGAAATAAGTGATAGCTTTTTTTTTTCTTTTTCTTACATGGTTAAGGTGTATGAATGTCAAGCCTTCTTAGTTATAATTACATATAAATGCAAGAGCATGGAAAATTTCTTTGAGATTATATTCCATATTTAAGGTATAGACTATGTTTATGGCATGTACTTAAGAAATCATATGAGGATTTGGTTCTCGTACGAGATAAAATTTAAAGGATAATTTTATAAATGTTGTGTATGATGCCAACAACAATAAAGAATTGGTGATAACATAGAGTAAACTAGTTATGGAAGTTGACCTAAAAAATAGTTTATAATTTAAGTTTTAATTTGCTAATTGTATAAGATGGGCTTCAATAAATATTAGGGAACATTTCTAGGTGAGAAAGTTAATGAGACAAAGAAGTTAGGGTATAAGTGCTTACTTTAAAGGCTATTTTCATACCTACAACATATTGAGACAATTTTCAAGCAATTAGAGAAAGTAATGATGAAAAAAGGTTAAGAATGAGATAGATTTTGATTATTTTTATATAGGGAGTAATGTATTGTAGAACTCTGAACTTTTCCTTTCATTGAATATAAATTTTTATTTTCAATAAATGGTATTTTTTGATGAATAGTGAATCCAGGGGACCCAACCTTGAAATATTGAAAGATATCCTAAATAAGTATTAGATTTTAATGATACTAAAACGGATCAAAAATAAGTCTGATCGGATAGATTTTAGGAGTTTTAAAAGCTTAGGACTAAAATGTTCTTTTGGGAAAATAATGTGTATTAATGATTTTAAACCCATTCTATTTTTTTAAAAAGCATCCAATCAATAAGCATTGACCCTAATTAGAGTATTTCATGGTCAATTTGATAATAAGATGGTTACATAATATTTTCAGAATGTAATTCGGTTAGTTGGTGAATAAAACTCAAAAAGGGGAAAAGTGGTCTTTTTGTCAAATCGAATACATCCAAACTCCATATGAGAATTACAAGGCAAAATTCCCATAAGATAAGCATGCATTAATGGGTTTGGAAAGTAACCAATTAAAAGGTGAAAAGTGACATGGATAAAAGTGCAAATATGAAAAATTTTGATTAAAGGTGTAAATATAATAAGTTATTAATGAAAATGATGGGAAAAAGTGCAAATAAGCATACATTTCTTCTCTTTAAAGAAGGTGCTGAAGGCCATTGTTGGAGAAAGGAAAGAAGAGAGAAAAAAAGAAATGAAAAATAAGAAGAAGAGGGAGCTTCGATTATGATATGGAGAAGTGATCCAAAGAATTTTTCATGCTCTTCTACCTCCAACAGAGCATCATGTTCACTCAAGGTTATAGATGCTAAGTTTTACATTTATAACCTTGGTAAATTCCTCAAGCGCATGGGTCGTAGAGGTAGTACCTAAGGTGTCGATTCCACGAGGAAGTTAAACTAGTCCTAAAATCTAAGGTGAGCTAAGTTCACAATAAACTTAATTAAACAACTACTTCAAAAAATAAATTAATTGATAATCAACTTAAAGAATTGAATTGTAGAAATCTAAACAAGATAACAAATCACACAAACCAATTCCAAACCTAATTAGAAACTAACGAGTGAGAGAAAGGGGATTTGAATTTGAAATTAATGAAACCTAATCAATTATGTAATTCTCGACTTAACGAGTGTAGACGATCCTAAGGTGCATTACTCTCTCTTGAGTTATAACTCTTAACCCTAATTGATAATCCCTAATTCAAATTATGGAATCGTGATCTCTCGATTCACAATTGACCTAAAACCTAAATTAGTTCCAAGTTGTCTATTAACCTACCAGGAATCTATGCTCGATCTTTCCTTACACGACTCTACTGGTTTGATTTAATCCTTTGCCTATCAATTTACCTAACTTTTGTTAGCCCAAATTGATTATTTTTATTTAGCTCACCTTCTCAGTCTATTTCCAAGTTATGAAGAACAGGAATTAAATCACAATTAAATCAATAAAAAATGCAATCAAATCAGATTTTATTAATCTCCAAAATTGAAATCCAAAGGTGAATATAAACACAACTCAACATTCAATACAATATACTCTCAACATCTATTTCAATTCTATATATGAATAAAATTGAAATAAATGGAAAATAAATCGGGAACGGAGTTAGGGAGGCAGTGATAGTAGGAAACCACCTGTTTTGAGAAGTACATCGCATCAAACTCTTCTCCGTGTCTCTTTTCCTTGGTCTCCTTTCTTAATCTCTCGATTCTCTCTCTAGGTTTTTCATAAATGGATGATGGGATTGCTCTCCTTTTTAGACTATCTCCAAACTAAAACCTCTATCTTGTCATATTTTATTTATACTTTAGAGGCTCTAGGTCAAAGTCGAGGTCGAAAAGGTCCAAAAAATCGCTCAAAACTCTAGTTTCTATATCAGCCCGATGTAAGCCACGATCTTGGCCCTGCCTGCCACAATCGTGGCCAGCGCCTTAACCTTTCTATCTTGATCTTGGCCCAATGTGTACAATTGTGGCCTAACTGAACGCTCTCAGACATAATCGTGGCCCAAGTTCACGATTATGGCCTGGCTGCTGTTGGCTCTTCCTTCTCTGTCAGAATCGTGACCTATGTCTTTGGCCCGAAACTCCTCGAATCTTCTCTGTTCTCCACCATTTACCTTAAAACACTAGCACACACATCAAGGTACCTAAAAAATATAACTATTAAGCTCACAGATTCAAACTAACCTATAAAAACACTCAAACACATAAACTATCATAATTAAACCCTAAATGCACACTCAACACTCAAATTCACACTAATTACATAACAAATTACACCTTAAAATATCATGGAAAACACAACTATCAACATCCCCACGCTTAAACATTTGCTTATCCTCAAGCAAACAAAAAAACAAACATATAACAACACAAAACACACAATCTAATAATGAGGCAACTCTAATCTTTATGAAATCAAATTAATCTTGGACAAAATCATTCAATTTATGTTAAATCATTAACATGCAAAATATGTGTCTAGGGGCTTTGAAATAAATATACAACTTAATCAAGACCTAAGTGTTAACTTATTTAGCCTTTTTAATTGTACCCATACATTAATAATTTTTCGATCCCTCAGACTTTGAAACTGTTCTTAAGTATATTTTCATGAAAAGTCAAACTTATCATAAGTCTCGTAGGTTTTTATTTAATTTTTTAAATATTATTATTAAACAGGGACTTAGTCTTTTACTTAGAGGCAAACATTGGTGATGAATGTCGATTTGGCTACTCGACTAAGTCATTTATTAACAGCTTAGTTGAAATGTCATTATAGCCTTTTTATGCGAAGGCTCGCATTTGTAATGCGTATCGATCTAGTTACTCAGCTATTATCATGTTTTTCAACTAGCTACTAGCTCTATATATAACCCGAAGGTCAATGGAAGAACGATTTATTTAACCAACCGTTTTTTAAAAATTTATTACTTACCTTGTTGCTTTTAGCTATTCGTTTCCATAAAAATACTAGTTAAGCTACTTAAGCTAAAAGACCTCAAATTATGAATGAATGTGATAACCTAAAGGGTGCTAAATTTACCCTAAGTTCTAATTAGGCTGTATATTTATCCAAAACCCCCCTAATTCACTAATTTTGCAGGCTAATGATCGTTCACAACCTAATAAACTATGTCCAAAATTAAGAAAATTTCACTCAATTTAAGCCATTGACACATTCACACACTTTACACAATGCAATCTAACACTATCATACGGTATGCAAAATCGCATACAAAAGCAAAAACATATAATCCCTCCCCACACTTGAACAACACATTGTCCTCAATGTGAGAAGGAGCATACACAAACACATAAATGAAAAGGAAAGATGGAATTAAAGTAAACAAGAAACAAATAAAATTGAAAATGAAAACATAAACAAAAATAAACACAAACAAACTAGAACTGAAGGCTAATTTGGGGAAGAAAACTAAAAGAAACAACTAGGTTAGAAATAAATCCTATGGAGACGGAGGTGGTGATGGTGTTGGAGGTGGTAATTGAACACCTTGAGACTTGAAATACCGATGGATTCGTCGGATCTCTTGGCTCTGGCGACGTTATGTATGCACCACTTCCTTTAGTGTTCTATTGGTTTCAGAAATATCCAAAACCTTTGTCCAACGTTGGTCCTCTTATTCCTTTTCTTCTGATTCTTCACTTGTTGATTCTGTCTATACTTTTCTAGATGGCGTAAAGCTTGAACTTGCCTAACCTACCCTAGTCTGCACATGTGTCTTCTCATTGATATCCTGTACACTCATGTTGGTGGAATGGATGATCTTTGCACAAAATAAGTGATGGTGATTGAGGAAGTCAAGGAGGTGAACTATTAACCCCTTCGTTCCACACCAAAATATTCGTCAATGGCAGATACTATGTATCCCATTCCAAAATGGTTGCTCCGCTTGGGTGGAGTCACAGCAATGGCATTCAGCACATGCATAGATGTGCATATGTAGCACCCCCTCACCGTAGGGTATACACCGGGACGTCCGTAGATCATCCGGATACATATCTTATGATAAGGGTGCGCTACGAGCAATTTCTAACACTTCACATAGCATCAATAATCATAAAGCATCAATATAAAAATCACTAATTTTTTGAAACCATAAATTTTTTTTCTCATTCTCATTTCATATCATCAAAAGCAGTAATTTACATAATTGTCAGTTTTTCCTTGTCTTTACATTACTCCAAAAAGGAAATCAAACAAAAAAACCCTAACTAGGTCATCCCTCAAAAAGTGCCAGCTGACCGACCTGTGAGCCATGACTTCTCTTGCCAACTCG
>JAOSBN010000179.1:27835126-27847752 GCA_027563595.1 Erythroxylum suave
ATAATAATAATAATAATAATAATAATAATAATAATAATAATAATAATAATAATAATAATAATAATAATCATCATCATGATGATGATGATGATGATGATGATGATGATGATGATGATGATGATGATGCACAAAAAAGAAAGAAACAAAAGAAAACCTCTTAAGCATCCTTGTTTGCCTTTGTGTACATCAGTCTATCAGTGTATTAGGAATGTCCATGCTTTCGGTATCTTTAGGTGTTTCCCATGAAGTAGCTCTAGCATTTGACTATTATAGAGTTGTTGATGATATGGCATCTCTAGTCGGTGGAGATGGTACCTCAACTCCAAAGTGTCCTTTAATCTTAAACAACACCTCCTCCATCCAACTATCTTATGCTTCCAACTGCACCACATGCTCCCTCAATTCCCTCTATCCATCTTGAATAGTGCACTTCACTCTTTAAATTTTCCCGGTGCATTTTTCCAATTGAGGGATCTTTTGCTAGTCCCAATATGGAGCTATTGGCAACCTCCTAAGCAAGCTCACACTCTCTGAGAGTCATCTTAATGTTCATGCTCTTTTGTTGGCTACTACAGTGAGTCCTACCTTAGCTATTACTCCTGCATATTAAGGTGATCCCTATATGCTCCAATAGTTGCCTGTTCATCATAAACTCTAAAAAGTCTATAAATATCACCTATTGGATCCTATCTCTGAGTCATTATGTGTATGTTCATTATATCTAGACTTAGAGGGACAATGATGTCCTCCTAGCTAACCGAGTCACATAAGCCCTAATACAGATCATGCCGACATTCTTATCCTGACATTAATGCCTAAAATATTGGGCTAATGCATGCTCAGATGAATAACATCTTCTTTCTCACACTCCATAAATATAAGACATCTACGATCTCGATAACTATAGAGCTATTTTCTTACCCACTCAGTTTATGAAAAAGTATGGCATGAATATACCTAAGCATATGGTATCTCAATATAGACGCCTTAGAATTTTTGTGATCATAGTCATTTTCTTTACTTATATTGCTCCAAAAATCACTAGCCTGCATTACATATGGAATATTAACTTGAAGATCCAAATGATCTTAAGTTTCCATAAAATCTTGATCATAAGGTCTGTCATCATGAAAAACTCAGTGTAGCTCATCCATATTGTAGCTCATCCATATTTTATCACCAACCATCTAGAATTGAATGGTGTTTGCCTAGTTCCAACAAAAGTGGTCCTTTTCCAAAAAGAAATTGAAGAAAAAATCTAGTATGACTTCCTTCTAAATGTGCTCCACTATCGCAAAGAATCGAGAAGACACTCCCACACTTAAAAAATCTTAAACCTTTTATGACAAACCCACTTTTTCTAATTCTTCACAAGCTAGGTACTTATCGACCCTAGATTCCTTTTCCTATAGTCTTTGAAATTAGGCTTCATGAGCTTCAACCTTAAATTAAAGCTTCTTGTGACATGCCAATGGAGGTGGAGTTGCCTCTTAAATTGATGGAGATTAGGCTATAGCTGAGTCTTTGGAAGAGCCTTTACCTTTTTATCTTTTTTTTCATGTTTTTTCCTTTTCTTTCCTCTGTTGCATCACTTTCCTTTTCTCTCCTCTGTTGCATTGCTTCTGTTCTTCTTATCATCATGTTTGAAAATTAAAAAAAAAATTAGAAAGAAAGGAATAGAAATACTAAACAAAATTTTTTCCTCCACTTAACTCATGCAATCACTATTAATTATGTAATTGCAATAAAAAATAAAATATGGGTGATGATTAACATAATTGGGAATTAAACTAAGCTAAAAATGTTAATGAAATTCACAAAATACTTAGAAAGTTAACCTGATTACTAAATTGGGAAAACAATTAAACATGCAATAACAATAACATATCAAAATAAGGTTAACTTTATAATTATTAATTGCAATTATGATAATTTATAATGAAAATAAATTTATATGAATAATAAATGAAGTAAAATATATGAAACATGAAAAGGAGATAAATTTAAATAAGCAAGAAGTAACTAAATTAAAGACAAATAATAATATGTGCACAAACTAGTGAAGCACGAAGCAATTCACATATAATAATGAGCATGGATAAAAGTCCAAATTGAAAATTTCCAAATCCTAATGCAATATGACAATAAATACAATAATCTATAAAGGCAAGTATGAAATTCAACTTGAAGTCGCAAAATAAGAGAAAAATGGGACTAACATATTTTAGATTACATTAAAAGGCAAAAAACTAGTTCCAATAGTGATTAGGAGAAATTTCAAAACCTAGACGCAAAATCCCCCCAAAAATCAAATGAAAATTGATGAAAAATGCATAAAAATAAGAAGAGTGATCATAAATGGTGTGAAACATCTATGCTAGGTCACAGATAAGGTTGCATAGAGAAATAATAAAGAAGGGAAGTAGGGTAAGAGAGAAAAGGGCGAGGTTATAGGTTTTTAAAACCTTAGACACACACTGCCTATAGAAGCAGATGTGTCCAAGACTATATAAGTGTTTAGTAGCATGTTGAGGTTGATGTGAATGTGTCCATATGACACATTTAGAATATTTATAAGACATATGCATGTCCAAAAACCATTTAACTCACTAGGCCAATGTGAGAAAATTAAAAAATTCATAAGAATGGAGGTGGGCATGTCTAATGATTGTATAAGTCATTAGGCCCATTCTAGACAAAAAATAACACAAATGGGTGTACATAGTCGTGGACACAAGTATGTCCGATGACTATATGCACCTCTAAATTCTCAAAAACTTTAAAATTTTCCCTAAACCTCAAGCTAATTACATAAAACACATTAATAAAACAAAAAGTAGGCAAAACTCATTGAGAATGCTCGTAAAACTAAAATAAACCCTAATATAAATGTTGAATAAAATAAATTTTTTTTGAATTAATAAAATTCTAGAGCTAAGTTCTAAATTAATCAAAATATAAAGAATCATTTTAAATAAAAACTATTCTAATTCTTAGTTTGCCTCCAAAACAATATTTGTTTAACTTCTTTAGCTAGACATACCTATACATAACTAAGATGACTTGTAGAGACAGAGCATATCAAAATAATCTCCAAGATATAATTTTAAGTAATGGTCATTCATTTTAAAATTACCTTTTTGAGATAACTTACCTTAACTCCACCATACCACCATATAGAAATACCATTTTCTATAGTAAAGGGACCAAATCATTTTGATTTAAGTTTACTCAGGAATAATCCTAGGTGTGAATTATTTTTACTCGGGAATAATCCTAGGTTTGAATTGTATAAAAGTATTTAGTATGCCTCTTTAAATTGCTTAGATTGCTTGATCATCTAATCATAATATCTCTCAATTCGTTCCTTGTAAAACTTGGAGTTCTCATAGGACATCACTCTCCATTATTCTAACTTATCAACCTATAAGTTAATGATCAAAATTCATAAGTTTAATATCCTAGTATGCCTTATGTTCTAATTCACCGAGTAAGTGATATGCTTTCCTATAAATAGCTTATATAGTTTAGTTCCAATTAGTGTTTTATACACCATTTTATAGGTCTATAAAACAGCATGTAACTTAAGTAACCAATCTTTCCTATGGTAATTAAATTATTTTCCAACATATTTTTTAAATCCTTATTAGATATCTTAGTTTGGCCACTAGTTTGAGGGTTATTTAGGGATGTAAATCTATGTGTGATTTTATACTTTTTAAATACCTGTTCAAATTTTACATTGCAAAAAATGTGTACCCTTATCACTAATAATTGCTCTAGGTGTGACAAAGTGTGAAAACAACTTTTTAAGGAATTTTATAGCAATCGTTTTTAGGTAAAACTTAAGCTTTTGTTGGACGAATGGAGGTTGAAAAATTAAATCCTTCTTTGTTTTGATAATAATAAAACTTCAAGAATTGGTTAAGTAATAATTTCAGGTTAATTGGATTAAGATGAAGTTGATGGAACACTAGCACAAGTTGATGCAATGTGTTACAAGTCAGAAGAAAATTGGATAAGCTGATTTATGAAGATCAAGATTTGGATAGGACGAATTAACAACGTGTAATTCATGAGAAGATCTGATATGAAGAATTCAAATAAGCATCTCAACAGTCAAAGATTAGAGATTTTGTGAGATCTGTTTGTTAGAGCATTAGACAAGTCGACTATTATATTGCAAGTCGACTATCAACAATCAAACCTGTGAGTTGAATAAATGGACTAGATAGTCAACTATTCGAAGAGTGAAGCTGAAAGTTTCATGAAAAAACGTTGGTACTAGTCAACTAATTCTTAAAGACAAGTTGACTATAATGTACTAGTCGACTATTACACACCGACTAGTCGACTATCAGTTACAGCTGAACAAAATTTGACCTTGTCAATTGATTTCAAACGGGAGAAAATCTTCATACAACAGCTAGGAGCATTCTATAATGGCTAGCAGAAGTCTGCAATGTTCAAAAAAACATTTTGAAGCCTTTAAATAAAGGACTACACTTCAGAGGATTAATTAGACAAGTCCAAAGTGAAGCATACTTGCTATTGTTCAAAAATTATCCTCACATTGCTCTCAATCTTGCTACTTAGCCTATATTGATTGTATTCAGTTGTACTGAGTTTTACTACTTCATCTTTATCATTGTTATTATTGTGAGCTGAGTGATTGGAGGAGAATCGCTTGGAAGGTAGGATTTGTGCCAGAAAACAAATCATTTGTAAGGTGTAGCTTAAGCCGAAAGTCAAGTTGATTGAAGAGTTCACACTGAACTAAAAAGTGTGTAGTAAAGAGCATTAACAAAATCCTAAGTGAGAGCTCAGGTAGAGGACGTAGGTCTTAGCACTGAACCTCTATAAATATTGCGTTCCTCTCTTCTCTACTCTTTTACATTTCAATTTGCTTTTGTTTGTTTTGTGTGATCTAATTATCTATTTCGTAGCACTTTGCAAAAAAGGTTAAAAGATCTATTCAACCCCCCTTCTAGATCGTTTTCAGCTTTATCCCATTTAGAGACATAATAAATAATAACTGTGATGTATCTATTACCAAACAAAACTCAAAAAGTGACCCTGAAATCATTACCCCAAATATCAAATACTTCACACATAAGAATGAAATTATGAGGCATCTCATCATAACAAGAAATATTACCTAATCGTTGGCAACTATAATATAAAGAAAAAACTTTTTGCATCGTCTTATTTAGACTACGGTGCCCTTTAACTGGTCCAGTATGATAATGTCCTAGAATCTTCCACCCCTCTTAGTGAGGCACACATCTTTTAATAATTTGGTTTGCACATATATAAAACAAATACAAACCTTCCCAAAGATAGTTGTAACATCCTATCACTTGAATTAGGGTTAAAATGGTGATTATTAGAAATTAATGAGAAAATAGGAAGCATCACTCATGTTTATGCATAATGTGGCATACACATACACGATATTATTGATCTTGCACATTATAATTATTTATAAATGCATTCATTGACATTTTCTGGGTAATATTAATTGTTAAAAATGCAATCAAAATGTGAATTGTGAATTATTTGCGTTCAAAATTTATTTGGAGACTATTAGTATTATTTCAGAATTTTTGGTAAATTTTAGGAAATTTCTGAAATTTGGGGTATTTTGGACTAGGAAAAAGATGGCTCATGGCAGCCTCACATGCATGAAAAATGGGTTGCATGCATGGGTGCCACTTGTGTGTTAAAAAATAATAATAATAACATCTTTCAGCTCACTTGTTTTCGGTGTTAGATTTGTCTCTCTATTATTCTGCACCGAAATCACTAACACTAAACTCCCTCTTCTTCTTGCCCATCCATCACTGAATCATTTATTGGTTTATGGTTGTGTATTGGGCAAGTCATATACTACTTGTTTCTCCTTATTTTGCTTCCACCAAAATTTCACCACTGGAGATTTCATTTTGGCATCAACCGAAATCTACTCTTCTCATCTCATTGTTGGAATTTTTCTGAACTCAAGTTATGTTTAAGTTTTCTGGATCTTGTGTAAATGATTTTGATGATGGCTAGTGTTAAAGATGAAAACACGCATGAGAAGGTTAAGCAGTAGAGTTTCAGTGAATGCATGTGCTAAATGACTTAGATGAAAAATTGAATTTGTGAATGTAGAAAAATAGCAGAAAGTGTATTAATAGCTTGTGACACAGTGAGTTAAATAGAGCTTATTGATGTAGTTATAATTGCAGAAAATATTGATGATTCACACTGCTATGTTGTTTTGCAGTATACTTACATGAATGTCTAGAAATGGAAAATAAATGCAGAGAAGGATGAATAGCCATGTATAATTTCAGGTTTTGATGCTTGTGTTTGATTTTCCATTTGGTTTGGTTTTAAGTTAAGGAAAAAGATCTAAAATGAAACATTTAAGATGAAATGAAGTTGTTGATGAAAATGAGAAATGCAGAAAAAAATGAAAAATGTAGTGATGAACATGCTCTGTTTCTATGATATATGCGTAAGCGTTTAGGAAATGTTAAGGATGGATTTATGTGTGGTTAAAGCTAAAGAAAACATAGAGTGTGAGGTGTAGTGTTTTAAGGAGTAAGAAGACAAAAAATGTGGACTGAGGAGGGAAAGAAAAAGAAAGGAAAAGTGCATAAAGTTGGGGAAAAAATGCTATAGAGAGAGAGAGGGGAAATATATGAACCTTTGGATTTTTGTGTTTGAAGTGCAACTTTGAGTCTAACTTGTTTAAAGGTTTTACTGGATATAGAAATGCATACTGGATGTGTTAGAAGTGTGTAAATCTGGAAATGGAAGAACATGAAAGAAGAAGAGGAGAAGTGCAGTTCAGTGAAGAAGATGAAGGTTTGGGTTTTAGAGAGAGAAAAGGTGGTGGTTGCTTGTATGAATTATGAACTAAGGTATTTCATTGAACAGCTCTAAGTCGTTTGACTATAACTTTCTCATCTGAACTCCAAATGACTTGAAACTTAGATCAATGGATTCCTAAGACATTTTTCTTTCTCTCCATAAAAATTTAGAGCTATCTGAATTGATTTGAAAGTGATTGATAAAATGAAAGTGTGGAAGTCTGCTGGAATGTTAAGAACTGGAGCATTTTCATGAATATGCTTCGGTATTCTGATCATAACTTGATATATAGATTTATAAATGATTTTATTCTTGATTCAGATTAAACTAGAGATATATTTATACAACTTTATTTAAGAATTCGAATTTTAATTCTATCTTTAAAACTGTCAAAATTGACATGAGATTGAGTCCTGACCTAGGCTGCAGCACTACTAGGGACATAAAACATGTCCTGTGGTTGTTGAATAAAATGTATTGATCTAGACAGAATTAGGCTAATATTTCTGAACCAAATTTGTATCTTATTCTCTTATATTTAAATTGGTATAAAGGTTGTAATTTTTGGATATGAGAATTGAGAGATATGGGTTGTACAACTTGAATGCATAATCATACATTAGTCAAAATTTCAAATGTGCATAGTCCGTGGTATTTTGAGCATAACTCATAGAATAATGAACCAAATTAAATGATCTTGATATCAATGGAGACTTAATACATAGGAAAATAATTTGTTAGAAGGAAGTGTTACCAAATTCCTTCATTTTCGTGATGAAATTAATTGTACAAAATGGACCCGAAAGTGTACCTTTAAACAAATCTGAGTTAATTAATTAAATGTGGATATCCGAATGATTATTATGACTAGATTGATGATAAGAAACCCGGAATTGTCATGAACATGCATTTTACATAGTCAGTATACATAAATGTGCATAAATGAATACATAATTATACAATATTGTGATATGTGAATGTATTGTCTGTATAGAGGAACACATTGAACGACTGCATCCTAACATTGCCGGTACTTCAAAGCAATAGATGTTTTGAGCATACTGTGAGTAACCTAAGATGATCTCAACTTATTGTTTGTACATTATTGAACTATATTGCTATCTTATTGAACTATACTGAATTGTGTTGATTGTGTATTGGATTCCGAACAATATTTGTCCGAGACATTTTGATGCGTGAGAATGATATTGGAAGTGTTGACTAAATGTGAATGCATCTCCCTAAATGATTTTCTGATTCTTAACTAAAAAGTTAAATGTCAGACCTAGTCCGATGACCACTGCTACTGTGACTATTACTGTAATTAATATTGGGACTGATATACTGTTATATTACATGCAAATAAAAGTGATTGAATTTGATGACTAAATTGTGGCATGCACTTCATTCTGATGCATGTAATATAAAGGAATTGTGATTGGTGTTGCTACTGATACTATTACTGATAAGAGCTTTAAGCTCCTGCATATGTGGTTCGAGCCTGTAACTCACTGTGATCAATGAGTCACAGACAGACAGACAGACAGAGCCCGATAATTCAAGATACTATAAATGCACATAGTCAAAACAATATAAAAATGAATGTGAGTCTCATACATATTGCATCCGCATATAATTTAAATTCATTGAATGATTTGCAAAGTTGTGTGAATGTAGTTATATGATTGAACTGTTTAACTGAGAAATGATTTATCTATGATAGTATTTGATACTTGTCAAGAGGATTTGAACTGTATGATTACATATTATAATTGATCTTGTTTTATGATATGAGTGAACCATCGAGGATGGTTACTCTATTGAGTTTGCAAAACTCATCAAAATTGCACCGTTACTTTTCAAGTTCAAAAATGAGACGATCGAGCTTCTAAGACTCTATAGAAGCGTATTATGTGTAGCTATTATAGCTAGATTTGGCTCAAAGGTGGGTCAGTTGGGATTAAGGACATAGTTGTTTCTTTTGAGTTTATAGTATTTGGTATGTACTGAGTTGTTTATGTTCATAGGACAATTTTGTATAAACATGGATGATATTGTACTATATGAAACAATGCAAATTAATGTTTTGATGTAATGTGATAACATTTTAGGTTTTGGAAAATGTGTGATTGACGGTTTAGTGTATGATGCCATGTTATGTACAGTGAAGGTGAGATAATTAACATGTCATTTCTGGCAGGCATTTACACATGTATCTGATGGACACACGTTCATATGTCAGTTCGAAATGGGGTTTTGGTATCAGAGCATGGTTTGACATCCATAGGGATATATGATGGTATTAAGTGTGAAATGTTATGGAAATGTCAGATGGTAATTAAAGTTATTATGTATTATAGGTTATCTGATGTAGGTGAACAATGGAACACTTAGCTGACCTGAGATCGAAAGGAACCAGTATGGAGTCGTCAGTATCTTGACCTGAGCGAGTGCCTCCAAGAATTCCTGAGAGAAAGGAAAGGAGGTACAATGAACTACGAAAGTAGGGAGCTGTAGATTTCTATAGTCGTACAGATCCTGCAGAAGCTGGGAGATGGTTAGAGCGGATAGAACAAGTGTTTGATCAGATGTACTGAGAGTCAGACAAAAAACTCAACTATACCATTTCTTTGCTACAGGGCTCGACTTATCAATGGTGGAAGACTATTCCCGGTAATGCCACCAGGCCTTGCACTTTGACTTAGGGAGATTTTCTGAGGGCTTTCAAAGAAAATTATATGCCCCAGGTATACATGGATAGGAAGAGAAAGAAGTTTATGGATTTGAAACAGGTCTGTAGCAGCTTATGAGATTAGATTTAATAAGCTGATGAGGTATGCTTCTGTCTTAATTCCTATTGAAGTAGATAAATGCAGAAGCTTTGAAGAAGGTTTGAACATGGAGATTCGGACAAGGCTAGCTCTTACTAACCTGAGCAGTTTCACTGACCTCAAAGCAGCCTTGATCTGAATGGAGCAATTGTTGAGGGAAAATTAGTCTGAGTAGAGATCAGAAACTGGACAGAACAGGCCCAGTAAGTCTCAGGGTGGTTCTAGTAGAAGGTTCAGTAAACGTTAGACCCGAACATTTAGACCACCAGCTGAATCTAGACAGTCAAGATTCACATAGAGGGGTGGTTTTACTCAGACTGGGAATAATAGAGGTGCAATATCGGGTCAGTTGCCAACTTGTTAGTATTGTGGGAATAAGCATAGTGGTGTATGCTAGAGATTGACGGGAGCCTGCCTTCGGTGTGGCTCACATGATCATCAGATCAGAGATTGTATATTGATGTCTGGAGCACAGTCTGATGGGACTGGGAGTAGAGTAATAGTACCTACAATTCAGCAGAACTGAGCCAGTGGGACTGGACAGGGAGGTCGTGGCAGAGGTAGAATGATGTCTAGAAGTGTTACTGGGAGGACTAAGGTATGGAGCAATCAGCCATAGTCTTAAGCCAGAGTTTATGCCATGAAGAGACAGGAGGCTCGTTTTAGGTGTGTTATCATTATTTACTTTTGAGGTTTATACACTGCTAGATCCTGGATCTACGCATTCATTTATCACACCAAACATGATATCTAAATTGTATTGTGATAGAGAATTCTTGAGATGCAAATTAGAGGTGAGTACACCAATTGGTAGTACTATAGTGATTGGGGAGGTCAGTAAGAAGTGTCAGATTTGAATTGACCAAGCAAAGTTGACAGCAGATTTGATTGTTTTACAGTTGAAGAAGATAGAAGTTATCTTAGGCAAGGATTGGCTCATTGCTCATAGGGCCATCGTGAACTGTTATACAAAGGAAGTGATTTTAGAGTCTCCTGATTAACCAAGAATAGTATTCATAGGCATTAACCAAGTAGTGCCAACTAGACTGATTGCATTTATTAGTACTTTGAAGTTACTAAATGGTGGATGTGAGGCCTATCTAGCACATGTGATTGATACTTGAGCTGAACAGGGTGTACAAGATATTCCCATATGGTTAAGGAATTCCTGAACGTGTTTCCCGTTGAATTACCTGGTTTACCTCCAGATCGGGAAACAGAGTTCACAATTGATGTAGTTCTAGGTACTGCTCATATATCCATTCCTCCATATAGGATGGCACTTATGGAACTAAAGGAGTTGAAAGTTCAGTTGCAGGAGTTGCTCATTAAGGGATTCATTAGGCCCAGTGTTTCACCTTGAGGTGCTCCAGTGTTGTTTATGAAGAAGAAGGACGGTACTTTGAGGTTGTGCATTGATTACGGGTAACTCAACCAGGTTACAGTGAAGAATAAATACCTGTTGCCTAGAATTGATGATTTATTTGATCAGTTGTAGAGAGCTCAAGTATTTACTAAGCTTGATTTAAGGTCTAGGTATTATCAGCTAAAGATAGCGGAGGCTGATGTACCAAAAACTGCTTTCAGATGTAGGTATAGACATTTTGAGTTCTTAGTTATGCCATTTGGGTTTACTAATGCCCCAGCTGCATTCATGGCATTGATGAATAAGGTATTTCAACCCTATTTAGACCAGTTTGTAATTATGTTCATTGATGACATTCTGGTGTATTGTAGAAGCAATGAGGAACATATTGAGCATTTGAGAATAATTTTGCAGACTATGAGAGAAAAACAACTGTATGCCAAATTCAGTAAATGTGAATTTTGGTTAAATCAAGTGGTATTTCTGGGTCACATAGTATCAGGGCATGGTATTCAGGTGGACCCAATAAAAATTGAAGCAATAATAAGATGGGAGGCATCGAAGAATGTATCATAGATCCGGAGTTTCCTTGGATTAGCTGGTTATTACCGGAGGTTTATCGAGGGGTTTTCTTTAATCTCAGCTCCTCTGACCAAACTTCTAAGGAAGAATGTGACATTTAGATGGAATGACGAGTGTCGGAGAAGTTTTGAAGAGTTGAAACATCGGTTGACTACAACATCGGTGTTGGCTACTCCATCAGGATTTGGTGGATATGTGGTATATAGTGATGCATCGCATCATGGACTGGGATGTGTATTGATGCAGCATGGCAAGGTGATAATCTATGCATCGAGACAATTAAGGTCTCATGAGATGAATTACCCGGCACATGATTTAGAACTTATAGCAGTAGTTTTGGCTCTAAAGATTTGGAGACATTACTTATATGGTGAGACATTTCAGATTTACACTGATCATAAGAGCTTGAAGTATTTGTTAAGCCAAAAAGAGCTGAACATGAGACAGAGAAGATGGATAGAGTTACTAAAAGACTATGATTGCACAATTGGGTATCATCTAGGGAAGGCTAATGTAGTGGCCGATGCTTTGAGCAAAAAATCAAATACCAATATAGCTCAGATTCAATTATAGGTTACCAAGCCTGATTCAGTTGAGAGCTTTGAATGTAGACTGTAATCTAGAACATAATGAAGCATTGACAGCTACATTGAAACTGAGGCCAATATTGCATGATCGGATCAGAAGAGTATAGAGTAAAGATCCTGAAATGGTGAAATTGATTGAGAAAGTTAAGAATAATACAAATTCTGAGTTTGAATTTATGATACATTGTGGCTAAAGCAGAGACTATGTGTGCCTAATGTTGATAATCTGAGGAAGGAAATTGTAGAAGAAGCTCATATGGCTGCTTATGCCATGCATCCTGGTACTGCCAAGATGTATAACAAACTGAAGCAACATTTTTGGTGGCCTGGAATGAAAAAGCAAGTAGCGGAGTTTGTTTCTAAATGTATAACATGCCAACAGGTTAAGGCTGAGCATCA
>JAOSBN010000179.1:27870509-27888123 GCA_027563595.1 Erythroxylum suave
GTAAAGGCATTTCTAAACGCCCATAGACCACTCAAAATTACTATTCTACCCTTCCCATCAGTGATGGGATGTTACAATAACACTCAAAGTTAAATGAAATAAGCTATGGATAGGCTTAGTTGAATTTGTCAGCCTTCCCTTATTTGGCAAATCTGTCATTTTCTATAATAACCAGTATATCATTGTCATTTGCATCCAAATTGCTCGATTGCTCTTTTGAAGCAATAGCACTATCATCAAACAACAAGTTTTCCTCAGGTAAATTGATGTCAACCTTACCAGAAACATTAGGTTCTAACCCCATAATTTCTTGCGACATAGCAATTTTAAAGATTTTCCTTGTAAGTTGCTAGATTTTGTTGGAGTTACTGGGATTCCAGGGACAAGAAAGAGTGATTTCTTTTTTGTTTCCATTGCACCAAATTCTCCAAAACACATGACAGATAGAGTTTCTAGAAAGGTAGAGGTTTTTTACATTTCAATACAAACTTTAGCATAACCTATTCTCTCCATGGATTTAGTCTAAGAATCCATACACAATAGCTTACCAACTCAACTAATAATAAAACTCAATCCTTCTATAGTTAAAATTTCCAATGGAATGTTATGGAAATTTACCCACAGTGGAAATGTATCTATGTTGTTTTGATCCATTGCCATTCCAGGCTATCATTTTTGAACAAACAGTGATTAATCTCCTATGTGTCATGAATCATTCTCAAGAATGTCCTTTAACTAGTTTTCATCAGAAAATTTGAACAAAATAGAATCATCTTCTCACAATAATACCTTTTGTAATCCTTTATAGTTCCATCTGGATTTAGTCCAAGCATTGATGACGGGAAAGGCTGGTCCCCTATTCCAAAAGAAGCCAATTAAGGTAGAAGGCCACACTTGAGCTCCTGCATTCAGATGTTTTACTAAGGGCAGATGATGCCTTCATTCATCACATTTTGGAAGTGCTTCAAAGATCATCTTTTATGGTGAGTGAAAAGCATTTTTTTTTCAAAAATCAACAGGAGTTGGCTCACTATTATTACTACTATTTGGGAGATGTTCCGCACTATTTTGCTTTTGAGATTCTTGGGAATTAAAGAGAAGGGACTCCCTAGTCAAGGCAAGCAAGACATTTGTAGTCAAAAGGAACTCCTTTTTTCTCATGGTAGTCATCGAAGCTTAGGGAATCCCACTATAAAAAGTAAGTTATTGATTCTATGAGCTAGCTAAAAGTGAAGGAGGGGAAAAGATAAAACCAAAAATAGAAAGCAATGAGGGGAAAAGAAGTGAAAGAAATTCCTATCAAAGTATAATGCATGATTTCCATCCAATATGATGCTTGGTAATGGTAACATCCAACTAGTCATTGAAGAACACTCTAGTAATAATCAACTTAATTCAGACGAGATATTACAAAATTGAAAAGTTATACCTATTGTAGATGTCATGGTTGGGCTACTAAGAGCAAGGAAGCTTTTAGTGATAGGTTTTGTTTTTTAACCATGAATTTTATCAAGTGCTTTTAATGCTTGAAGTTTCCTTTTTATTTGATACCTAATACACTTATTATGAAAATCCCTGTGAAATCACAATATTTGGCATTACAATGTCATCAAATGTGGGAACTAGTTAAGAGATCTTCCTCCTAAAGTGAATTAGTATAAAATAGTATGGATCAAAAAGCAAATTCAAGAATTTCCTGCACTTTAGTTAGCCTTTAAAAATAGATTGAACACTTTAGATTAATTGAAAAAGTTCCTAGACATCTTGACAATTTTTGTCCTCTATAGATATGACAATGAATCAATAGCTCTCCTATTTTTCAAATGTAAATTTTCTCTATAGATATAGATACCAAGTAATATGTGTTAATGAATGATTCCAAGTTAAGTCAAAAGCATTTTTGTAAATGGTTCCTATTTTTTCTATTTTTGGTTAGGCAGTGTTGAAGTATAGCTCAAGTTTAGGAGTTATGAGTTAGTGTTTTTAATGGGTAATTTTCTATTATTAATGGTCATAGTTGTGTTAATGGGTTAACTAATTTTATACATTTTTTAACCTATTTAAAGGATACCTTCATTAATGGAAGTGTGTGACATTTTGGCAAAGTATGTTTTGTATGTTAGTACCTAATAAGTTTGGTTTCAAAGCAATTTTAGTTTTGGACTTGTGGGAGAGCACAAAAAAAGGGCTACTTGCAAAGTTTTTATTTTGTCTTATCTTTATCACACACTTTTTCACTTTTCTCTATAATAGCTTATGCATCAAAAGCAAGAAGGAGTAAGAGTATAGAGTGGAAAGTAAGAAAGAGAGTGCACCTACTGAAAATCTACACCTTTCTTTGTCTTCCTCCTTTAACAAACATGTGAGCAAAAAAAAGGGGAAAGAAATAGCTCTAGCTGTGGAAACCATAAGCTCGAACTCCAAGTCATTAATTCCAATTTTCTAAGGAAAAATTTATTAGTTTTGGAGCACTCAAATGAAGAACTTACTCAGGTTTTAAAATCTTTGGGATTTTGTAAACAAGGGATATGAAGATCTAGATGAAGAAAATCTATTGAAAGAAGGATTTGAAGGCATTGTGTTCATTGCAAAATTTTTGCAAGAATTGCAGCAGTCAATACTTCAAAAGTAGCTTAGAAAATTCTAGAGAAGGAATTTTAAGATGAATCATAGGTAATTACTATAAAACTTCAATCTCTTCATCGAGAATTTGAAACTTTGAGCAAAAATGGAGGAAAAGTAGTGTAAGATTTTCTTTCTAGAATGGTTATAGTTACTAGCAAAATGTGTTCATTTGATGAAAATATCACTAATCAAACCATTTTTGAAAAAATGTTAAGGAGTTTAACTCCTAAATTTGATCATGTATTAGCAGCTATTAAGGAGTCTAAGGATTTGAATTCATTTTCGTCTCATGAACTAATGGGTTCTTTGCAAGCTCATGAGGCAAGAATAAATAGATCACTTGAAAAGAATGATGAAAAGGCATTTCAAATGAAAAGGGAGTCATCAAATAACAGGTTATGATGTGTACAATTCACAAAATAGATGCTATTAAAACTAAAATCAAAGGAGTTGAATCACTATAGTTTTTAAAATTTAAAACAACAACAGGTGGAGCTCGACAACTAGTTAAAACAGGCGTAAAGGTCACTCGATGGGGATAAATATAATGAAGAGATGAACAATTAAGAAAAAGATCTACTAGACCAATTCACCCTTATCAGTAAATGGCTCAATGCACAACTATGACAATAGGCCAAAATAAATTGGATTCAAAAGGGTTATAAAAATATTTTTTCTTTTCTACAGTTTCTTAAAAAGAAAAGAAAATAAAATTCACCTATTACTAGATGCGGAAGGTAATAAAATATTCTTTTCTAGAATTAGAAATCCTATACTGGAATTTTATAAAGATTTATTGGGTGCAACCAAATACATGAGGGATAGAATAATGAAAAAATTCTGAACAAGGTTCTTATCATTCAAAGAACTAAGCCTTGATGGTTATAATTCTTGTTTTAGAAGAAAGCATGGCATATGGTGGGTGACTCGGTATTAGTTGTAGCTAAGAAATTATTTAAAAGCCCATGGCTCTTTGAACAGTTAAATATGGTAGTTGTTGCTCTTATTCCTAAAAAGAACAACCCAAACAAAATTGCAAACTTTTATCCTATTTCATGTTATAATGTAATTTATAAAATTATGATTAGAATTCTTTTAGAAAGATTGAATACGAGACAATTCTTCTTCCTAGTATTCCTTGAAGATTGATCTCCACAAGGCATGAGATTCCTTACATTGGGATTTCCTTAAAGAAGTGTTAGAAGTTTAGAGTTTTTAGAATAGATTGTGAGGTGGATTAAGGCCTATGTAACATCGTCGAATATACTATCCAAATTAAGGATGAACTAGAAGGTAATTCTAAAGGAAAAAGTGGCTTGTAATAAGTGATCTTATGGACAGTGTATCTATTTGGTCTTGCTATAAAGTATTTTAGCTTTTTGATATCCATTGTAAGGGATTATCCCAAGTTTAAATACCATCTCAAATGTAAAAAAATTAGGTATCACTCACTTATAGTTTACTAACGAGTTTTTATCTTTTGCAAAGCTGATATGGGGTATTTCAAGATAGTTAAAAACTTGCTTAGCTCCTTTTCAGCTACCTCAGGCTTAAAAGTAAATAATAAGAGTTAGATATTCTTTACTATTATACAAGATGGAGAGACTGAGAAGTTTAAAGCTGTGTTACAATTTTCAAAAGGACAATTCTCAATTAAATATCTGAGAGTACTTTTAAGCTACTGCAGTCTTAAAATCCCTGAATAATAACCCCTTGTAGATAAAATAAATAAAAGAATCCAGAGCTGAAAAATGAGAAAACTTAGTTATGTGGGAAGAATGCAACTCATTTCTATTGTGTTATTGAGTATAGAATGTTTTTGGGTAGGTAATTTCTGATTCTCCATCATATTCTTAACAAAATATAAGCATGGAACAAGACAAGTTTGATGAAGTGCCTTTTTAAAATTGAGTGGTTGAATCCAATTCAACTGGAAAAATTGGGTCTATTATTACCTTCTGAAATATAAAAATATACGGTCAGTAAGATGTTATTTAATAGACTCAGACTGGTGGTGAAATTTGCTAAAGATTATAGCTTAATGGATTGAAATCACTTCGTTAGGCTAATACTTTGTTAAACCCTACAATAGGAACTTGAGTTTGCGTGATGAGCATAAGTTATTTAATCCTGATAAGCATGGATTTTTATAATCTGATATGGAACAAATATACTACCTCTTGAGTACATATTCTATATTTTGGCTAGTTATCTTAAAACGTTTGGCTACTAATTCTAGATTATTGAAGTTTGGCTTGATTAAAAAAGCTACTTATAGTTTGTGCAATAGGCTAAAGAATCATTGGAGCATATGTTCTTACATACACCCTTAA
The DNA here is from genome assembly GCA_027563595.1 of Erythroxylum suave. Taxonomy (NCBI): domain Eukaryota; kingdom Viridiplantae; phylum Streptophyta; class Magnoliopsida; order Malpighiales; family Erythroxylaceae; genus Erythroxylum; species Erythroxylum suave. Next base: position 27,875,468 of record JAOSBN010000179.1, read on the forward strand.
ATGGAGGTGTTTGCTAGATCTAGGGGTAAGGAAAGTGCTATGTATAGCCTTTTCACTAATGCCTTATGTACCAAGATCTACCAATTATGGCATAACAAGAACAGGTCTATGTTTAAGAATAAATAAGTTCAAGTAGATGAATTTATGTGTAACATCCTATCACTTGAATTAGGGTTAAAATGGTGATTATTAGAGATTATTGAGAAATTAGGAAGCATAACTCATGTTTATGCATAATGTGGCATACACATTCACGAAATTATTGATCTTGCACATTACAATTATTTGTACATGCATTCATTTTCATTTTCTGGGTATAAGTGATTTTTAATGGGATTAAAAATGTGAATTGTGGATTATTTGTCTTGAAATTTGAATTGGTGTGTATTAGAATTAATTTAGCATTTTTGGTGACATTTCAGGTATTTCGAAAATTTCTAAAAGTTTGAGATATTTTGGATTAGGAAAAATACCTAATGGCAAGACTAATTGAGACATGGAAAATTAGGATGACTAATCCTCAAATTGAGTGATATTTTGCATAGTTAAATGTGTGACAAATAGACTAGTAATTAATTGACAAATGGACCAATGTTGGAGTGACATGTGGACTAATGAATTATGACATTTGGCGTCATTCAATGCATGACATTTGGCAGCATAATATGAGGACAAATAGCATCATTCATGTGTGATGAATGGCCTGACATGTTGGAGACATTTGGCAGCTTACATAGAGGGCAAATGGGAAACTTGCATTTGAGACATGTGTTAAAGTTTAGTGAAGACACCTAGTAGCTTAGGTGTCAAGCCTTTACAAAGAAACTTTTGCAATCTTTATTTGGCTCTCTTCTATCCACCGAAATGATCCCTCTTCCTTGCTTTGAATTTTATGTTGATTTTGTTGTACTATCACATTAAAACTACTAGCCATATGTGGCATGAAGAAGCTATCTCATGTTATTTTCTAGGATACTGTATTTTGGGTGTTAGACTCACACTACATCTATCTTGACGTTGGAAGTGTCTTAGTTGCTTAGAAGGGGCTGTAATAGTTAGTTCTTTAAAGTTGGACTTGACGTTTAGTGAGGTAAGGGAATTATAAACTTGGTATCCTATTATAACATGTGTTGTTTGATGTTTGAAATGGATCAATTGCGTACTGAATTAGGAAGGAATTAAGGTCAGATACATGCTAGAAACTGGTTAGGAAGAGTTCTACTAGACAGGTATCAGTATTTTAGTCATATCTTGCCCCGTAGGTATCCAAATTGGATGATTTTAAATTTAAATTAAACTAGAAACTTATGTATACAACTTTAATGAAGGAGTAGAATTTGATTTCTGTCACAAAGTGTGTCAAAAGTTGACTTGAAGCTGCATTTCTGGATTCTGTCATTGTTTGTGAACAGTCTGAGTATTTTGGGGATAATTTTCAACATACTAAACCAAATTGTAAAATTTTGGTGTTATTAGAAATTGGAAACACAGTGGCACAATTGTCTAAAAGAAATTGTTACTGAAATACAACATTTTCCTAGTCACAATGATCATGCAAAGTTATCTCGAAAGGGGGTGTTAGGATGAAAATGTTGAGGTGTGCTAGAATTTGATAACTGGAATGTTTCTACTGAACATGCTTTGGTATTTTAAATATATTTTGATATGTAGATTTAAAAATGAAATGATTCTTGATTTAAATTGAACTAAAGACATTTGGCTACAAATGTTAAGAGAAATTGAATTTAAATTCTGTCGATAAGAGCTCTGAAAGTGAGCTAGAAGTTGAGAGTAGAAATCTGCAGAGATATAAGGAGCAGTATGGAGTATTTTGATAATAACTTATACGATACTAGATCAAAATGAGTGTATTTGATGGCATTAGAAATTTAAGACATAGAGGAACATTTTATTAGAAGGAAGTATTGTCTGAAAATGGCTATTTGTAGGTCAAAACTGGCACGAACAGAAGAAAAAAAAGTGCAGTTCAGTGAAGATGAAGGTTTGAGTTTTAGAGAGAGAAAAGGTGGTGGTTGTATGTATAAATTAGGAAGTAGAGTATTTCATTGAAACAGCTCTAAGGCTTTTGACTATAACTTTTGCATCCGAACTCCAAATAACTTGAAACTTAGATCAATAGGTTCTTAAGACATTTTTCTTTCTCTCTATAAAAATTTAGAGCTATCTGAATTCATTTGAAAGTGATTGATAAAATGAAAGTGTGGAAGTCTGCTGGAATGTTAAGAATTGGAGCCGTTTCATGAATATGCTTCGGTATTCTGATTATAACTTGATCTATAGATTTCTAAATGATTTGATTCTTGATTCAGATTAAAGTATAGATATATGTCTACAACTTTCTTGAAGAAGTCTAATTGTAATTCTGTCTTTTAAACTATCAAAATTGACATGAGATTGAGTCCTGTGGTTGTTGAATAAACCGTATTGATGTAAACAGAATTAGGCTAAGGTTTCTACACCAAACTTGTATCTTATCCTCTTATCTTTAAATATGTATAAAGTTTATAATTTTTGGATATGGTAATTAAGAGTTATAGGTTGTACAACTTGAATGCATAACCATGCATTAGCAAAATTTCAAATGTGCATAGTCTGTGATATTTTGAGCATAACTCATAGATTAATGAACCAAATTGAATTATCTTTGTATCAATAGAGACTTAATACATAAGGGAATAATTTTTTAGAAGGAAGTGTTACCAAGTTCCTTTATTTTCCAAATGAAATTAATTGTGCAAAATAGACCCGAAAATGTACCTTCAAACAAATCTGAGTTAATAAATTGAATGTGGATATCTGAATGATTTTTATGACTAGATTGATGATAAGAAACCTGGAATTGTAATGAACATGCATTGTACATAAATGAATACATAATTGTGCAATATTGTGATATGTGTGAATGTATTGTCTGTATAGAGGAACACATTGAACGATAACATACTGATATTGCCGGTACTTCAAGACAATAGCTATTTGGAGCATATTGGGAGTAACCTAGACGGTCTAACTTTATTACTTGTTTGTTTAAATTCTGTTTTGAAATGACTGAATGAATGAGGCTTGATTGTTGATTCTGCACAATGAAGGTCCGATGATTGTGATATTGGAATGAGATATTAAAGTGCTACTTGTATGTGAATGTGCAGAACTATGTGCTTCATAATATGATTGATTGTGTTGATTGTGTACTGGATTCCAGACAATATTTGTCCGAAGCATTTTAATGCATGAAAACGATATTGGAAGTGCTGAATGAATATGAATGCATCTGCCTAAATGATTTTCTGATTCTCAACTGAAAAGTTGAATGCCGGACCTAGTCCAATGACCACTACTACTATGACTATTACTGTAACTGATACTGTGACTAATATACTACTATATTACATGCTAATGAAAGTGATTCAATTTGATAACTAAACTGTGGCATGCACTTCATTCCGGTGCATGTAATATTAAGGAGTTGTGACTAGTGTTGCTACTGATATTGTTATTGATAAGAGCTTTAAGCTCCCGCATATGTGGTTCGAGCCTATGGCTTACTGTGATCAATGAGTCACAGACTGACTAACTGAGCCTGATAATTCGGGATACTGTAAAAGCACACAGTCACAACAATATAATAAAAATGAATGTGAGTCTCATATACATTGCATTCGCATATAATTTGAATTCATTGAATGATTTGCAAAGCTGTGTGAATGTCGTTATATGATTGAACTGTTTAACTAAGAAATGATTTATCTGTGATAGTATTTGATACTTGTCAAGTGGCTTTGAACTGTGTGATTTCCTATTATAATTGATTTAGTTTTATGACATGAGTGAACCATCGAGGATGGTTACTCTGTTGAGTTTACAAAACTCATCAAAATTGCACATTTGCTTTTCAGGTTCGAGAGTGAGACGACCTAGCTTTTAAGACTTTCTAGTATTTTGTGCAGTTATTACAGTCAGATTTAGTTCAAAGGTCGGTCAGCTGGGATTAAGGACATAGTTGTTTCTTTTGATTTTATAGTATATTGTGTGTACTGAGTTGTTTATGTTCATAGGACATTGTTATGTAAATATGGATGATATTGTACTATATGAAACAATGCAAATCATGGTTTGATATATTGTGATAGCATTTTGGGTTTAGAAAATGTGTGATTGATGGTTTAGTGTATGATGTCATGTTATGTACGTGAGATAGTTAACATATCATTTCTGACAGGCATGTACACGTGCATCTGATGGACACACATGCATATGTCAGTTAGGAATGGGGCGTTACAGTATGTCTAGGATATGCCAAACTTTGAAATATTGATGAGAGGGTGTGTACATAGAACATAATAGGAAGACAACAAAGATAGGTCATAATTATTTGTTGTTTTGATTTTTAATCCTGTATAGGGGTTTTAGTAGACGATATGTCCTCTGTATGGATGTAATTCTTAAGGTAGGTATATATTTATTCACCTTATTTCAAAAATATATGCATTGCATGTTAAATATGTACACAATATAAAGTAAATCCTATAGTCATCACTTTATTCAACAACAGACAAATTAGCCAAACTATTAATCACTCTCTTTAAATCAATTCAATAAAAAATTGCACCTATAAGAAATAATATGCATTCAAACTGAGAAATAGATAATGTAATTCTTATTTGTTCTATTAGCTTGAAAATTATCCTACATAAAATCTGGAAAATGTGTACCAAGAAACTAAAACATCACATTAAATGCCAAATAAAAATATCACCTGCTATAAAAAAAATGCCTATAGGTATAATACAATTTTCTTAAATTAGGCCTAATACATTATTATAATTTTTTCGATCACAATAATTAATGTTAAAAGATGTAAGACCTACAAAAGTGTGTCTAAATATGAGTCTAAACAAAAATTAATCAATCCAATAGTTGGTAAATGTAAGATTATGACTTCCTTTGCTAGGTCCCCAAATTGATAGGTGCTACATCTATTTCTAAAACCATAAGTACAAAGATAAAGTTACCAAATAACACTATTGTAGGACTAAAGGGCAAACAAGATAAGAAACTGAACATATAATAAAAACATCAACTAACATTTTCCCACAAAGTGAAGTTGTAGTTAGACGACTATCACTAGTAATTATTTTAGGACGAAACCTCCCTGCATTACAAAAGAATTGTAGCACAAGGGTAAAGTTTTCATCTCTAGTGGGTGATGCTTAACAATGAGGAATTCAACTTAGTGAATGAGGTCATTCCTTTTATATTTTTTTAAAAAGAAGAGTTCTCCAATGTTGCCTATATTACCGTAATTTTAATTCTACACGTTGTACATCTTATAAAATATTTACGGTAAATATGTGTATTAAGGTCTTTTATCTTTTTTCCTTTTCCAATTTATTGTTGTTGCCACAACTTATTTTTTGATTATAAGTTAAATATACCTTCCTAAATACAAAGGGGGTTGAGGAGTAGACAGCTAATGACTTATCAAAACTGAATATATTAGACACATAACATTACAATGTTCTACTTCCATCCCTACACTGGAATGAGTACATTCATCGATTGCTCTAGGAAGCATCCCTAAGTTATTATTTTTTACATAGTATATTTGCAAAAATTTTCTTAGCAAGATATAAGCACAGCAATTGATGACTTGGTAGCATCAAATTAATTTAGTTGAATTTGTAAAGTATAAAATAAGCATGAAATCAATTCCCAAGTTAAAGATTTAAAGTCAAGTAAGGTAAGAAATACGGTCTACTATAAGGTCATTGGATTGTAGGCAATTAAAATAGAAACTGCAGTTAACCCACAAGACATCGATTTTTGTATTGAAATCTCTAAATGGAGATCCTAGTTTCACTTTTGTGAAATATAGTCTAAACAAAAACAATAGACTAAAAAATTAAAGAATATAGTCAATGCCAAAATTTTGCTATAAAGAAATAAACTTGTAATAATCTTATCCTGAGCAAAATATAATAGAAAATGGAAAAGAAAAGGAAAACAAACAAAATAATATCAATTTTGCGTTTTTCTTCCTTCTTCTCCTATACCAAAAGGTATCCAAAAATTAATTCTTAGAATATTACCAAAAGGTGAAGCTTAATCAACCAAGTTGTGAGTTGTGTTTAAAAATTGAAATTCATTTTCTGAAAGATAATCTAGAAAAAGAAAATGATGGTAGAACCCTCTATAAGTTTGTCAATTTCAAACAAACTAGTCAATAGGAAGTCCATATAATAATAGATCAAGAAAATTAAGAATAAAAAAAAGAAGAAAGGAAAAAAATGAAAATACAAAAATCAAAACTTGACAAAGCACTAAACAAAAGGTTGTCAAAAGTTTCAAAAAGCAATGTAAACCTATAAAAGGACTATACAAAAAAAAAATCAAATTGTAATAAAAAAGAAAAAGATCGAAAGAATTATCCAAAAAAGCAATTTAAGAGGTTGTTTGGACAAAGAAAGCAATAACGCCACCGACAAAGCTCTATAAGGTGGGTGATTGACTTTTTCTGAATAGTCAATATTGTAATAATTACAAGTGTACAACATGGCTGTAGCTAGTACAACAAGTATGGGTCGATCCCACGAAGCTGTGATTCTAGTAGTTACCTTTTTTATTATCTAGCTAATTGACTCCTCTAATTACCTTTAAACACATCTTTTATATTAAAATTTAGGGTTCTAGAAATATGCATAGTTTGTTGCACAGCAGTGCATCAGATCGTGCACGACCAAATTCTCTTAATATCGTGAAATTGCACACCCTAGGAGAAGTGCATAATCAGATGCAAATGAAGATTCAATGCACATCATATTTTTGACCAAATTCTTCTCCTTTAGGTTCGTGAAGACAATTGTACTTTGTAAACACAATTGGAAGGAATTAAATAGCAAACATACGCTAACAGTGTAATTTATTAAGCAAAAATAAAACAAATATGAGGTAAAAATATGATCAATTATTCATCTATCAAACATCCTCATACTTAATTTTTGCTTTTCCTCAAGCAAACCTTAATTAAAATTATAAATATTCAACTTCAATCCATCATCAATCTCAATCTATCCATTCATACTATACATCATCATATCATATTAAATCAAATTAACATACAATTAAAGTCAAGCTATCCTAAAATTAATTTCCTAAGAAATATTAATAGTAATCATATCAACAATCACATTGAAATAAAAAACATATATCTTTACACCCTTATTAAGGTTTCAATCAATGCATTCAAGTGTTTAAGGTGAAAAGTACCAAAACTCTTAATCAATGCATAGTAAAGCTCTTACCATAAACTTGTAATAAAATCACACCTCTACCACTAATGTATAAACTAGAAGCAAAAATCCAAAGGTCTTTATATAGGTTGTAATGGGTTTAGGTACAGTATGATTGGGATAATAACAAGGGTTAATTTGAAGGAAATTTACTAAAAAAAACATCACATGAAACATATTCACAATACAAATAGGTCCTTTCATTGGAAAACTAATGGTACTATATACTTATTCTTTTTTTTCCCCTTTCTTTTTATGTTTTTTAACAAAATAATTCCAGCATTCAGTACCATAATTAAAGAAATAATGGACCTTTCAAGAAATTTAAGTCTCAATCAAGAAAATAAAATAAATAACTTTCAAGGTTCAAATCAATAAAAATGTCTTCAAAGAAAAATAGGATAAAGGTTAATAATTTAGGTTTATAATAGTGAAAAAGGCTAAGGCAAGTTGTTGAATCTAAGTGCCTTTATCATCTCAATGCTTCTAATTTAACAAACATGGTTTCAATATGCATAATAAAAGCAAGTTCTAAAATTATTCTACTACACATGATAGCACATATGAAAAAATAACAAAAACTTAAAAATTTTAAAATTTTTTGCTCTTTAGGCTCAAAAGTTTACATTAAAGATTAAGTATTATGTGTGTAAATAATATGCAATATCATTCAACTTGAATATTTCAATGAATACTAAAAAATGACTTAACAAAGCAATTTTATTATAACTCTCATCCTTTTGCATTCCAATTCAATCAATATTTAATAGTGAAATATAGTATTGATGGACAGATTTCAATCAGTTTAGAATATCGACTAATAAGATTCATAATTAGGATTATAATAAACTTGAAGAAATTAGTTAAATATTCATTGAATCATCCCACACTTAAAATTATACATTGTCCCCAATTACGTAATACAAGTATAGATAAAAGTAAGAGGGTTTTTTGGTACTTTCCTGATTATGATGACTTCCTGATTTCATATTCATCCAATAGTGAACTACATTCTTGCAAAATGTAAAAGAAAAGGATAAAAAAAGAAATAAAGATAGCATGAAATAACATGAAATAAAATCCTGTAGTAACACATGAAATAGAATAAAAAAGAAGTAAAAATGAAACTTATCTGAATTCATGGGTTGCCTCCTATGCAGTGCTTATTTAACATTGTTAACTCTATGTACCCTATATGTTGAACTTCATCCTAGATCAAATGATTGGCTTACTTCCACCAGTTTCCCTATATAAAGGTTTTATAGCCTGTGAATAAGCCACATGTTATAAAATAATAATAAGGGCATAATTTATCAAATTAGCAAATCCAATAGTAAACACTAATGCCCTTTTTAATGACAAACTGTTAGTGAAAAGGGGGATGACAAAAATCCATGAATCATTGATTGACTTGAACAATTTGTTTTCGAGGAAGTGAGAACCCTCTATACTTTAGGTCACTGCTAATACCTCATCAATAGTTTCCTTACCTAGTTCCTCTGCCAATTCTTCCTCAACCTCCTCTATACACTCTTCTTCTTCTTCTTAGATAGAAGTTTCTAGCTTATCTTCTTCACTCATCTCCTATCACTTCTCTACTTTCTCTTCTTGGATGGAGGCTTCTTTAGGAAGTTCTTCTTGGAATGTCTCTTCATCCATGAAACCAACCGTTGTCTTGTCTTCACTCTGTTGAATTAATAGTCTTAAACAATATTTTAAGTTATGCTTAAGATATTTAGGTGAAGAAACTCTTTTTTTAAATTCACGTCGACTAGCTTTAAGTTAGACAAGTTATTCCATTATTTCATTTTTAATGCTTCCTTTTCTTCTTCTTCTTCTTCTTCTTCTTCTTCTTCTTCTTCTTGGAGCTTGTTTCCATTCCTAAGGGTGATTGCCATTCCAAGTCCTTTAGGACCTATTTCAGTAGGACTAAGTAATCTCCCTTGTAGTTTGTCAACTAGTATCTCTATTATCTGGTTTATTCGATTCACCAAATTTTGTATATGAGTATTTATTTCTTGAAGCCTGATGATTGATTCTTAAATGAAATCAGTCATCATATCGTCTAGAGTTAGCTCATTAACTAGAGGTGCTTGGTGTTGTAAATATTCAATTGGAACGTAATCATTCCATCCACAGGCATAAGAGTTGCTCCACTATGTATTATAACTATTCTTGTATGGTGCACCATGAGGTTGGTTATACATGCTTGGTTTCTCCCATATATATACTAGTATTCTACATTCATGATTGTAGTAATAACTCCCACAATGTCGCGACATGGCCTAAATATCAATTGAGCTTTTGAAAACATATGAGAACACCTCTCTCTCCCATATGGTGATATTAAAAATTGTAAAGACGTATTTTGTCTCTTATAAAAGTATTGTCTATTTTATCCTTCCATTATGAGTTGTGGCTATGACAATGAATTTTAAATCCTACAATAACCCACAAACTCATGATTAAGTAGAAAAATTTAAAAGATAATTGAACGAATAAAACACAATTACAATAAAATCTAATAAGAAATAAATACAAAAACTCAAAAAATAAAATAAAATAAGGAAAAGTGGCTAGAGCAATAAAATAGAGGTTTTCCTAATATCTCTATCTCCAATAAAGGCGTCAAAAACTTGATTGACTTTTTTTTAGTAGTTAATATTATAATAATCGTAAGTGCATGGCATAGCTGTAGTTAGTACTGGCAAGTACGGGTCATTCCCATAAAAACAATGAATACTAGTAATTACCTTTTTCTTATTATCTAGCCCATCAATTTTGATTTTTAATAAAAGAATATAAAACTAAAGCGAGTAAAATAAAATAGGCAACGATATTGAACAGAGAATTAAGACTTCACTTAGAAAATTGCTGATATCAATAATTGGTATCTAGGTTTTGAATCGCCTAAATCCTTAATAGATTGATCTTTTATTACTCAATTGTTTTATTGATTTATTGAACCGTAGAGATTCATATAGTATGGTAATAGCTAACTTTGAGTCTACTAATAACTAATCCTAAAGTTTTCAATCGAATTACTTAGGTTAAAAGTTATAAGATTGCTTTACTAATTTGTGAATCCCTCTATAAGGTTTAACCCAAATCTGGAAGATTCATGTCATCCTATCTCTAGGGTTGCAATCAACTCCTTCCAATTACGGTAGATCTATAATAGGATTAGTTAATCTCTTTGAATGAAACCATATTATAATCTAATATTCTCGGGTCTATTAATCTCTTTGTATGAAATCAAATTATAATCTAATATTTTTGAGTCTATTAAAACATAAATAAAACACGTAATTGGATTAAAATATAACAACCAAACCAATTGCATTAATAAAAGAATCAAATCATATCAAATTATTAACTTAGGTTTCATATAACCTAAATACTAACAAGATGTTTAGTTACACATTATTGAACACGAAATCAAACATACATTGAAAAGAAACAATTTGAAAACAATGAGTTCATAATTCTAAATCTCCCTAATTGTCTTCTATCAAATATTCTTATGATGTAAAGGTTTGATCTTGCATTTCGATGGAACTTTCAATGAATTCCGCATGTTTGCCACTTTTCTGGATCAAAATTGCTCTTTGATAACGATCTCCACATTTTGGAATCGCCTCCTGAAGTCGCCCCCCCCTCCCCCGGCCAAATGACTCCTCTAATTGCCTTCAAACGCATCTTTTATATTGAAATCTAGGGTAACAAACTGTGCATCATACCTTACATAACCAAATTATCTTAATATCACAAAATTGTAAGACCTGGGAGAAATGCACGAGCAGATGAACGATCATGCATCCCTTTTGTGCTTCAAATATTTGTTTTATGTCATGTTTCTTCTGAATTCTTCTCCTTTAAGCTCGTAAAGGCAATTATACTATGTAAGCACACTTTGAAGGCATTAAGTATCAAATATACACCAAAAGTATAATTTGTCAAGAAAAAATACAACAAATATGATGTAAAAATATTATCAATTATTCATCTGTCAGTGGGCATTCCTACTTAGTCCCAAGCTTTAATTTGTTCCAAACACATGTATTATATCAAAGGTAAGACCCTCTCAAGAGGGAGAATGATTTCTCAATAAAACCATCGACATATGTATAACTAGTGTTAATGTCATAACTAAGAGTTATTAAAGAGCGCTCATTTTTAAGATTATTTTATAATTCTTGAAAAGCTAGTATGCGTATGTTAGAGATCGATGTAGTAGTGGTGATGCTTAGTTTTACACAGTTGAAAGAGAAAGAGACGAATAAAAATGAAGTGGTTTATGACTTGCAAGTCATGACACAGTAGGTGAGATAGGTGAATGCTTAACAAAGTCTCAAAATATCCAATAAGAAATTTTACGCGTACCATTTGTGTAGATAATTTGATGGGTCGATTCTCTGAGGCATATTTGAATACTTTTGTTCTTTACTTCTTGTTAAATTACTTTCAAAATGTCTAGATGTCTTAGATGCACAAAGTTAGGAGCAACTTATAAGGAGTTATCTTTCTTTATTTTTAAATTTTTTTTGTAGTTAATAATGGAAGAAGAAGATGAAACACAATAAGTAGAAAGAAGAACAACATTAGCATTTGCATGTTTTCATAATAATCGAGAACAATAAAATAATATGTGAATTAAATCTTAGTTTTGTATGTCATAGATCTAATAGATAAAAGAAAAAGAAACAATAAAAACTATTATATAGAAGAAAAAGAAACTTCTATCTTTAGGATGTTAATCCCTTCTTTCAATTTGTGTCGTACTTAAACCTGTAAAACTTCTTGCTTCAACTTTAACTAATTCCTCGAGTTCTTAGGTATAACCTCACCACTTGGGGAATTGTAGAATCATCAAAGGCAAGGCAGGATTGAAATATCACATTATGATGCAATCACTCTAACATCTCTCTAAAACCCTTCACTAATGCACCTAGTGATTGTTTCTTTCTAACAACTAATACCGCTTGTCATGCTTGAACTTTCATGCATGGCCAAGTAGTCTCCGATGGGCTTCCTCCTTCATCGTCCTCTTCTCACACTTTGTTGGTCTCCTCCTCCACCTCCCTTACAGTACTTCAGGGGCATTTTATTCATACCAACACCCCTTTCTTTTTCCACCTACTTCTTTTTCCATTTATGTACCATTACTTTTCAACTTTCTTGTCTACCAATGCTTGCTTTTTCCTTTCCTAACTCTGCACTCTTATCATGTCAGCTATTTTTGATGCCAACCCTGATGATTTTCCACCTCTGCCCACCTCCAAACCCACTCACCTCCCCAACCAAAATCATCAACTCCACACAACCCCACCATCCCTGCCCTAACCA
>JAOSBN010000179.1:27888223-27914228 GCA_027563595.1 Erythroxylum suave
GTCACCCGAAGTTTGGCTAATTCCTTCAACAAAGGAACATATACTGTCTCCACATGTGCCATAGTCGATTTTCTACTTAGAGCATCCGCTACTACATTAGCTTTCCTGGGTGGTAATCTATCATTAACTCATAATCTTTCAGTAGTTCCAACCATCTTCTCTATCTCAGATTCAACTCTTTTTGGCTCATCAAATACTTGAGACTTTTATGGTCTGTAAATACCTTGGTAGTGACTCCATACTAATAATGTCTCCATATTTTCAATGAAAAAATTATACTAGCTAACTCTAAGTCATGCATAGGATAATTCATCTCATAAGGCTTTAATTGCCTAGAAGCATAGGCAATCTCCTTATCTTCTTGCATCAATACACAGCCCAATCTCTTCCTTAAGGCATCACTATACACTATATACCCATCATTACCTGAAGGCAAAGTCAAAATCGGTGTCGTTGTGAACCTGCTATTTAATTCCTCAAAACGGCTCTGACACTCCTCTGTCCATACAAACTTCTGATTCTTCCTTGTAAATTTGGTGAGTGGAGCTGTTGTTATGGGAAAGCCCTCCACAAACCTCCTGTAATATCTAGCTAAACCCAAGAAACTCCTCACTTCTGCCATATTGTTAGGTGCTTCTCATTTAACCACGGCTTCTATTTTTCTTGGATCCACGTGTATTTGGAACTCTGAAATCACATGTCCAAAGAATGCTACTTTCTTTAGCCAAAATTCACATTTGTCAAATTTGGCATACAACTCATTTTTCCTCAATGTCTCCACCTTATCACTCTTGGAATAAACCAATATATCATCAATAAAGACAATGATAAATTGGTGCAAGAATGGCTTAAAGGCTCTATTCATTAAGTCTATAAAGGCTACAAGGGCATTCGTCAATTCGAAGGGCATAACTAAAAACTCAAAATGCCCATACCGTGTTTTGAAAGCAGCCTTTGGCACATTAGTCTCCTTTATCCTCCACTAGTGATAACCCGATCTTAAGTCTACCTTAGAGAAGACTTTTGTCCCTTGCAATTGATCGAACAAATCATCTATGCGTGGAAGTGGATATCTGTTCTTTATGGTGACATAATTGAGCTTCCTATAATCCACACACATCCTCAACGATTCATCTTTCTTCTTCACAAAAAGGATCAGAGCTCCCCAAGGTGAAGAGCTCGGCCTAATGTAACCTTTCTCCAACAACTCTTCAGATTGCTCCTTACGCTCCTTCAATTCTGCCGGAGCCATTCTATAAGGCGAAATTGATATTGGAGTTGTGCCCGGAAGAAGATCAATGGGAAATTCAATTTTCCTAGATGGTGGTAGTTCTAGTAATTCCTCGGGAAAGGCATCTGGGAATTCTACAAACACAGTTATGTCTTCTAACTTCCCTCCATCTGCCTTTGTGTCTATCACATAGGCCAAAAATGCTTCACACCCTTTCCTTATCATTTTCTCTACTATTAGAGCCAAAACAACTCTAGGTGGGCTTTTTTTGTCCCCCACAAATACCACCTTTCTACTGTTGTCCAACTCAAACTCTACTATCTTCCGTTTGCAATCCAAATTAGCATCGTACCTCTCTAAAGTGTCCATACCCAAAATTACATCTAATCCTCCCATTTTCAAAGGCATTAGATTCACCACTAATTGTTCTCCCCCAACACTTATCTCACAATTCCTATAAACTTGACTAATCATAATATAATGACCGATTGGAGTACTCAATATTAGAGGAGTATCCAACGGGCTCAAATTTCTACCACACACAGTTCTACTTGATGACACAAACAAATAGGTAGAGCCCGGATCAATCAAAACAACAATATCATCCTCAAATAATTGAATCATACCAGTCACAACTTCCGGAGCTGTCTCTGTGTCCTCCCGTGTCATTGCAAACACCCTAGCTGATGCTTGCCCCCTTGGTCTTCCTTGAGGTTCACCCTCTTAGTTGCAATAGAACTGCCCGCTTCTGTTGCAGTCTTGTGCCCTACAGTTTCAGATCTCTTGGAAACTTGCGTCTGACTTCTCTCCTGCCTTGCATACTGAGAACACTCTCTGGCCATGTGCCCCTGCTCTCCACATTTGAAACAAGCTCCAATCAATCTGTAACACTCTCCTCCAAGGAACTTTCCATAATCCACACTTAGGGATGAATGACTTGTCCCCTTCTCCCCTTCTCCCCTTCTACTGCCTCCAGCCGTTGGGGCCTGATGAAAGACAGTCCTCATCTATCTAGACCTACTTTCACCACTGCTCCTCTCCTCAGACTGCATGGGAATGCTCCTGGCACTCCTCCCTGGCATAGGAGCACTGCCTCCCCTTTTGAACTGCTCTCTCCCCTTTCTCTTTTTATTCATGACACTCTTTATGTTTTCAACCCTCAATGTCGCTTCAACTAGCTGTTGAAAGTCACAAAAATTCTGCACTACCACTTTCTCTCTGATGACTAGATGCAAGCCTGATTCAAACCTATGGCACTTAGCCGCCTCACTCATCATCATCTCGATTGCATACCGGGATAGCTTTGTAAACCGATGCTCGTACTCGCTCACTGTCATCTCCCTCTAGGTGAGACTCAGAAACTCCCTCTGCTTCTATTGAATATAAACCTTAGATAGATACTTCTTCTTATAAGTGGCTAGAAACTCCCTCTGCTTCTGCTGAATATAAACCTTAGTTAGATACTTCTTCTTATAAGTGGCCAGGAAGTCTTTCCATCCCAACACTGGCGGCTTCATCTGACTCCCTGGCATACTTTCCCACAAGTGCAAAGCATCCCCTTGAAGTAAACTAGCAGCATAAACCACCTTCTCATCATCCTCACAATCCATCTGCTCCAATACCCGTTCTGTTTTTCTCAACCATGTCTTAGCTTCTTCTAGATTAGTGGTCCCATAGAAGTCCACTGCTCCATACTTCCTCATCTTATCAAACTATTTCCTTTTCTTCACTGGAGCTGGAGCAGAAGGCTGTGGCATCTGACCCATAACCTGGGAAAATGCCTGAGCGAAGGCTTGAAACATCCTCGGATCTAATGGAGGCACTTGCTCCTATAAAACAAATGACTCCCGGGTTGGGGACTGAGAGGGCTTATTACCATGCCCTATAAAAGCCTCAACATTTCCTGGGGCTACAGACTCATCGATACTCTCCTCTCTTGGTAGAGAGTCAGGTGCAATGGATCCTTGCAGAACTCCTCGTGTCCTTCTACAAGGTGGCATCTTACTCCTTCAAATATAAGCACTATAGACTAGCTTACAATTCATTTTAATCTTATTTCCTACATATATGCATGATATGCGTGTCACTTAGTGCAATTCACAATCCAACAAAATATTCACATAGCATAACAATTCATCCTATGATGCATTATATGCCTAGGAAAACCTAGGCTCTGATATCATAAGATGTTGGGCCCCGTTTCCAGAGCCCAACTATCGATTCGCATACCAAAAGATATTTGGCCTGGTCTCAAGACGAAACCCATGGTGATCATTCGGGATCATCGCGTAAGGGTGGTGTGAAAGAAAGGTGTAAAGTATTGCAATCATAAAGAAATCTGAGCGTGGCAACAAAGGAGAGTTTGCCGTGGCGAAATACAAATTCCTGTTGCGAACTGGGAAAAGTTCAATGCGACAGAAGTCATTCTTTGCTGCAGCAAAGTCGTTTCAGAAAGCTTTGCCATGGCGAAACCCTTTGAATTTAAAATCCAATTCCAGTGTTCAAACATTCAAGACAAACACATACATTCAAATCAGACCTTCCAAACTTAATCACAAGCTAAATGTAATCATGCACAAGAAACTTCAATTCTTCATTTCATTACTAATTCAAAAGTTCGAACAAACTTTACTTACACAACATTATACATATCAAAGCTTAATACAAAATACAAAGTGATGCTCAATGTTGATATGCCCGTAAAGCTATCCAAAATGGTTGCTAACCTAGTATAAAAGTCTCAAACTATCGTGGAGTTTTCAATGCCTTGCAAGGATCAACTGTCAACTTGTTCCGCACCTGAGGAGGGAAAATGATGAGTTGAGCTACATGACTCAGTGGCTAATATATTTATAGCCATCGGTAACTAGCACGAATTCAAGCATATATAAGTATATGTACTTCAAGTATTCTCAATTCTATTCTAGCAATTTGATTATTGACCAATAAAGTTCAAGAACTCAATTAAGTAGGTTAATGCATAACACATAACATTCAAATGCATCATACTTTACAATTCAAAGATGCAATGCATAACCAAATGGCTTGAGGGTTCCATGGAATCAGAATGGCGAAACCAAAGTTTACACCATAAACAAAATGAGTCCTTTTCGAAGCTCATATGCCACAAGCAGGTAGCCAAGAGAAGGCTCTTGTCAACGTGCACGTGATGCATAGAATGGTTCCACTCTTGCCCAAACAAAAGCACATATTCATTTGATCATATGCTTATACTTTCATGCTTGTCTATCTTTTCTATGATCTTTTAAATCTAGAGAGCGTATTCTAGGTGATTCGGCAGTTAGGTTTAATTAAAAGGCTCATTTTAATTAAACACCACCTAAGGTAAAACTGGGATTAGTAGAACTTATTATTAGTCTATGATCAATACTTCCAAGAGTGGTGTGAAAGCATTATAACAATGGGATATGTTTAATCAAGCCTAGGCTGAGATTGATCTAAGAATTGGATTTTACACATATTCAACACTTTTATCGCTTTTGATTGTTTTCTATAATTTGATCTCATTAGTTTAAGTTTATTTTATTTTCTCAATTGTATGAAATCAAAACCCCCTTATTTTTTTTAATATCAATTATTTTCACTATGAGAATTAAGGGAACATTCCCTTTGGATACGATCCCGACTCACCACAACTACAAATGTTTGGTGTTTAGAGTTAAGTAAATTTTGCAGTGCACTCGAAATGCATTCTTAGATAATATTTTATTCTTATTCCCTATTTGGAAAAATACATGCATTAGATCTTGTACATACTAATGTTTGTGTTATTTATGCCAAGTCATGTTCTAATGCATTATAGTTTATTATTTTTATTATGATTTTTTAGAAAATTTTTTGCTTTTGTGTTAAAAACTAAACAATAGTTAATATCGACATTTATGGAGTTCCTGGCTAGATTTAAAAGAGAAATATGATGGAAGCTCAACTTGATGTGAAGATGACATTCCTACATGGTGATTTAGAGGAGGAAATTTGTGTGGAGAATTTGAAGGCTTTAAGGTTAAGGAAAATGAGAAGCTTGTGTGTTGCTTAAAGAAAAGCTTATATGACTTGAAGTAAGCACCTACATAATGGTATAAGAAGACCATGTATTTACATGACATATGTAGATCATTGTGTCTTTATGAAGTTTTATATGTTGATGACATACTGATTGTAGGTTATAATACCATGAAGATCACCAAACTGAAGAGTGCATTGAATAAGCCCTTTACAAAGAATGACTTTGGCCTTTCTAAGCTTATTTTGCACATAAAATTTTTTCATGATAGACAGAATAAGAAGTTATAGTAATTACAGAAAAGATACATGAAGAAGGTGTTGCAAAAGTTTAATATAAACAAGGCTATACCTATAAGTTCTCCATTTACAAGTCATATGAATTTGAGTTCAAGTCAATTTCCTATAGGTGATGAAGTAAAGAAATAGAAGAATAAGGTCTTTATACGGAACTTAATGTATGCGCTAGGCTAGATATAGCTCATACTATTAGGGTCGTTAGCAACTTCAAGTGCAATACTAAAAAAGAGCATTGGGCAATAGCAAAATATATTCTCAAGTATCTTAGATCAACTTGATAATCCATTTCACAATTATTAGTCTAAGACCAGAACACATACACACTTTGAAAGTACGTTTGAGAGTACATAGTATTCTTGAGCTATGTAAGCACACTTTGAAAGTACTTTTGTTAGATGTTCCAAACAATTTCCTATAAGTGATGAAGTAAAGAAAGAGATGAAGAAGGTGCCTTATACATCAGTTATATAAAGCTTGATGTATGTCATGATATGCCCAAAGTCTTGCATAACTTATGATATTAAGATTACTAAGTTTATGAATAATCATAAAAAAGGAACATTGGAAAATAATGAAAATGATTCTCAAATATCTTATATATTCTTCTGAATTATGTTCATAAAGTGTTGTTCTAACAAACCTAACGCCTGAACTACCTATATGAATTTGTATTTATAATAACCATAAACGATAAGAAAAGCATAAAACAAAATTTTCTATAAAACTGATATAATTTTTATATATAATAATAACGTTATAAATTAAATTTCTTATTAACTAACATATGATATATCACTTTATACATGAATTAGCTGTCAATATGTTAACTTGGTGTTTCTATATTATGTATAGTTTAGCACAACCATTATAATTAATAAGTGAGGACATTTAAAATTACATCTTTTTTTCTCAAAATTCAAAGTTGATGGAGTTTGTAGAAATTTGAATTTGAAAAATTAAAAAATACAACATTTATTTTTTAAAAATGTAAAAGAATTTCATTCTATAAAGGAAATCGGCACAAGTTACATCTTGGACAGAGCTAATGAAAAAACGTCACTTAGACTCATGGAAATTTTCGCATGGGCTATTTTTAACTTACTATTGTATGTTCCATTGAGTAAGGATGTTGAAGCTGAATTTGTACTTTATTCAAACAAAATTAGATGCAACCTAATTTTACTATGCAACAGCCTTTTGAATTGATCTTCATTTAGCCTAGTGTTGAAGAATATCCAGTGATTTCTTTCATCCCATATGTAAGGTACTAGGTATTAAAGAGTAGTAAAGAAATCCATCCATTTCCCTCAGTACCAAACTTTAAATTCCTGGGGAAGTTAAGACTATATTTCCATATACTAGGAGAGTCTTTATTGCTACATATCCTTAAAATATTCTCCCAATAAATGTTTATATATGAGCAGTAAAAGAATAGTTAATATAACACTCCAGGTTTTTCCTGCACAATGAACATCAGTTCAAATTTTCCAATCTTTTCCAATATGGATCATTTCTAATATGCAGAGATCTAAAGGATGTGAGCTAATATGACGTGATGATCTTTTAGCCAAACTACTTTGCTCTAATCCATAGGATCATTTGGTGAATGAACATCAATCTATGTGAGGAGATGATATATTCATTATCGAATGTAATTTTCCACACCATTTTATTCTGTGTTTGCTCCTGTGTGTTGAAATTCAACAAAAAAAATAGTTACCTATATGAATGGGAGTTTGTTGCCTATAATATTTAGCTTTATGTTTGCTCATGTTTGTTGAAATTCAATAAAAAGGTAGTCACCTCCATGATTAAGAGCCTGTTGCTTAGAATCTTCAGCTTTGGTATCACTTGTGCCATTTCCTCATTTGGAGATATGCAATATTTGACTGATTCTAGCTTAATACACTAATTTAAATTGCCATAAGGGGTCTTGATTTCATATTAGAATTGAGTGCTTTTTGTATTCCCTACTTCATTGAAGCATACATTCCATAGTTTGTCTCTTAATCTACCTATATACTTTATTGTCGGGGATACATCGAAAAGAACTTTGAAACTCCAAAATCATTCTCCTTTTATCTAATAAGCATGCACCTACCTAACCCATAAAGCATTATTGTCAATGATTAGTTTCCAATCTTTCCTTGCTATTAGTATTTAATTAGTGATGCTTATTTAGGAAATACATAGTCCACCATTACACTTTGCTTGATAAACATTCTTCCAGGCTATTCTCACTATACTATCTATTAAGTAGCATCTTGTCCATAAGAACTTTCTGATTAATCTATCAATTGACTTGTTAGTGCCTCGAATAATTATCATCTGAGATGCCTAGTATAGACTCAAGGACTTACAGAAAGAGTTAATCAGTTGTGCCCTTCTTGTTACAAATAATGTTCTCGAGCTTTAATTTATTCTTCCTAAAATTATGTCATTGAGTGGCTTGAAATCTTAACTTGTTGCTTTGTTAGGTGAGATTGGTACTCTAAGGAAGCTCACAGGTAGTGTTGCTACTTTCAATCCTGTTATAAACTCGTTCCATTCCTTTTGATTTAACCTTTTGAAGATGAACATTGCATTTTTATCTTTATTGACTAATAGTCCAAAAAATCTGTTGAATATTTTGAGTGTAATGATCAATGAAGCAATTAAACTTTCATCAGCTTTGGAAAATAGTACATGTAATATCCCATCTCTTGAATTGTTGAGGGATTAAAGCGTTAGATTACAGAGTCTCATGAGTAATGAATTGGTACATTTACGACATAATTTTATGATTTCATTCATATGCATAATAATAGCATACACACATGATTTATGATTTTGAAAAACATTGTAAAGATGGTATGAACACTCAATTGGCATATTCTGAGGTATGAAACTAAAATGAATGTTACATGAATGTTCATTTCCAATGTCTTGTACTTTAGTTTTTCAATAATAAGAATTGATGGTTTACAACTAGCAATTTGGAATTAATTGTTACAATTGAGAGATTGATGAATTAATATGTACATTTACTCTAGGAAAAATGTCAAGTGGTAAGACAAGTTGACATATGGAAAATTAGGATGACTAAGCCTAAGAAATAAGTGACACATGATAGTAGAATTGAGTGACAAATGGCCTAGGAACTTGGTGACATTTGGTAGCATAAGGTGAGGACAAGTGGCTTGCTTGCAAACATGACAAGTGTCATTGTAATACATAGACACCTTGCACCTAATAATTCAAAATTAATGCAGAATTATTTTCTTCATTGTTTCTGCTGTGATTCATTCCTCTCCTCCTTCTCACCACCGAAATTCACTTCTTCCTCACAACTTTGAACTTCTGCCTAAATTTTGTCCATTATCACCTTAAAACCTTAGTCTAGTTCTTCACAAAGGTAGACAGATTTTGCTGTCTTCTTCTTATCATTGCCCTTGAGATGATGGTGTATACACATAAGGCTAAGCTAGGTTGATATTTGAGGAGACAATTGGGCTGAACAAGTAAGTAAAATATTGATCTTATATGATATAAACTAATAGAACTTGTCGATGACTAAATTGGAGATTGATTGATTGAAGTATTGGCGCTAAATGTATGATGGGAAAATGATCTATGAATGGTAGTTTTTATTTTGTTTAGCATTCATGGAAAACAGTAGTTTATAAGTTATTAAATGAATGATTTTGAGTTGGAAATTGAGATGAAATTGATGAGGAATTAAGGTATAATTAAGGTAGAATTGAGATATAATTAATGGACTATTATGAAGGTGTTTTGAATTTGACATAAAAGAGTTTTCTTTTGGATTTGGAAAAAAAATGCGGATGTTAGTGTATATGTAAGAGTGATTGTTAGTAATATAAATGAAGAGAATTTTGAGAACTTTATTGTAACCAAGATGGAAGCTATATTAACATGAATTGAAGTAGCTTTTGAGAGTACAAATTCTGGAAAATTTGAAGTGTTAATGTTCATTCTAAGTAGATGAAATTTGTGGAGAATTGATGGAAATTGGATAGTCCACTTCCCACGATTATGGGAAGGTCCTCCACAATTGTAGGCAAGGCTTTGAAATGATAATCTCAGTTTTGTGTGTTTGTTGAACAAATTGAGGATAAGTTACTTTCAATTAATGTTTTTGGATTTGATTAAGGTTAAGAATGGACCTAGTATGTTGCTTGATTAATTGATCAAGAGCTTGATAAGTTTAGATTGTTAATTGGTAACATAACTTAAAGAATGGATTGTTTTGATATAAATGTATCCAAATCTGGAAATTATGAATTGTCATAAGAGCAAAGGTGTTATTATGAATGCAAAATTTTCAAAAGAATATGAGCAATGTATACTAGGTATGAATGAATGAGAATTGGGAAATTGTGTGAACTATATTGCTAGAATGATTTGTTGAATGTGTGAATGATGAAATGGTAATAAATCAGGCTTATTTATGGTATAATCATAAATGCAAAACAATAGTAGACAAGCTATAATATTTGAATGGTCAAGTATATCAATACATACCCAAAAAGTCAATTAATCATGCATTGAAAAATGGCATAAATATATGTGAATGATTGAATAATCATATGATTAACCAAGTTATTGATTTGTGAACTATATGTGTATGCATGACGAGAAATACACATATGATTGAAATGTTTCTTACTATGATTGAATTGTTAATCTAGATGTTTCTTACTATGATTGAATTGTTTTTGGTTAAATTTTAGTTATTGAATGATTACTCATATGATTGCTATAATTCTAGACATTGTTGGTCCGGGGAGTTTAATACTAGTATGTGGAAGTTTTTAAAAATTGTATGTGTAATATGAAATGTGTACTCAACTAAATGTTGAATTCCGAACTATGGTATGAAGAATGTCGTAAACGACATGAACACATTGAATGAAAAGTATTGATAGCATATTATGTGAATTGATGTATTCCATTACATTGATATGCATGATCAAACAAA
The DNA here is from genome assembly GCA_027563595.1 of Erythroxylum suave. Classification (NCBI taxonomy): domain Eukaryota; kingdom Viridiplantae; phylum Streptophyta; class Magnoliopsida; order Malpighiales; family Erythroxylaceae; genus Erythroxylum; species Erythroxylum suave. The sequence goes on from JAOSBN010000179.1 coordinate 27,898,759, forward strand.
GGAGTTATGACCAGAGTGACCAACGTGAAAGAGAACTTTACGCTCAGGAATTATGTACAAAGAGCCACAGGCTCAGTTAATACTGATCTTGGTATCCACAACAGATAAGGGATAGTAAATGAAATGAGTATGATATCTATAACAGATACGGGACAATAAATAGACACTCGATGATAATAAAGTAAAAAGAAAATGGAGTCACGTGTGCATTTATATATATATAACTTTACATATATCATATGAATGATTGAGATAAATTAATGGATTATTTTGGAATAGTGTTATAAAATGTTTGTATACATGTTGAACTTGTACTTGAAGAAATATGATAAAATGTAATGTGAGATTTGATACTGGATAATGTGTTAAAATTTTTGAAATTGGTTATATACTTGACTTTATGTTTTGACTAAAGTGAGCACATCGATAGTAGTTCACTCACTGAGTTCACAAACTTATCAAAATTGTAATGTTGATTTTCAGGTTCAGAAGAGATCTAGCTAGTTTAGTTAGAATAAAGCTACTACATTTGGACATGAGTTAGTGGTTAGGATCAGTTGTACCTGTAGATGTCTCTAATCATTATGCATCATTTTTCAACTATTTTATAATGTACATGTAAATTTTTAAATGTAATGACATTTATGACTGGATATGTTTGTTAATGAAATGAGACAAAATGAATATTGGTTTGCTCATGACATGTGTGATTGTCCTAACGTGCCATTCCCGTATGGTATGTTCTTGAATATCCTCTATTATGTTCGGCATATGCTCTATGAGAGTGGTATGTTATAGTATAAGATCTTTTACAAACTTTAAGCTCAAAATCTTCATTTTTTTACATCTCGCATTATATTTAAAGGCTACACTTCTTTCTACTACTTTTTTAAGGAGTTTGCTAATCACCTCCATCAATAACAAGAATAGGTATGGGATTGGATCCCTTGCCTAATACCCTTGGCTGCTCCTTTTATTAGCTTATATGGTTCTCCATTGATTGGAATGTTAAAGAAAGTAATTAAAATGCATTGCCTTATGTATTCAGTGAGGGGATTTAAGTGCTTATATTATGTTGATGAAAAATGACCAATCTATTATGTCATAAGATTTTTGGTAATAGAATTTTATAAAACAATTTTTGTAGATTCCCTTCCTTATATAGTTCTTGAATAACTCCTGGACTAGATGAATGTTGCCACCAATTCTTCTTTATGGTATGTATGCTTCTTAAAAGTCTCCAATATGATATTGAAGTATTGATATAAGTCTTCCAACTAAGACTTTGGAGATGACCTTATATATGGTGTTACAACATGCAATTTGGTGAAAATCTTTCATGTTTGTTTGGTCTCTCCCTTTAGGAAAGACATATATAAAGATGCGATTGATTTATTTGGACATCTTTCCTTTTTCCAAAGAATTTTTTTAGCTGCATCCATCGTGAGATATCTAGTTAATAACCAAGTTTTAAAGAAAAAGTTAGCATTCATACTATCAGGTCTAGGAGCTTTAAAAGAATGTACTAATTTTAGGGCTTTGAAAGCTTCTTGATTAGATATTTGGCTTAAGAGTAATTGAGCTTCATGGTTGGATATTTGATCTTGTAATATTTCTTTGATCAATCTGACGGAGGATTAAGCAGACGAGGGGGTTCCAAGGCTATTTTTGAAATACTTTTATACTTTCTCTAGGAGCTAAGATTGATTAGAGATGAAGGCACCATTGTAATATGAGACATAATCTTATTGATAGATTGTCTGGAAACTATATCATTGTGAAAGAAATTCGAGTTTCTATCTCCTCTTTTAATCCAGTTGATTTTGGACCTTTGTCTGATTAAAGAGTAATCAACATTAATTGCTTGAGTGTAATTAGATAAGGCTTGTTTCTTTTTCTCTTACAAGGATGACGAATACGAATTAGAGTGCAAGGCATGATCTTTATGTTTGTTGTTCTAAGTGAAATAATTTCTTTCAAAAATTAATTTAGTTAATTTAACATGATTCACACAATCCTTTAGTTTTTCACAGAATGCTCTAGTTGACATATACCTTCTACTTCATTAGGATGAATTATTGTATTAAAATGCCTTAGTAGTATCCAAGATATTTTGATGTTTAGAGATAATTCCTTTATTTTAGACCATAAAGTAGATCTCTAATAGGAATAATTGAATATATAATTGAAAGATACATAAACCACAAGTTTCACCTCTTTTAGATATAGTAATGGATTAGATGATACACATTTAGATTCATCTAAATGTGTATCATCTAATCCATCACTATAGAGTTTAAAACCTCAACTTTAACTTTATTAAAGAGTACTAGGATTCTACAATTGGGATGAGAAGTGTAGTTGTTCACTAGCTTCCATGATTTGGATAAAAGACTAAGAATGTTACAACATTTTTGCTTGGTTATAAATCCCATACTACGTAGCATTGAAGCTTTATTGTCCAAAATTCTTGGCTAAGGAATCATTCCCTTAACATTCCATGCTACTATTGTCATCATTTCAGACCATTAAAAGAAGCTTCTTCTTCCTATTGGACTTTATATTGCTAACTACTTTGAACTCTGTCTCCTTTTCCAATCTTATGTTTATACCAATATTATCAGTCTCTTTGGTGTAACACTTTGTATCACTGTTCATAATAACATTGGTGACTTAATGAGATTCGCCCTCAATATTTTTTCCCGGACTGCTTAACTCATGAATGGTGGTGATATGTGCTTAAATGTTTATACATTTAATCCATTACACTTCATGATTAATGCCTTAAAATGTTTAGGATACTCACTTAGCAAATATTTGATTTTAGGTACATTTTAGAAGTTAAGGAGCTAAAGTCACCTGAAAGTATAGTTATTGAGACATTTTCTCAATGTTCAAGCTCTACTGAATTCATGGAGCAAGAAGAAGAAAAAGATTAAAATAAAAAGAGACAAGATAGAGCATAAAAATGGAGGTATGTGTAACATTTTGATTTAAAAAGACCATAGTTGAAACATGAATTACACAAGCGAACGAATTAAGCTAGCTATCCATTTATCACATAATTTTAACTAGTTTTTAATATAAGTGAAGTTTTTGTGTTGGCTACTAAAAGAAGAAACAAAAGATGGCTATAATATGGAAAAAAAGAAGAAGACATGTGTATAATGTTAGCAAAGAAAGAAACTTGTCCATTTATCTCATTAAAAACCTAGCTATTAAAGATGAAAAGGACATGGTGTCTGTCACAACTAAAGCATGTGAGGGCAACTAAAATAGGACATATATCCATTCGAAAGAAAAACCTAGCATTTAGATGATGTAAGGGATATAAGGTGTCAACTTGGCTGAAGCAAAGGAGGGGTGAGGGCTGAAACAAAAAGATAATTAGAGAGTTGATATTTGTAGATTGTATCATGTTCTATGGGTAGTTTAGGGTATATTTAGTGGTTAAATTTAATCGTACAGTGCGTGTTTACATTAGAATTGTGATAGTTAGATAGATATTTGTGTCTTGAGTGTTTTGTGGGTTAGAGCACACGTTTGATCTTTGATTTTATATTATTGAGGTGTTGTGACATGTTTACTAGTGTTTTAGGGCAAATATAGAAGAATGAAGGAGATTTGGAGAAGAACCAGTGTCGAACCTAGGCCTATGATTATGACTAATAAGCCACGATCATAACAGAATTAGATGTAAGGGGCCATGATCGTGGCATGTTCTGCCACTATTGTGACAGAAAGGGAGATAATATGCAATGATTATGGCACTATGGGCCACAATCGTGGCCTGCGCGATAGACTGCATGCCATGACTTTCGGAACTTCATTTTTAAAGGATATTTTAGACCTTTGGAGCATAAGAAAAGCCTTAGAGATGCCTTAATTAAAAATTACTATAAGAAGGAAAAGAAAAGACAGCAAGCGAGAGCCTCCAATCTACCATTTTGGGAAAACTTCAAGAGGAGAGAAGAAGAAGAGAGAGAAAGAGGAAGAAAGGAGAAAGAAGTGGGTCTTCAAGGCCACTGCTTTCTTGAGGCATCCCGATCCCCATTCCATGTGTATTTATTTCATCTTTGTTTACATTTTCTTAAATGTTAAGATGAATACAAATATGTTTATGGATTTGGGTTTAATTAAGATGTTCTAACTTTCTTTCAAAATTTTGCCTTAATTTAATGTTAATCTAGTTACTTTTGTGTTATTTTGATTCGGTATTGTGATTGATTTTTGTAACTTTATGCTTCGGTAACAAACTGAGATGGTGAGTCAAATACAAAATGATTGGGTCGGGTTAATAAAAGTTACGTGATTCAATAGACCACGTAATCAATCTAGTCAGTTATTATTGTTGATGGTAAAACCTATCTACTTGTTTTATACTCAAAAACTGCAAGTTAACTTGTCGTGATTTAACTTGCAGTTAAACAGAGTAGATATCAATCCCATAGGGATTGATACCTAGACACCACTTAATTTAGACACAACTTTGTTTAAGAAATGAAATTGTTTAATGAAAATAATCTGAAAAATTAAATTTAAAATAAAATTCTAACATAAAGCAATAGACAGTACCAAAATGCAGAAAAACGGAGTTCAAGAATCGTAAGACTAGAGATTACTTTTTTTCCCTATTTTTTCTTGCTCCTATTTTATCGATTGAATTGTGTTTTACCTTAGATTTCCAAATGCACTAATTACCCTCTCTCAAGGTGTAACTATTTTCCCCTAATTGAATTAACGGGAATCAATTAGACGATCTCTCAACCTAGCCAATGACTCTACATATTCAACTAGTTATTAAACTATCCTCGAGGTAATCAATTGACTAGATGCGATCTCTCTTCTAACTATTTAATTAACATGATGATTGCTAGTCTATCGTCAACTCTCAATGTACAATCCTACACAAATTTCATCTCACTCACTCTCTCGATTTGTTGCAAGATAATAATTAAAAACAACAATCATCAAAGACACTTCATTCAATTCAATAAAATAGGGGTTCAACACAATAGGTCCAAAAGCAATCCCCAAAACTAAATCAGCCTAACATGGTCTCCATAACATCATCAACATCCAAATAAACCATTTATACAATTAGAAGAGATCTAGATGACAAAAAATTGAATAGAAAGACTCCTTCCCTTTGCCAAAATCAGGAATTTTGGTGATCTTGATGATGATCCTTGGCTTAAATCCTTCCTCAAGGCTCCAAATATGTGTTCTTCACTCAAGGATGGTGTTTCTACAGATGGATGTCGTCTCCTCCTAAAGATGAAGGCTTAATGATGCTTAAATAGTCCAAAAATTGTAGGTTTAATAAAACCCTGCATTAAGTCTCAGATTACAATTACCACGTCTGAGGGAATTTACATGATTCCCACGATTCGTGGGAATTGGCCTCAGCTCCACTCTTGTTTTCTTCTCCTCTTTGATCTCTTGCTCAACCTCCAAGTTGTTCCTTCTTCTTTCCTACATAAAAATAGTCAATTCTGACCCTCAATTAACATCAAACACACAAGAACAACAATGGAAATCAAACTTAATGAAAACATGCAAAATGAATCCTAAACTAACAATGATCAACAATTATGCTACACATGCTAAATACCTAGAAAAACATATACTAATGCACACCTATCAACAACTCCACACTTGAATCTTTACTTGTCCTCAAGCAAAATAAATACAATCGATCGATTCTATCACTTCATTTTCACAAAGATCAAAACATAAAATCGCTCAAATATAAAGTTAGTGTATATATCATGTCTACTTTTAGATTAGTGTACATAAGCTAACTCATTCATTGACATTATCACTCAAAGATAAGTAAAGATGCACAAATGAGGCTTCCTCACAGTTTTTACTCATTTCTTTCATGTGTTTAAGGGTTAGTGTTTCGCTCAAACTTCCTATAGGAAGCTACACTACCATAGGCTTGCTAATACACCAATTCTCCTATACAAGGATTGCATGCCTAAATAGGTCAAAAGGACTTATTTAAGGTTGTAGTGTGGTAAGGGTTAAGGATGTTCAAGAGAGGGGAAAGAGGGTTAAGCACAAGTATAAATAAAGTAAAAAATGGATAAAATGGGATAACAAAACATAACTCTGAGATATCCAAACATAATTAATGTAGTACTCTACACTCATTTATGCTACTCGATTGTTCTTCCTTTTTCTTTTCCTTTCTTTTTCATTTTTATTTTTTTCATTTTCTTTATTTTTTTCATGCATAGAAGAACTATGAATCAAGACTAGCACTATATACAATGTAGTCCACAGGCAGAGATATACTTAACTTATCTCGGTACAAATTTCATATAATCCCGACTAATGTTTTACTTAATAATTTACTAAGTTTGAGAAAGGGTTGGATAATGGGGTTTAAAGTTTTAAAATTTCAGGTGTTTTCAAGAAACAAAAGGTTAAGGCTCAATGGAGGTAGCAAGGGATAATCAACAGGTAGGTCATTTATGCCAAGGGTTAACACAAAAAGGGCCTAAATCACTCTATTAAGCATGCATCCAGTAGACTCAAACTAATTCAAAGCAAGTTCTGAAGGAAGTAAACTAAGGAAGTAACACTCAATAAAGAAATGAAATGACTATGGATGGAGTCATATGGCTCAATTCTCACTTTGGCTCAAATGAAAACTCATTATGCATCTCTACACTACCTCATCGTTCAAATGTCAATTTGTGACTAAGCTTATGTAACTAACTACTTTTCATCACTCTATATGGTTCACTTTCTACTCAAGTGGCCTAATCTGAGTTCAAGCATGCATTAAATCTATTTCCAACTAATGTGACAGAAACTCATGGCAATAGTTATCAAAGTGACTCAAAAAAGGTTTCATTGTTGACACAAAGCACCATTGCTAGCACAAAACACATGATATACCTAACATGCACCCTACTCAACACAATGAACACAATGTAAGTAAGCAAGTCGATGACACCTCCCCGCACTTAAAGTTTACATTGTCCTCAATGTGATAAATCAGTAATCACATAAGAAAAATGCCATCAACCCAATCAAACAATGATAACTGACCCAACAAAAGAAATTGAAACAAACAAAAGTTATCAAACCAAAAAAAAAGAAATTGAATTCAAACCAAATTAAAAAAATTAAAACTAAACAAAAGACATAACACACACATATTATGTGAAACCAAATAGACATGAAATGAAATGCAATCACATAAAAGAAACAACAAAATTTAAAACTTAAAGGGTAACAAAAGCTTATTCAGATGATAGAGGTGACGGTGATGGCATAGGAGCTTCAAAATTGTTCCTCCTACAGAAGTTGAGGAACCTTCTCTTCAAGTTTCGTTGCTCCTTACGAACCTTTCACCTTTGTGTGCCGAGTTCATTGAGTTGGGATGTCATCTGTTGATGGTTTGCTACTATTTGGTCAAGAATTGGTTGATATCGGGAATTGGTTGATACTAGTTAACCTCCTCTAGCTCTAGAGTTGTGTTGGATGTGGAGGGTTGGTTTGTGATTGTACAGGCGCCCCTCCTACTCCTCGCTACAATGCGTGTCTGAGGATTGCAAAGTTCCATAGATTGGACCTCCATAATCTCAGAGCATCTAAAATTGGCTATGTCAAACATGTCATCGGGAGTAGTATGCAAATTTTCCATATTAACATTATAAAATACACCCAAAGCAGAAGCAATATGAGCCATCCTAAAAGACGTATTCTTTTTATTAATCACTAACTAGTGATTGGAAAATTCTATAAGGTGTGTTGATTTTAAGCTTTTGATCTATGGACCATAAAAAGAGAAGTTCTTTAACTAAGCATTATTGGTTTCCATTGTATTAAACATAGTCAACCACATAAATTTATGTAAAAGTAAATGCTCAGCACTCTAGATTAGAGAATTCGGTACGTTACATGAATCAAAATGTTCTTCACCTATGTTCTAATAAACGTCTACATCAAAATCCACATGACCATCTAAGATTTTTGTATTCGATAAATTAAACATTTCATGCATGATAGAACAATCAAGTTTGAAAACATTTCTACCTAACCTAAACCAAAATAAATCCATTTTAGCGTTGTACCTAACTGTTACGAAAAACTCTAACTCTAAAGTTATGGTAGCATAAATAGGTATATTGCACTAAACAAATCTATTCACCCTATGTTTGCACCTAGTTGTTTAACTCAACGTCTCACTCCTATATTTTCTAATGCTTCAAAATCCAAATACCTAGGAGTGACTATTGCTATATTCTTAAAGTCACGGAAATGTGCACCTTCTTCTTTTGAGTAAATCAAAAATGAAGCCTGATAAGTTGCTGCTAAATCAATTTTCCCTTTGCCAAAAACTTAAAGGGGGAGCTCGTCGATTGGTTGCCTAATCCTAATCATCCTTGGTGGAGCCATTTTGCGAAGAAAAGCTACAAAATGAGAGAGAGAGTGAAATTCGTATTTTAAAGAGATAAAGCAAAATCTTACCTAAATCCTTATGTTTTAGAATGATTAATGCATGAAAAACATAAAGGAATGTAAGATTAATGGAAAGGGATGAAGAAAATAACAAGAATCTAGATGAAAAATGAAGGGTTTTAGAGAGTGGGAGGAGAGAAAGTTGTGGTTTAGAGAGAGGAAGTGAAATTTTAAAAGTTGGTGAGAGAAAAAGAGGGAGGGAAACATAAGTTTCCCTCTAAATAGGATTCCCATGAGCATGGGATTCCTCTCCAGAAACTTTCTGGAGAGCATTCCCACATTCATGGGAATCACCACAATTCCCATAGACGTAGGTTTCCTCTCTAAAAACTTTCTGTAGTGATTTCCCACACTTGTGAGAATCACTTCAATTCCCATGAATGTAGGAATTAGTGATCCTCACAATTTCAAACCTTCTTCCAAGCTTATATGTATTCTCCAGGATCCCAAAACCTACAAACACATCAAGATAATGTCTTCAATAAGAAATTTGAAAAGAAAACAAATTGAAACTCAAACAAAATCAGCATAAACATCAATCAAACTCATTTCAAACATAATCATAACTAAAGAATTTAAGCAAACAATTAGATAAACAAAAAGAAACAAAGTATAGTTGACTCTCGTGGGTTGCCTCCCATACAGTGCTTTTATTACCGTCAGTAGCTCGACTCTCTTATTTGCTCATGGTGGCTCAAATGACTTATATGGTACCTATGCAGAAATTGATCTCAAACTTTTTAGATGAGCTACCTCATTTTGGATTCCACCTTTATTATTGATTTCTTTCCTTCACCTTCTCCTAAGCGTTCGTTTCTTTTTAAACATATTTCTGTGGTCCTCAATATTTTCCCATCCTCCTTGGAGTTCAGGTTCCTTAATATCCGTTGGGGTTGTTGTAGGAGGATAATTTTTCTTCGATACCTTGAATGTTAACTGCTCCTTTCCTACTCTCAATATTAGCTTGCCCCTATCAACATTAATAATGGCATGAGCAGTAGCTAGAAATGGTCGCCCCAAAACCTTAGGAGTTTCCTCGTCTTCACTAATATCCAGTATGTAAAAATCTACAGGGAAGGTAAATTTATCAATGTTTAGTTGAACATTCTTAATAATCCCCTTTGGTAAATGCACCATTCTATCAGTCGTCTTTACTAATGTCTTGGTAGGCTCTAGCTCTTCTAGACCTGACTTTTAACTAAATGAGTACGACATCATGTTAATGCCAGCTCATAAATCCACAAATTCTTGATCTATCTAAACTCCATTTATATTACACGGAATGAAAAAGTCCCCCAAATCTTCTTTCTTTTATGCTACATGTGGACTTTTGTCTGATATGTTCTTGATAATCTCTTCCTTCAGTGATTCCTTTAACATGAGCTCTATCTGAAGTTGATTTGTTATGTCTGTCCTCTTGCTTAACTCTCCTCCCTAAGAATTCCTGGCTACTCCACTTGAAGATGACTTCCGCTGAGCAAAAATTTGTTGAGGAAGTCCAAGTTAAAGTTCTCTAATCGGCTTACTTACTTATCCACTTAGCAAGACTTCTAACGCTAGTTGTTCTTCTTGCTTTTCTCCATCTTTCTCCCCATGTTCGCTTCTGTTTTCTCTATCCAAGTAATGACCATGATTCTTTCCTTCAGATTCACCTCAATGTTGCTTGGTAAACTACCTTTAAATAAAATGTTAGCTAATTGGCCTACTTGAACTTCCAAATTATGGATAGATGATGCGTGATTCTTTAAAATTTGATAAAATTTTTCTTCCGTCCTATTTTCCTCCTGGCTTGCATGCATCCTTTTATGATTCTCCTCTTGCGCTGCTAGTTTAGACCCCAAGACTTCCATCATCTTATCCATTTTTCTTTCCAACGCTTCGATTTGATCTTGCTAGAATCCTGGCGGACCTTGTGGCCTTTATTGACCACCTGCATTATTATTACTCTAAGAAAAATTCAAGTGGTTTTTCCAACCCAAATTACATGTGTTTGACTACAGATTATTACCTCAATGTGGCTGGCCTAGGTAGCTTACTTGCTTAGTACTGCCAGCTCCCAATAGGAAACACTTCGTTGAACTGTATTCATTCTACCCACACATCTCACATTGTGCTTGCATCACCTTAACTGCTGAGGTCGATGCTCCTTCCATATTGTTGAGTTGCTTCGTAAGAGCTGTGATCTAAGCCTATAAGGCAGTAACTGAGTCAATAGGTATCATATCTTTCTCTTCCTTTTGCCTTTGTCTACTCCTCTCGCTTGACCGCATGTAACTGTTGCTTGCTAACTCTTCTAGTAAATTATAAGCCGCTTCTACAGTCTTCCTTATTAGTGAACCCCATCCACTGCATCAATTGTGCCCCTTGTGCTCAAATTCACTCCATTATAGAATGTTTGAAGCAGAAATTCCTTCGGTAGGTTGTGATGTGGACAGCTTCTTTGAAGTTCTTTAAATCTCTCCCGAGCTTCTTAGAGAGATTCTCTGTCATTTTGTTGGAAATTTCTTATCTCATTGATAATCCTCGCAGTCTTTGTCAATGGAAAATATTTGGTGAGGAATGCTTGGGTGAGCTGCTCCCAAGTCTTGATTTGACCTAAATTTAAGGGATTATAGCATCCTTTAGCCTAATCCTTTAATGTGAATGAAAATAATCTCACCTTCACCGCATCATTGGACATTCTTGTAGATTTCCAAAAAGTTTACAATATGGGCATTCGGATCCTTGTTGGATAGCCCGTAGATTTGCACACTATTTTAAAGAATATTAAGTAGCGCCAACTTTATCTCAAAATTATTCACCTGGAATACCAATTTCGCCACTCCTTGAACATTAAATCCTAGCCTTTTGAAATCCATCAGTGTTCACTCTGGTCCTCCTTGCTCTCCTTCTTCAGCCATATCTTGATTCGAAAAATTTAAACACTTTTCCCTTCTTATTTCTTTTTTGTGCTTCTTAATGTCGGGAAATTCATCTTTTATAGCTTCTTTCATTTTCTGTGTGCTCCTTGTGTTCATGCACCTACAATTATACAAGGAAAAGTATCAAAAAATCTTAAATCACAGTAATCTAAATCAAACATGATGCCCAACAATCAATCCATGGTAATGGCACCAAAACCTTGTTGATGGTAAAACCTATCTACTTATTTTATGCTCAAAAATCGCAAGTGAACAGGTCGTGTCTTATAGTTAAGCAGAGCGGATATCGATCCCACAGGGATTGATGCCCGGACATTGCTTAATTTAAATTTGTTTAAGAAACAAAATTGTTTAATAAAAATATTCTAAAAAATAAAATTAAAAATAAAAGACTAACGCGAAGCAATAGATAATACTAAAGTGCAAAAAAATGGAAATTCAAGAATCTTAAAACTAGAGATTACTTTTTTTCCTATTTTGTCTCCCTCCTATTTTATCAATTGAATTATGTCTCTCCCTAGATTTCTGAATATACTAATTACCCTCTCTCAAGGTGTAACTATTTGTCCTTAACTGAATTAATGGGAATCGATTAGATGATCTTTTAACCTACCCAATGACTCTACCGATTCAACTAGTTATTAAACTATCCTATGGGTAATCAATTGACTAGCCGAGATCTCTCTTCTAACTATTCAATTAACATGATAATTGCTAGTATATAGGTCAACAACTCTCGTTGTATAATCCTAAAGGAATTTTATCTCACTCACTCTCTCGATTTGTTGCAATACAACAATTAGAAACAACAATCGTCAAAGACACTTCATTTAATTCAATAAAATAGGAGTTCAACACAATAGGTCCAAAAGCAATCCCTAAAACTAAATCTGCCTAACATGGTCTCCATAACATTATCAACATTCAAATAAACCATTTTTATAAAGACTAGAAGAGATCTAGATGACAGAAAATTGAATAGAAAGACTCCTTCTCATGATGATGATCCTTGTCTTCAATCCTTCCTTAAGGCTCCAAACATGTGTTCTTCACTCAAGAATGGTGTTTCTACAGATGGGTGTCATCTCCCCCTAAAGATGGAGGCTTAACGATGCTTAAATAGTCCAAAAAGTTTTAATGAAGCCCCACATTAAGTCTCGGATTACAATTCCCACGTCCATGGAAATTTGCATGATTCCCACGATCATGGGAATTGGCCTCAGCTCCACTCCTCTTTTCTTCTCCTCTTTGATCTTTTGTTCAACCTCCAAGTTGCTCCCTCTTCTTTTCAACATAAAAATAGTCAATTTTTACCCTCAATTAACATCAAACACACAAGAACAACAATGGAAATCAAACTTAATGAAAACATATAAAATGAATCCTAAACTACAACAATGATCAACAATTATGCAAGCAAATATATACCAAATACCTAGAAAAACATATACTAATGCACATCTATCAATTATATAGAGAGAGATCTTATGTGAGACCCGATTGTTTATTAGAGAGCTTAAAAACTAATTAGGTTTAGGACTATTGGTAATTAAGAGATTACCCATTCAGTACTTAAACTAATTAGGGATTATTAATTAGGGAGTATGATTATAACTCAAGAGAGAGTAATCCCCCCTTCGGTAGTATAGAACTGACACTCTATTAACAAATAAATGGCTAGTTAGCATTAATAATAAGAAGAATCCCCTCTCTCATAATTTGGTAACTTTGCTTGGTTAATTTCCACTATGACTTTTGTGTTACTTGATTTCAATTTTCTTTGTTAAACTTGCAAATTAATTTCACTTTTCTGTGCAATTTTATTTTCATTTTATTAGCCTTAGATAACGTAGGATTAGATTAGTTCACACCTCATTGTGGGATCGACCCTTCACATACTACATTTCATGACCCATGCATTTGCTGTATTTGAGAGCTATAAACTGTAAGCTTGCCACTTCAACAAGAACTGAAACAAAGACTGTGTGACGGCTATAACAAGATGATGGCTAGATGAGATGAAACTGAGACAACATTAGGCATTTTCATGATATAAAAACTATCTTGGTGAAGGTTGGAGCAAGGAGAGTAGAAAAATATGATCCTTCTTCATTTATTCATCTTTAGTCATTAAGAAGGGGAGTGGACAGCAACTAGTTCTTCTTATTCATTCTTAGAGATTACAAATGGAAGGTGTGTAGAAAAATCACCAAACCTAATTCTTCTTTAATTTTGGTCAGTTTTCAACAATGATGAAGACATTCTTAGCTAATTCTTGGAGCTTGGTGGAAAAGATGAAGGACCCCCCACCTGACACGGGTTGGGAGGTGCAATCGACACCAATGAGCACATTTAAGCTTATGACATTATATATCATTTTCTTTCTCTTTTTTTCGAACTGTTTATGTTATCTTGAGATTAATGATTTGGTATTGTGTAAGAATTCCTTTGATGTTCTATTGAATCGTTTTTCATGAAAACCCATTGCTAGAACTTGAATGCGATATGTAATAATTGTGTTAAAGGTTATGTGTGGCAACTAACAGTGTTAAATTGTTAAGGATAATGTAGTATAAGTTAAATAATCTGAGCTTATGTGATTATTGCTTAGATAGGTTCATTTTTCTCAATTGAAATGTGACTGTTTGGATAAACTTAGAGAACTTATTCTAGGTTCCCCAATAGTTAGGGTTAATTAACAAGCTCTTCTTAATTAACTACGCCTTAAGGAAAACCCAGAATTAATAGAGCTTATTGTTAATTCACTATCAATACTCTAAAGAGAGGTATGAAGATGATAATTCAATGACATATGTGAAATTGAGCTTAGGTCGACCAAAGAACCAGATTTCAAATCATTAATCAGTTTATCTCCTTATTGTTGTTTAATTTGAGTTGTTTTTATAGATTCAATTTTATTTTGTTTTCTAACTTGCATTGAACCAACCCCCTATTTTACATATAGATATAATTAAGGAAAGTCATTAGATTTAGTCTCTATAGGATCCACCTAGACTCACCACTATTATAGTTGTAGGTCTAGTTTATTTTGTGTAATGTTAGGACACACTACTAGCAATTTTGGCACTGTTGCCGAGGACTAACATCCTTTGCTTTTTAAAATTTTTTTGTTTTTTATTTTTAGTTTTGATTAACTTCTTTTCTTATTTGGTTAGTTACAGTGTATGACATAATCTTCTCACTCTGGTGAATTGAAATTTGATCAAGAACTTGAAAGAATGCTAAGTAGATCGAGAAGACAAGTAGCAAAAAGTTTCCAGGATCTGTCATCATCTGATAAGAAACTTGATTCATCACCAATAATTCAAATAGTTTTAGATTTGCTTTATAATTCCTCTGGTAATTCCATTTCTGAAATTGATTCTAACATGGCAAGTCAAAACAGTGATCGCACTCTTAAGTAGTTAGCTGCTCTTGATTTTAAGCATCAACGTTTATTTATTGATTTTTCGGCTATTAATGTTTCATTTGAGCTTAAATCTAATATAATTCATCTTTTGCCTACTTTTTATGGTATGCCAGGTGAAGATCCTTACAAGCATCTTAAGGAGTTCCATGTAGTGTGTTCTAGTATGAAGCCATCTAGGATACAAGAAGGGCAATCAAGTTGAGACCATTCCCATTCTCGTTGGGAGACACTGCTAGGGATTAGCTTTATTACTTGCCATCGAGATCAATTAACACATGGAATGAGAAGCAGAGACTTTTTCTGGAGAAGTACTTCCCTGGTTCTTGAGCTATGAATATTAGGAAAGAGATATATACAATCCGACAACATCAAGGTGAGACATTGTATAAGTACTAGGAGCGTTTTGAGGGGTTATGTGCTAATTGCCTATACCATCAAATTAGTGAGCAGCTATTGATCCAATACTTCTATGGGGGGGCTTCTTCCATAAGAAAGAAGTATGATAGAAGCAATAAGTGGAGGTGCAATGGTAGACAAGTGATTGAGCCAAGTTTATATTATTAAATTGGCTGCATTTTCATAGCTGCTATTGCATTTGTTGACTCCTAGTTGATGATTTTTGTGCTTAAATTGGTTCC
>JAOSBN010000179.1:27915051-27934815 GCA_027563595.1 Erythroxylum suave
TACTGTCTAAAGATTACAATGGAGCAAGCAATGATTTATGGAAAGCATGTTGATTTCGAATCCCTGAAGTAGAATCAGATGGATATTAAACTAGAAGTTGAGGTAGCCAGATGGGAAAACTTCTTTCAGGTTCGTGAAATAGTATATATGATTGAAGTTTATGAGTACTGGAAGAATGTAACTGTGGTAGACAATACTGTTGTATCAATGGTAGATAGATTGTCGGTCATTGTAACACTAGGGCTAATCGAGAAGGTTAGTGGATGTCTATGTGTTGGGGCAGAGGTGTCTTACAACCCTAAATGGATGATTAAAAACCGTCTAGAGAAGGCATATGTGAATCGACAACTTTATGGAAGTAGTAACCCAGAGGACAAGAAGTTGTCGAACCTTGTTTCGAAGGCTAGGGTTCTACACAACATACTTTTTCATTGCATTCTACCAAGAACAGGTTCAAGGAACATTGTTACAACAATAGACGAGCAATGCCTGTTCTACTTACTAATCATAAGGTTATCAACCTTCTATATCTGATTTTGAGACATATGTTGAAGACGAAGAGGGATTCTAATGCCTTTCTATATGGCATGCTGTTGATAAGATTCTGGAGTCCTTCTTCACAAAGGAAACAGAATTAAGATGAACATTAAAAGTGTTATTAATGTTGCAACCATCGGTAGAATGGGATTGAGTACAACTTCTATGGCGAGACCAAGGATTGAGGGGGAGCACACTGTCAGAAGCAGCATGAGTGAGAATGTTACTCCCAAAGGAAAGAAGAAACCTCAATCGTCTGGAAGAATGATTGTAGAAGGAAAGAAGAAACCATTAGAGGGAGCAGTTGAAGCTGAGAAGATGCTCCAAAGAAAAGAAAGCCAGATGAATCTATCTGAGAAACAAGTGTCATTGAAAAGGAAGGCAGAGATACTTGAATTTGAGCAGGTTAAAAAGTCAAAAGATCACCAAGAATATCAACCCTCCGACAAGATGAGCATAAGAGAAGGAAAAGACTGTCTCTTGGTGAAGAATCTGGGAAGGTAGAAAAGACAGCAAAGGCTACAAGTTCTCTAGTCTCAATCTTGCAACAAGAGCAGACAAAGTCGACTAAAGAGACTGGAATTAAGAAGAAGTTGGAGTTTGAAAAGAAGAAAACCCAACCACAACCACCTTCAAGACTGGTAGAAAATGCAACCACAACCATCTTCAAGACTGGTAGACGAAAGTAAAAAGTTAAAGACCAGTCAGCAAGAAAGTATTCAACTGGTAACCAACGAATAAAAAAATCAGTTGAAAATAGAGTTGTATCTCAAAGTCCTATCAGGATAAAGGACTTGAGAATGAAGGTGATAGAAGAGGAGGTACCTGTGAGAAGCAGAAGCTCAATTATAATCAAAGAATTTGTGAAAAGGTCAATCAAGGTACAATTTGAGCCAATTTTGATCAATAATCGGTCTATTCATCTTCTAAATCATGAAAAAAGAAGATTATATGGGATTCTGAGGGATAAGAAGTCAGAACCATATCCTCTAAAGATGACCAAAGATCGGTACACCATCTACCCAGTCACGAGTAGAACTTTGATCAAGATTGTACCTGACATCTAACCTAGAGCTTCAAACATTGTACGCAATGTAGATAAAGGGAAACAGAAGATGTACCCTGAAGAAAAAGCAGGCAACCTAACTGAAGAATGGATACATGAAGCAGTGAGAAATATAGACGGGGTATGTAATGTAGTACAATCAAAAGGAGCCTTTGTTTCACATCACATCTCCAAAGCATCAGGAAGTAATTGTGGACACTTCACCACAGATGTAACTTCTAAGGTAGTTGGAAGAGTGACGGAAGAATAATATAGAACCATCCAGGTTGAAGGTATTTTTGTCAACTTAGAGACTTTATGCTCGTTTTCTATAATTTGTTTTCGTTAGGTTTATTTTATTTTATTTTCTTATTAAATCCAAAGCCCCCTTTACCTAAACATCAATTAATTTCATTTCCTAAGCCATTCGAATATTCCTTGTAAGATCGACATAGACTCACCACTACTACAGTAGTAATCTAGTTATTTTATTTTGACTAACGTTATGACACGTCCGTCAATATGCATAATCCGATAATAGAGTTATGATCAAAGTGGCCAGTTTAAAAAGAGCTTAAAGCTTAGAAATGCATATAAACAGCCATAGGCTTAATGATTAATGAGTCCGATATCTATAATGAGCATGTGACAGAATGTGAAAAGAGCCTGATATCGATAAGGGATACAGGACAGTAATAGGTACTAGGTCACAATAAAATAAAAACAAAAGTAGAGTCACATGTGCATATTCATTTGCAAATATATTTTCAAATGTTCTATGTGAATGATTGTGAGCGATACTTGAATTATGTTGATATGATGATATGCCATGTATGTGTACATTTGATAATATGATTGTCTGAGAAAGAGGATTGAATATTTTGAAAGATTATATGTAATGTGTGGAATTCTTGATATATTGTTGAGATGAGATATATTGTGAATTTCGATTGTGTTTGACATGTGTTCTGTTATGAGTGAGTACATCGATAATGGTTCGCTCATTGAATTTGCAAAACTCATCTAAAATGTTTTTGTTTATAAGAGATATTGTTAGGTCTTGATAGCTAGCAAAAGAACTAGGATCGTTACAAAGACTAGATTATGCTCAACTTAAGAGAGAGTCTTGAAAATCATAGAAACTAACATCTTCTAATATTATTAATATTAAAGTATTTAATCAATGGTTTTACTTTTATCTATACTAACCCAATATGAATATAATTAAATTTTTATTTATGAAATTTTGTAATAATAAATATATAATCTCAAAAGGTTTTGATATCTCTTTCTCTTTCTTTAATTATGTAATCTATTTTTACGAAGAATTTGAACTTTGAAGACCACAAAATTCTATTTTTTTATTCAAAAAATTTCTGATTATCAATAAAATTTGAATTATTATTTTTTTATTAAATAATAATTGTTTTATTACTATTAGATTTAGAAGTAGAGTTACTAGAAATAGACTTAATTCATTTTTAAAATTTTAATTTTTTAAATTAGAGTATTAGGTTATAGGTTCAAGTTAATCAATTGATCTCCTGTCCATATAAAGGAGTTATATCGGGAAACTCGGTGAATATATATATATACACACACATATATATTGTGATTCTAAAAGTTAAGCAACCGAATTGGCCGAAAGTAACGAGCTCAAAGGATGCCAGATGTTAAAGCAATGCATTTGCTCACTAAGTCTACTCATTCCAAGTAGCTGATCGTCCACAGCACGATTTGCTAACAATATCCATTTATTTCTCGTATTCCCCATTTTTTTCCGGTTTATAATATCATATGCGACAACTAGCCCATTCCAAACCACAACTTTTCGCTTCACCTTATTATATAAACTTTTCGTGACTTTTTAAAAACGTTATTACGATTTTTATTCTGCGATATTTTTTTCATAAAATATCACAAAAAGCATTACAAATCTGTGAAACGTTACAAAAAAATTTAAATTTTTCGTGATATTTTATAAAAACGTTGTAAATTTATAATACTTTTCGTGATATTTTACGAAGAAAACGTCGCAGAATAAAAACCGTGACATTTTATAAACACTCTACCCCTTCCACACCCCCCTCTCCCCTCACGTTTTGGTTTTGCTTTTGCCGCTGATAGCTAGAGGTACGTCGTTGTTGAGCTTCTCCTCCCTCCTTTCGATTGTTCTTTGATTTGGGCTGCCAATGTCTCTCCCTTTTCTTCGATTTTTTTTTCATCGTTGTTGTCTTGCATCATCGCGTTGTTTCTCGACCCCCTCTATTTCTACCTCCCCATCGCTGGCGCTGACCCCTGCCTCACCAACGAAATCCCTCTTAGCATTTTGGTCACCTTCGCTCGCACCGTCACTGACCTCTTCTTCTTTCACGTCCTCATCAAGTTCCGCACAGCTTTTGTGGCTCATAATTCTCGCTTTTTTGGCAAAGGAGAACTGGTCATGGACCCAAGAGCCATTGCCATTCGGTACGTCAAGTCTGACTTTGTTCTTGATGTCTTTGTTGTACTGCCTCTTCCTCAGGTTCACATCTGGGGAAGGGGTTTGTGTTTCTTAGAAGGGATTTGTGTTTGGGTTTATGAACCCTAATTTGACATTGATTTTTTTATGTCATAAATCGCTTAGAAGGGATTTGTGTTTCTTTTGTAGAAAGTTGTTCTGAAACTGGACCTCCACGATGACAATGAAAAGAAAAAGGCCATGAAAGTCGTCTCTACCCTTCCAGGTTTGCTGCTTTGTCCTCTTTCGATTTACAACTTACAACAGTTAATGTTCTGTTCGTCTGAAATTAAATTTTGAATTTGTTTTCTCGGATTTTGAGCATTAAAATCTTTTTGCTCCTAAATTTAATCCTGCAAGGAGTGAAGACTTTATACAAGTCTAGTTGTTTTGACTATTCAATGATTGTCAAGGACCAGCTTTAGGTCTCAATGGTTGATAATGCTCTTAGGATAAGTTGTTTACTCTGTTTCATATTGCTACTATATGTGCAGGTATAGACTCTATTTCCGTGGACATGAAGGACAGAAAACTGACGGTGGTCGGTGACGTGGATCCGGTAACTGTGGTGAGCAAGTTAAGGAAATCATGGGTGACAGAGATTGTAACAGTTGGGCCAGCAAAAGAGGAAAAGAACGAAGAAAAAAACAAAGAAGGCAAAAAGGAGGAGAAAAAGGACCCAAATGAGCAGATTGCTGAGCTTGTGAAAGCTTATAAGGCCTACAATCCTTACATGACTCAGTACTACCATGTGGTGAGTGCTGAAGAGAACCCAAACGCCTGTGTCATATGTTGATTATCAGACAAGTATACGGTTCAGTAGTTTTAGGAAATGTTTTTTTTTCCCTTATATGTTGGTGATGGAACTTGAGCTCTAAGGGAAATGTTCACTCGATTTGTCCTATTTGACTAATAGAGGGGCTTAATAGTGTCCATAGTCTGGAAAATGGTAGGGTATAGAGACAATGTTCAAAATTTTGGATTTCAGAAGGTAATTGCATCGCTTACTAAGATATAGCACCAAGGTATAAACATACAAAACCTGATGACCAGCACTTGCGAATTTGAAACTTTATTCAGCATTAGAATCTGCATCATGGTTCTAGTTCTGTTTGCACATCTCATTGGCAACATGCAGGTATTGATCCGCATCTGTGCATGTAATTGCTCCTCTTTTCACGCCATACTTCATTATTAAGTTAGAAGAACAAGGTTTTCTTTTTCCCTGGTCATGAATTCGTGAGCTTGTTGCTGAAATTATTTTGCTATTATTGAATTCTTGTTTCTCTGAAGGCTTACATGCAAACATCAGCTGTTAGACTTGATGAATGGAGGATTCGACGAAGAGATACAGAAGAGTGGATGAGGCACCGTCAATTACCTCCAAACTTACAAGAACGTGTTATAGTCCACCCTTGTTATAACGGAGACAAGTTATAGTCCATCCTTGTTAGTGATTCCACAGTTCACTCCTAATGAAAATCTTAAGCAACTAGTGAAGGAGGATGAAGAAAGTGGAGACTTAATTTTAGATATTCTTGTATATTTGTTCTGCGACTTTTGTATGTCAATATGACAGAGTCTTTACGGTGTTTATAAGCTAGCTCTTGAAATGTTATTGTGAGTTTTCTGTCAATGCTTGTGAGATTTACAGGTGTGAAAATAGGTATAAGCTTATAATGCTTGACTTACAAATTATAGGATTCTGGTCAGAAACAGTTTGGAGAAACACATTCCAAAGAGGATTGGATCAAAAGCATGGTATTGCATATTATATTGAACTAGTTGACTATAGACAAAGAACATCCTTGGGATGAAAAAGTTCTCGAGGATGAAATAACATAGTAATTAATAATTTAATAATAATTAAAAAGTTCCTGAGGATGAAGTAACATAGTAATTATTAACTTATTTTTAATTTAATAAAAAATAATTATTAAATTAAAGTTATTTAAAAAATAATAATAATAAAAGAAAAATGTTGCGGAATGCTTTCCGCGACTTTTCCGAAAACGTTACGGAATGTTTTCTGCGACGTTTTTGCAAAAACGTCACAGAAAACATTGACTTTTTGTGACGTTTCAAACAACGTCGCAGAATGTCAGTGTTTTTTGTGATATTTTTCCAAATACGTTGTAGAAAGCTTTTGCCCGCACTATATTCTGCGACGTTTTAAAAAACGTCACAAATTAGATTCTACGACGTTTTTGGACATTATGCGACGTTTTAAAAATGTCGCAGATTGTACCATATTCTTGTAGTGTTTTAAAAAGCTATTAACTGCTAAGCATGAAATTTATTGCACGTCTGAGCCATATGTAAAACAACTCTTGTTTATTTGAGATTAATTCTAAAATCTATTGAATAGGGAAGAAACAACAGAAACCAATGTGCACACCAAAAGCTTATCACCAAGGACAGAATGGAAGTTCACACTCCTGCAACTGCCAATCCTCCTGTTGCAAAAAAAAACACATGGAAATATTGCTTCTGTCAAAGCAACATTGCTCGTCTTCCTGCCCTTTATGCTTTTATGACGACCTCATTGCTGTTTTCTTGATCTTGCACCAATGTAGCAATACAAAGAGCAGAGCATTGGCAATAAATTCGACCAGGGAGATGCAGAGAATGCACCAGTGTGACAACATTTCAGAGAGAAGACGATCTCAACAGACAAGAAAGCACAGTTTCTCTACAACAACCTCTGATAGGACTATTGCAGGAGCTACACCTATCAAACCTGTTGTCTGTCATCGACAATTAGGAGTTAGAATAAGTCTGACAGGATTACTTCAGTGAACAAACCATTGCTATCTGAAAAGCAGACTACTATCAGGATATTCAATAATAAACCATTAATTAAATTCCTTCTGATGTGCAATCCATAAAAAAGATGTAGATAAGATCATTGCACGTAAACCCGCTTTCCATTATTGACCTTTGAGATCTTACCGAGGGCTAATCCTTTTTTTTTTTTCTCTTTTATGTCCACAACATGCTCATATCAATGTTTAACAAATATTCAATGTCAGCATAGATTAATTGTGCAAGTAAAATAAGCATTCGTATAAAAGCAGTCTCACACATACAAGTAAATCAAGATTAGACATCTCGATTAGCGAACTGCATTGAGCAATGCTCAAACTTGAAATCCAAGCCGGATCCCTTCAACCGAAGCAGACACAATATCATTGTCATTAAATTGATTGGTGCTCAGAGCTTTACAAGGTTTTAAATGTGAGCTGACTCGAACGATATAATCAATTAATTTTACTCCAAAAAATGAGGAGTAAGGTTTTGAGCAATCAATACCACCTCTCCGGAGACCATTTGAGAAAAAAACCCAGTGGATTGAAGATAAGTTCATGGTTTTAGTAAATAGATCTCCTTTTCACCAAAGTTCGAAAATAAGGGCTCCATATGAAAACTAACATTAAAAAAAAAGAAGTCTAAATTGGCTATGAAAATTAAAAAAAGTTGCTCGCTTTCTACTTCCTACTGAAGTTCGACAAAAGAACAAGACGTTTGAAAACAGATCAAGCAATCTACACAGACCTTGAAGGTAATCGGCAAAATGTATACTTTACGTGCATGTTAAAAAGTGACATCCTAATCTCGTACACTTACCGCGCATAGGAGGAGCACTGGCCATAATCTTAACGATCTCTTTGCATAAAAGGGCAAGTACTTCTTTTCCAAGCAAGTCAGACTTTGAATCGGCAGCAGATGCAGAAGAAAATAAATGTTGTAGAGGGGGCGCTTCTGAGCCATTTAAGCAATGATGATCAGAAGTTGCCGCGGGAAGTATAGTCGTGGGCGAGGGCGGCAATAGTGACAAAGACGCTAATGGGTTTGGGTTTGAAGTATTTTCTTCGGCACAAGTTTCTGGTAAAGGATCAGAGGTTTTAGAGATTCTGGCTTTAGAGGATGGTAAAGGAACAGGTTTCTTTCTAGGTTCTTGTGACAGAGAAGTATCGAGAGAGAGTTTTACGGGAGGTTGACTTTCTAGTGGAGTGAATGAATCAGAAGACAAGGACGAAACCCTGTTGCCGACATCTAAGATTTGAACAAAAATATTTGGAGGCCCAAACGAGCGTTTCTTGTCACTTTGAGAACGAAGGTGAGGCTGCGTAGACGGATGGCTAGCGAAATCAAGGAGGTTTTGAAAGATATTTGGGGATTTAGACTGCACGTTGTTGCTGTTGAAACCACAAAGAGTGTTGGTTATAGGTTGTTGGGATGGCAAAGACAGGGATTGCAGATGATCTTCTAACTCCTTCTTCACCATCTAGTCTGCTGCCGAACCAATCCTTCTTCTTTTTCTCCAGATTCCGATTCCTCTTGTACGCCAGTAATGTGCGACACGAAAAGATGTGAAGAACGTAAAACAAAGCTATTACATTCCAATTATCTTCTTTTTCCCTCGTAATGGTTTGACTTCCAATCGCACAAGAAAAATATATAAAGCATAATAAGACAAGTCGTTTTCAACAAAACTCTTTCCTTTTTTATATCTCGCTTTGAAAGCTCGCCCTCTTATCAATTTTCACCGTATCTAATTGTTCTCTCATTCAAATTTTGTTCTTTACCTTCTTTCTCATTTCTCTTTTTATTGATCCTGTGTATGTGTGAAGTTATAATATATGGGCTATTTCTAAATTTTGAATTTTATAACAAAAAAGGTGTGTCTACAAGTTGACCGGAAGCTGTATGGTCTATAAGTATGATTCCGTATATTCCTAATTCTTTTTATAATTTTAGCTTTATGTTTTAATCCTTATTTACTATTAAGGATTCAATGGTATTACATCTATATAATTAGAGATAAAGCATAATATTTTAATCTTTGTTTATATTACTTTGACTCAAACACAAAGCTGCAAATTTATGTGTTTACGTTCCCATGACTTTGAATATTTGGGAAAAAAAAGAAAATTTTGTTATTATTATTCACTTTATTTCTTTTTCTCTTCTCAAACATTCTTAAAATAGCCTCGTAATTATACTATTCTTGTTGTCGTTGAAATTGTAAGTTTTATGCAATCACGTCAATTTTTTTCTTAATGCACTAGTAATTTTTTTTTTCTTGTCTAGAAGTCCTTCTCTTAATGTTTCTCAAGCAATTGGTCACCTCTTATTTGGATGTCAAAAACTACGATTGGAGATGAACTTCCAAGTACTTCTTTACCATTTAGTCTGCTGCCAAACCAATCCTTCTTCATATTGTAAGCCACTAGTGTTCAACGCAAAAACCTGAGAAGTGAGTAAAGCAGAACTTTTACATATGAATTTTCTTCTTTTTCCATTATAATGGTTTAACTTCCAATTTTGCAGTCAAAACACTGCATAAATTGATAAATACTAGAAATCATAGGAATGCAATATGTAAACTATTCGTCATTGATTTTCACTTAAGAGGTTTTCTTAAGGGAGTTTTATTTGAAGAGGGGTTCTTATAAGGATACAATTTAAAAATTTAGAACTTTATCATATTATTTAAGCCTTAAAATATTGTAACAAGTGAGGATCTTTACGTTAATGTTAAAAAAATTAAGTTTGTCTAATTTACAAGAAAAACTTAAATAGACAAGTTGTTTTTGACAAAGCTCTTTCTTCTTTTTTATATCCCGAATAGTTTGAAAGGTTATCCTCATATTACTTTTCTACATATCCAGTTGTTCTCTCCTTTAACTATTTTCTTTTCTTTCTCTCTTCACTCTCATCTCTCTACTTTTAACTCTTTTCTTTTTTTTTTCTCTTCTTTCTCATTTTTCTTTCCATTGATACATAATGTTATCATATGTAGGCTATTGATAGGTATAGTTCATACTATGTTTTCCTAGGTGTTTTAATGTGATTATTAGATAATCATCGTATATATAGGTTTAAAATTGTATTATTATAAGTGTTTGTTTATATTTAAAGTATTTGTGTGGTTTAGAGAATGATTTCAATCTTAATTTTATGTTTCATGAGGTGTTTGATGTTTTGTTGGTGCTGGAAATAAGATAATTAAGAACAATAAGGTGGAAGTTACATAAAGGGTGTCACAATCATGTATGAGGAGCACGATCATGAATGGTGTGCATAAGATTGCATGCCTTCTGTCACAATCATGCAAATGTCACGATCATGACAAGGACTTTCCAAACGCGACATTTTTCTTCTATTTTAGGGTTTATGGGTACTTTTGGAGTAGAACAAAGTGGGAAAACCCTAATTACACCCATAAGACCCTAATACACTATTTAACCATGTGAACCACACAAAAAAAAGGTTGCAGCCATTGAGTCAAAGAGTATTAAATATGGTAGGTCAGAAAGAACATCCAGGAATTCCAAAATTCTGGATTAAGTCTTCAATAAAGTTTTTCTTCTTTTCCTTTAATTATTTCATTATCTTTTATTTGTAATCTAAATTCTAAGGTGTTAAACATGTTCATGAAGTCTTAACTTTGAGATTAAGATTTATTATGGAATTATTTTGTGACTTTGCTTATTGTTGATTTAAATGCATATTGAGATGTTTGTGATAATTGTTTATGATTACGCTTGATAATAAATCAAGAGAGTAAGTCCAAAGTAATCAGTGTTAGATTGTACAACGAGGGTTGGTAGTTTAAAAGATCCGCAATTATCAAATTAACAATGAATTAAAGAGCGATCTTGTTTAAAAAATTAATTATCCAATATATAGCTTTAGATCTAATTCAATAAGTTAGGGAAAGTTTTGTAAATTGAGAGATTACAAATCTAAAAATTTTGAATTCAATCAAGGTTAATGATTAGATCTTGAGAGAGAGTAATCAATACCATAGGAAATCTAGGATCAAACACATAATTGAATCAACAAGAGTTAAAGAAACAAAATATGGAAAGAATAATTCCTCAGTATTCAATCTTGAATAAAAACCTTAAATTAATTGGTACTCACTTGTTATTTGATTTATTTGCTTTGTTTTATTAGTTGTTCAAATTTTTGTTATTTATTTTTATTCAAGTTACATTCTGAATCCTTTAGACAAAGTTAGGTTCAAATTCTTAATCCTTGCATAATTCTTGTGGGAACGATAGCCTTATATATTATAAGATATGATCTGCATACTTACGGTTTATTAAGGGTTTTATTACATATAAATCTTGCTCAACAAGTTTTTGGCATTATTACTGAAGGTTTAGTTTTAGGGCTATTTGATTCCTTTGATTTAAGGAATTTTTGGCCATTCTTTTGTCCTTGTGACTGCATGAACACTAGACTTAATTTTGAAGCAAGATCGACAAAATTCCTTCTCTTGACATCACCAGACAAAAAAGAGAAATCTAAAGAGGGAGACTCCAAGAAGAGATTGAACAAATAATGGAAGAAGAATACAATAATAGAGACCAGCAAAAGGACCCTTTACAATTATAGAGACCAATAAAGGACCCTTATAGACTTGATAAGGCCAAGGTCCATTGCTATACTGCAAAGCATCACCCGACCACTGGTGCAAGCAATTTCATTCGAGATAAAACTAGCATTGCTAAATATATTATATACCAATGTACAGTTCTACAGGTTACCTAATGAAGCTCTTATTCCTCATCTAGTAAAATTTTTAAAGATATGTGATACCCTCTGATATATAGGAATCTCGAAAGATGCTATTAAGATGAGGCTCTTTCTTTTCACACTAAGGGATAAAGTCAAAGCGTGGTATCATTCCCTAAACCCAAAAATTGTCACAACATAGGATCAATTGGTACATGCCTTCCTTGAAAAGTACTTCCCTCCAATGAAGACAATGGGGATGATAAAGAAGATAACAAATTTTTAACAAAATACAAGGAGTCATTATACAAAGCATAAGAATAACAAATTTTTAACAAAATACAAGGAGTCATTATGCAAAGCATAGGAACTTTACAAGGATTTACAAAGGAGACGTCCTCACCATAA
Organism: Erythroxylum suave; assembly: GCA_027563595.1. Lineage (NCBI taxonomy): Eukaryota > Viridiplantae > Streptophyta > Magnoliopsida > Malpighiales > Erythroxylaceae > Erythroxylum > Erythroxylum suave. The sequence goes on from JAOSBN010000179.1 coordinate 27,927,072, forward strand.
CTTACCAAAGGATTTTCTCTTGCAAACTTTCTACAATGGAGTTAGTGCACCTATGATGGGCACTATAGACACAACTTCTGGGTGATCTCTGATGTAGAAAACAATTGAGGAAACATGGGAACTACTATAGGAGATGGCGAATAATAACTTTCTTTGGATGTCATATAAAAGTGGACAACAATTGACTTTTCAAGATCAGAAGGGAGTTATTGTTGCTAATTCAGTGACAACACTATAGGCAGGGATAGCTAATTTAACAAGACAACTGAGCAGACCATAAGCCTCCTCATCATCTCAAATTAAAGCAATTTAGCATGGAAGCGAGTTTTGTGGACAAGTTGATGATGTTACCTCTGATTATTTCTTAATTTGAAATAATAATACAAAGCGATTCAGCTACGTGGACGCACAGTTTGGTCAAAGAGTAGGGAATAACCCCTACTCTAACACTTACAATGTGGAGGAATCACCTGAAATTTTCTTAATCTTATAATGTAGGCAATCAATTGAGAAATCAAGGTCCACTTAGATTTCAACAAGATAATTCTAGTACAAGCGATTCAAAATTGGACAAGCTCATAAGTATGGATGAGGCCCAGGGATGAAATGGAAGTTTAAGCAAGTAGCTAAGAACTATCCCTCTTTTATTTGAGATCTAGAGGTTCAAGTAGGCTAGCATGCGAATTCATTGTCTACAAGAGGTGTGGGGAGTCTCTCAAGTAATACTGAAACATATGTAAGGGAGAAACTCAAGGCAATCACAAATAGGAGCGAAAAAGAGTTAGAATAACAAATAGAGAAGGAAGCTAAAACCCACCATATAGAGGACTAAGAAAAGTAGAAGAAGGATGAAGAAAAGAGTGAGTACCCTCGATATGTTGCCCCTTTACCATACCCACCTAAAATTCCATTCTGCTAGTGACTATAGAAGAACAAACTAGATGCACAATTTGCAAAGTTCATAGAGAAGTTGAAGACTTCACAAAATAACTTATCTTTTATGGTGACATTGGAAAACATGCCCAGGCATACAAAGTTTTTGAAAGACGCACTATCAAAGAAGTGAACTTGGAAAATTAATCAAGTAGTAGCACTAACTAAAAGCTATAGCTATATTATCACCAATCATATGCCTTCCATTTAACTAGGAAGCTTTACAATATCTTGTGTGGTTGGTGAGCTAGAATTTGCAAGTGTTTATATGACTTAGGAAAAAGTATAAATCTTTTTCCTTTATCGATCTTTAGAAAATTGAGGCTTGTCAATGTGAAGCTAACTTCAATGCTTATTTAGTTGGTAGATCAATCCATCAAGAGACCATTTGGTATGGTGGAAGATGTGATAGTTAAGGTGTACAAGTTTATTATTCTTGTGGACTTCATGGTATTAAATTTCTAAGAGGATAGTAGTGTCCACTAATTCTTAGATAGATATTCATAAATACCAAAAAAGCACCGATTGAAATTTATAAAGTCAAATTGCTTCTTCAGATTGTTGATGAGCATGTAGAGCTCAAGCAACTTATACTTGAAAATGGACATAATGGTTCCATGTATTAAAGAGAAAGAGGAGAGATGCTTTGAAGGACTAATTTATGAGTAACAGGTGATAAAGGACATAAAGTGTTGGGCCCCGAATTTTTATTTTATTTTATTAAGCATGATTTTAATAAATTTTGTGGTCTTGCCAGATAAATCATTTTATTTGGAGTTTAATTATTATGTCAAGTTTGGGAGGATTTATTTCATGGATTGATGGAATTAAAGTATTAATGTTGTAAGGTGATATAAGGGCATTTTTGGAAGACCACTTCAGTTAAATAGACATTAGGTATAAATGGAAGGGTAAATTGGAAATTTCACACTCATTAAAGGTATAAAAAGGGAAGAAGAAATTGATGTCTTGCATTTTAGATAAGCAAAATTGTGAGTGAAAGAAGAGAGAAAGAGAAGTGGAGAAAGAAGAAAATTAACTAGGGTTTTGGAAATTCTTGAAGAATTTGAAGATTTTGAGGCTAAAATAAGTAGGTATGAGTATTAACCCTTCTTGATTGTTAGATGAAGAAAATTTAGGGTTGGTTAGAAGTGAAAATAGAGTGAATATGTATAGGAAGTTGTGATGAATGGTTTATGTGAATGTTTTAGTGTTTGGTTAATGATAAAAAGTAGACTATGAATTTATTGTGAATGATATTATTAGGTTGGAATGAAGTTGTGAATGAAGTAGAAAAGATGGATAACTGTTAAAAGGGGTTGTATGTGAAAGGTGGGAAGAAAGAAGATGAAAAATGTCCCAAAACACGTTCTTGGAATAGGTTTCTAGATAATTTCACCGTGGCAAACTTCTGGGTTTTGCCGTGGTGTCACAAAACATGTTCGTGGAGTTGGCTTTTGGACAATTTCGCCACGGCGAACTCAACTTTCCAGCACAAAACATGCTTTAGTATTTTAGGCATAACTTTTTGTTTAGTTATCCAAATGAGATGATTTTTGATTTGGTGTAAACTAGAGACATAGGGATACAACTTGTATGATGAAATAAAGTTCTAATTCAGTACATAATGATTTCAATATTTGGATGGAAGTTGAACATAGAATGTTGTTTAGTATAAGAACAACCTGAAGATTTTTGGGGAATAACTTTTAGAGTACTAAACCAAATTGAATGATTTTGGTGTCACTAGAAACTTAAGACAATGGGGAATATTTTCTAGAAGAAAGAGTTATCAAATGTATTTTCTTAGGGTTCCCAAATAGGAATTCCTATTGAAATTGAGGTTTTGTTATTTATAAAGGAAATCAAGAAGGTGATCAAGAGAGGCAAAAGGAGCAAGAGGAAAGACATCCTTAAGCCACTCTTATAAGCAAGGATTTCAAGGTGGGTTACACTTTTATAATTAAGTAATAAGCCCCTAATGTTTCTTCAAAACCAAGAAAGTTTTAAAATGTTTTCAATTGTGTTATAAATGTGTCGTTAAGGCTATTTGAATCCTTTGATAATGTGCCACATGTTTGTATATGAATTGTGTTATATGAACGATGAAAATAATTTTTGAAAGAATATTGATTTTTGAAATAATATTATGGTTATGAAATCAGGTTTTGGAAAAATGTTATTGAGGCAATATATTTACAAGTTGTGAAATGCATGATATATATGGGTTTGTGGTAGTCCCCTAAGTTAAGTCAAGTACAATTTAAAAAAAGGCTTCTCCCGCCTGCCCGCTAGTGGCATGGAGCTCTTTCATGGACTCCCATAAGTTCATAGCTATGCAAGACCATTAAGTGGGATTGCGATAGTACGTTCTGTTTAAGGCTACAGAGGACCTGTGTTGAAAATATGTAGGACGTTCTATTTTGGATCCACCCAAACCATTTTGATGTGCCTACATGCTTGTGTTTTGTGAATGAGTTGATGAATGCATAGATCAAGTTATTTGTGAATTTGATCGCAGGAAGAAAATTTGAGAAATATGTGCTTATGATTTAATGTAAATTATTTCAATGATTTTGCTTGTTACTGGTTATAAAATTGTTACCCACGAGCTCTAAGCTCACCCCTCCAAATTCTATCCCATCTTCTGGTGAGGAGCAAGAGATCGAGTAGTTAAGGGTTACGACATCACTCCAAATTTGCATACTTTTGAAATTTGGGTTAAGTTTTGGGAATTTAATGGTTTAGCTGCATTTCAAGTATCTTTTGTATTTTTGGATTATGAAGGAAATATTGTATTGTGGCTTGAAATGCCATTAAAGCCTTGTAAAACCCTTACTTTTGATGTTAATGAAACGTATGTTGGTTTTGTCTATCATTTATTTATTTTTATGTTTTCACAAAGTATTCGATTATGGAAATGAGATTAAGATTTTGAGAAATTGTTTAGGGTTAGTTTCTTATCCATTTTCTTTTTGGGTTAAATTGATGAACGTGGTTGAAAAATTTTAAGTTTGCTTTTTATTAAGATAAAATAGTTTGGGTTTTGGGTTTTTGCCACAAGGGTCGAGAGTTTTCTGTGGCGAAGTTTTACTTGTTTTTGTGGCAAAATCGACTCGAAGGGTCAGTGAGGTTTACTCCTATATGTTCGCCGCGGCTAAGCCTACCTTTGCTTCCGCAGGATTTTCTTTCAAATCTCCAAATTCTTAGCCCTCCTCCCCGCTTAAGCTTTATGATCCCATGTCTAATGTTGGGCTCCGAAAACGGGGTTCAACATGTTGTGGTATCAAACAAACTAGGTTTAGGTCTAGGTTTGCAATTAGGTTTAGGAGTATATTAGGCATGAAATGGGTAGTTTAGGACATGAAATGAACATGCATCGTTTTAAATGAACAACTTGCATTGTTTTGAATTGTTTTGCATAAACTAAAGGTTTTCAATGGTTTTATATTCAAGGAGTGATTATGCCTCCTCGAAAGAGAACTCGAGGAGCTTTGACTCGATTTGGCTCTCGCCAAGGGAGCACCGATGAATCCTATGTCCCACAAGATGTGGGGACACATTCTGCTTCGGATTCTAAGGCACCTAGTGTGCAGCGTGAAGTGCCACCACCTCCTCCTCCTATGCCTACCATGGATCCGTGATTGTTTCAAGCCTTTTCTCAGGCTTTCTCATATGCCATCGACCGAGGATCACAAGTTCTGACGCAAGCTCCATAGATAAGAATGGGCAGTATGACAAGCTTCGCAAGTATGGGGTTGTAGAATTTAATGGTACTACAAATCTAGAAGAGGCAGAAGTATGGCTGAAGAGGACTGAGAGAGTCCTGCTTCAGATGAAGTGCTCCGATGAAGAGAAGCTATATTATGCAGTTAGCTTGCTACAAAGGATGCACTTCATTGGTGGGAATCAGTGCCCCACAGTCAGGTTATGCCTCTAGTGTTGTCATGGAGAGATTTTGTGTAAGTGTTCAGGAAGAAGTACCTCTTTAGGGTTTATGTATAAGAGAAGGCCAGGGAATTTCTGAATCTCGCACAGCGGGACATAAGTGTGAGTGAGTATGAGCTGAAGTTCACTCAACTTTCCCGATATGTGGCCAACTTCGCAAATGAGGAAGATAAATGTCGTAAATTTGAGGGAGGTCTCCATTTGGGGACCAAGGAGAAAGTCTTGATCCACAACTTCTGTTGCTACTAGCAGTTGGTATATCTCGCACTCTATGTTGAGAAGCTGGAGAATATCAAGTATGAAGTGAGTAGGAAGAGGAAGAATTGGGAGCAGCTTTTCAGGAAAGAGGTGAGTGCCCCGATGCCTATGAGGTTGTGAAGAGCTTACACACACAGAGTGAGGCAGGGGGTAGTGCCTCTGCTAAAAACAAGCAACCAAGAGCAGTGTCAGTGCCAGCCTCAATAATAGGGGGCAATAGCAAGGTGGGGAGGAGTAGATACACAAACCCCCAATGTGAGCATTGTGGGAAACTACACAAAAGAGAGTGCTTCAAGTTACTTAGAGCATACTTTCGATACGGGGAGAAGGGACACACGATCAAGGACTGTCCTCAGGTATCGAGGCAAGAGGGGTCACAGTTGCATGCTCGAGGAGAGCAGAAACAGTGGGACCTAGGCCAATCACTAAAGTGGGCAGTTCTGGAGCTACAAGGAAGGCTATTCCTCCAGGAAGGCCAATGGGTCAAGCACAGGCAAGGGTGTTTTCCATGAAAAGGGAGGAAGCTGCAGCCATACCTGAAGTTGTCACGGGTATAGCTCAGTTACTTAATTATGAAATATATGTCTTGATTGATTCTGGCTCCATGCATTCATTTGTTTATGCAAGTATTAATTTACATGGTGTGAATTCAACACCTTTGATTAGTCCTTTTCTTGTTAGTACACCTCTAGGGAGGAATGTGATAATCATTCAAGTGTATAAGGGTTGTGAACTCTTCATTAATGGTGTTAAACTGGTAGTGGACATACTACCTCTAGACTTAAAAGGCTTAGATGTTATACTTGGAATGGATGTTATGGAGAAGTATCAGGCGAAGTTAGATTATAGTCTTAAGGAGGTAAAATTTAATTTAGGTAATGGAGAGAGGGTGATTTTCAAATAAGACAGGGGAGCACCATCACCGAGAATTGTTTCAGCTCTGTTAGCTAACAGGATGATGAGAAAAGGGTGTGAAGCCTTCTTGACACATGTTGTGGACGTTGATGTGAATAAAGGGAGGTTAGAGGATTTTTCAGTTGTAAGGGAAGTTCCTGATGTGTTCCTTGAGGACTTACCTGGTTTGCCACCGGTGAGGGAATCGAGTTTGCCATCGGCTTGATTCCTAGAACCATCCCCATTTCCATACCATCTTATAGAATGGCTCCAGCAGAACTGAAGGAGCTTAAGGAGCAGTTGGAGGAACTATTAGAGAAGGGGTACATAAGGCTAAGTTTGTCACTATGGGGAGCGCTGGTTCTATTTGTTAGGAAGAAGGATGGGACATGGCGTATATGCATCGATTACCTGAGACTTAACAAAGTCACTGTTAAGAAAAAGTATCCTCTACCTTAGATTGACGATCTGTTTGACTAGCTGCAGGGAGCAAGGGTCTTTTTCAAGATGGATCTCAAGTCAGGCTATTATCAGCTCAGAATTAAGGAGTCAGATGTAAGCAAGACAACCTTTAGGACTCGTTATAGTCATTACAAGTTCCTAGTCATGCCATTTGGTTTCACCAATGCTCCAGGTACTTTTATAGATCTTATGAATAGGGTCTTAAGGGAGTATTTAGATCAGTTTGTCACAGTGTTTATCGATGGCATTCTGGTTTATTCCAAGAGTGAAGGGGAACATGAGGAATACCATAGGAGAGTGTTGCAGATATTGAGAGAGAAGGAGCTTTATGCCAAATTCAACAAATGTGAATTCTGGCTTCAAGAAGTGACTTTCCTTAGACATGTGATTTCGAAGGATGGGGTACATATTGATCCAAGGAAAATTGAAGCAGTGGTGAATTGGCATGCACCGACGATAGTGGTAGAAGTAAGAAGTTTTTTGGGTCTAGCAAGGTATTATAGGAGATTTTTTGAGGGATTTTCGATGATAGCTACTCCGATGACCAAGTTATTAAGGAAGAATAATAAGTTTATGTGGAGTGATGAATGTCAGAAGAGCTTTGAGGAGCTTAAGCACAGATTGACAAGTGCTCCAATTATAACTTTGCCCACAGGAGAGGAGGGTTATATAGTTTATAGTGATGCTTCTAGGAAGGATTTGGGTTGTGTATTAATGCAAGGAGGCAAAGTAATAGCTTATACCTCACGGCAGCTAAAGCCTTATGAATTGAATTACTCGACCTATGAACTAAAATTGGCAGCAGTAATCTTTGCCCTGAAGATTTGGAGACATTATCTGTAGCACCCCATTCCCGCAGGACCCAAACCCAACATCGATGGTGATATCCAAGTCCGTGCCCCGCAAGGGTGGCGTGCTAAAACACTCACTCATTCAAATCTCAGTACATAATTTTTATCTTGAATACTCTCAAGTGTAAATCTTAGTATGCAGAAATCAATTATTAAATATGGGCCACTTTCATTCAGAACGTTTTCAATCACAAACTCTTTATGGTAACACATAAATCTTTTGTACAATAGTTTCAGAATATACAATTTTATACAAGATAGAAAAAGACACAACTGTAGACGCCAACTGATCCCGACCTCTATCCTTCACTTATGCTGTTGGTATACTCCCGTTAGCCTAACGGGGTATTCTTCTGATCCTGAAAAATAATTGCAAATTTTGGGTGAGTTTTGCGAAC
>JAOSBN010000179.1:27943527-27979519 GCA_027563595.1 Erythroxylum suave
GAGTATGAGTTGGATATTTTTCTGAACATGCTTCAGTATTTTGGGGATATCTCGACCTATAGAGATCCAATTGAGTTAATTCTGGTAGAAAAACAAACTAGAGATATGGATCTACAATTTATATGAAGGAATAAATTTTCAACATAGGCACCAGGACCTTCAATTTCTGAATGGAAGTAGGGTATAGTGTTCAGTCTCGGATTAATAAGAGCTGAAAGTGTTTTAGCCATAACTTCTTTATTTGTGAACCAAATTGAGAGTTTTCAGTGTCTTTAGAAACTTCAGATGATGAGGGAACAAAAGTTATGAAGAATCCAGTTTGAAATTCCAATTGGAAGTTCCCAAATCTGCTCCAAAATTTATGGGCAATGGGCCCTCCAGGCCGTTTTGACCTCCAATTGTTGGGCTTCGGAAACGGGGCCCAACATTTGAGATCGATTATGAGCGGCTTGCTTCCACTCTTTTCTTTCAACATCAATTTTGTAGCCTGTAAGTAAGCTAAAAATTACAAAATGATCGGAAGGAAAATATTGATAAAATTATGAAAACCAATTAATCTTAGTAATGTCTTTTTTTGAGCGAACTATCAACAAAACAGGAAATAACAAAACTCACTAAATCTTCTATGGAATCGAACAGTTTATCTAATAATAGGGTGAGTTGTTCTCTTCTTAGTTCTTCCTCATTCTCCCTCATCTCCTCTTCTTCTTTAACTTCTTGAACAGAGACTTTCATAGCTTGTTGAAACTTGATATCCGCTGTCATCTATTCTTTGTCCTCTTGTTCCTTCAAAGATTTGAGCACATCAAATTTTCTGAATGAGTTGCCCTCTTCCAGATTCTTTAATGCATTGTTCATGTTGAATGTCACTTGGTCATCATTAATCAGAAGGATGAGGTTCTCTTCATGTACATCTACATACGTTTTTTTTATGTTCAAGTATAGCTTACCAAGATCTAGGGAATAATAGGGAAGGGTTGTCATTATTTTCTTCATCCTCTTTCTTCATCTCTTGTCCTTCTACAAGATAGGGTTCAGCTTGATTTCCTACTGGTTTTTCTGGCTCTTCCCAATTTTTAAGTATGATAACCCCATATTGCTCTCTTTGATATAATTCCATATTGCTCAAAGAGTGTTCCACACTTCTCTTATAAAATTCATCGAAAAATTGCCTCACTTGAATCTCCAGGTTATGAATAGAAGAGGCATGATTTTTTGTCACTTGATCAAATTGCTCTTCTAGTCTCTTCTGAGTCTCTTCCATATCTATTAGCTTATCAATGATTTTGTCTAATTTGGAATCCCATGAACTAGACTCATCTAGCTGAAATCTTAATAACTCTTGATGTCTTATGTAAGTCTTTACATTATTAGACCAATAGAAATTTGGGTGGCTCTACAACTACAAAGTGTACGTGTTCATATAGGGATGATGATTTCCCCAACTAAATTGGGCCTCATTGAAATCCACAAGAGTCCTTTGCTCCCTATAATATATATCCTCTATGATCATTCTTTTTATTTCTTCTTGATATCCAATTTTCTGGATTCTTCATCGCTGCTTTACGATGTCCAAATCAATATGATTTTTACTTTTGGCCTAAACTTCCTACACTTTTTTTCTTCTTATGATTGGGTACCGCAATCATAAAAGATAGAGAAACCCCTTAGACTATAAGAATTAAACTAATTATACATCTCCTCAGTAATGGCGCCAAAAACTTGATCGTGTTGATCGAGCTTTAAAATTTAAAAGCCCTCAAATACTGTAAGCTCACAGGTCATGACTGTAGTATAAGAGGTTTTGATCCCATGAGAAGGGGAGTAATCTAATCCTAAAATGAAAGGCAAAAAAAACTATAAAACTAAAAATAAAGAATGCAACGTAAATTAATTATGAGAAGTGAATTCAACTAATCAAATTAGAAATTAAACATATAAGTGTTAACAAGTAAGCAATATGCAATCACAATAGAAATGAGCCTATTTTATTTATCATTAAGGTTAACCTACCCGATTATGTGACAATGGAGTCTCAGTTCTAGACTATCCTAAGGTTGATTACTCTCTTTAAAGTTACAACCATTAAATCCTAAATTATAAACCCTAATCAGATTACGAAATTTGCAATCTCTCAATTCATAATTTATCCAAAACCCTAACTAGATCTGAAGCACTCTAATAATCTACCGGAACATCATATGGGATCTCTCTCCACATAATGTCCAATATGATTTGTTACGGTTTCTATTGAATTACCTAACTGTCATTAATCTGATTTAATCTTTTTTCATTCAGTTCACCCTCTCAGTTTATTACCAAATTATGCAAGAATGCAATCAAATCAAAACATTCATCCAATAAGCACAATCGACTAAATTATCATTAAATCAAAATAAAATCCCAAAAGAGAGTTTAGAACATCATCAATAGTATAAATCTTATCATAATACTATCCATCTCAACTCTATCATAAATAAATTGAAATGAAAAGGAAACACAACTTGGAATACATGATGGAAGGGAGCGTCGTCAGAAAACCTCCTGATTTGGGAAGTACATTGAGTTAACCTGATCTTCCTCTTCCTTCTTCTTCTTTCTCTCCTCAGCTTTCTTTCTTTAGGGTTTTAGTCTGGCTGCATGAAAAAGCCCCTTTCCTTCTTCCTTTATTATTCTTTAAATAGTCTTTTATGATTTGGGTAACCCTAGGATTTTTTGGGTGTTCAAAAGGTCCAAAAAGTCCCTCAAAATATGAAGTTCATAAACATCTACACGTCTACTTGATGCAGGCTACAACCGTGGCCTTACAGGCTACAATTGTGGCTTACATATGAGCCTTCTGTCATGATTATGGTATACAGGCCATGATCCTAGCCCATTCCTAAACCCTCTATCACGATTGTTGTTTCAGTTTGAATGTCTTTTGAAACTCCTCCGTTCTTTGATATTCACCGTGTAATATCAGCAAACATATCAAGGTACCTCAAAAACATAACATTTAAGCTCAAAAGCTTGTACTAACCCATAACACACTTAAAACACAAATAATTAACAATCTAACACAATTCTAACCTAAACACATACTAAATGGTTGAATTAATGGCTAAACACATATTAAAAGGTATGTTAAAACACGATGCAATTTACACTTATCAAGTCACACTCATGACAGCCCCATGCATCATCGTGACATATTGACACATCTCCCTAAACCCTACACTTTGCTATAATTCCTTTGTTTTTGTGATGATAAAATATATGAAAGTTTTGATGTGTTTCGGCTAGGGAAAACTTTAGGAGCTTCAGATGAGCATGAAAAGACAGGCAAGCTCTCCATTGTGAGAAGACTTGTGAAGGGGTAGCTTTCTGATGTTGATTTGGAGGTGGCTTCAACATCGACAACCCTATTAAATGTTTTTCTCCTTATATTTGATTTTTTCTTTCTCTCTTTAGAAATTGATTATGTTATCCGATGTGTATGGATTTGAGTATTGTGAAAAGAAAATTTTAATACATTCATTTGATTTTTTATTACAAACCTGTTACTAGAATATTGAATGTAATCTGTAATTGTTATATTGAAATTCATTTATAGCAACTAATTGTTCGTAATCATTAGGTATAATATAACTAGGTTAAATGATGCATCATATGTGGTTATTGCGTTGATTAATTGGTTTTCCTAATTCATAATGCTACTACCCAACTGAATCTAGAGATCGTATCCTAGGTTATTTGGTAGTTAGGTTTAATGAATGATCATATCTTAATTAAACAATACCTAAGGCAAAACTCACGTTAATAGATTAACCTACAATTAATAGTTTCTAGGAGAGGTTTGAGAATAATAAATCATTGAAATATGTTTAATTAAGGTGTAGGCTGATATTGAACAAAGAACCACATTCCTAACGAATTCATCTCTTTCATAATTTTTGCATGTTTTCGTCAATTTGCTTTTGTTAGTTTAGTTTTATTTTCTTATCTTAAACTGAACAAAATCCCCCTAAATCTAAACACTGATTAATTTCATTTTAAAAGCCAATTGAACACTATCAATGGGATCAGCGTAGACTCGCCACTGCTATAGTAGCAGTAGGTCTAGTTTCATTTTGATGTAGAATTACAATGCACTGCATTTCAATTTTGGCATTGTCGTTGGTGAGTGCGATGCTTAGTTTTTGTTCTTGATTTTAATTAGTGTTTTGTACATTTTTGTTTGCAATTTGTTTATTTTCAGTTAATTGATGGTCTTTTCACTTTTTTTTAGTATTAGTGATTTAAAATTTTAAAAAAATATATTCATGGATAGAAGTAATTTCCTTCATAACTCATAGTCCCAACCGTATAATTATGTTTGGAGTGATCATTCAAATTTTAATTATGGATAGGATAATCAACATAATTACTTCTGTGATAGTATGCAGAACACATGACAAATCTTGTATGTGTCAGAAGTTTTTTATCACGACTTAGGTACATCCCTGGATGACTTTATCAATACTTCTACTGCTTAAAATATTTAACTTCAATAAGATATGTAGCAAATTTAATAGGGTATGCAACAGATTCGGTAGAATATCCTACAGTTCTAGCGGAAAATGATGCAATCTGGCCAAGATATAACTTCTAGACTCTAAAACCTAGCAAGCTAGATAGGTCAGATGATGGAAACTCTTGACCGCTCAGTGTTATGCCCAAAAATTTCAAAAAATTACCTAGGCCATCCTACTCACAAATATATGAGGTAGTTGTAGTGATTACCCTGGGTCGTCTCCTATAGAGGGCAAATTGGTTAACTAAAATTAATTTTGAATTAAAAATAAAAAAAATGCAATCCTAAACACTCTATCCCAAATTGTTGAGATAAAGCTTTAAAAAAGTCATAAGAATAGAATGAAAAGTAAATGATTCAACTGGAAGCAAAGACAAATAGATTAATCGAGATGGAAGGCTCTTGAGAGTTAATTTCACTAATTTAATCTCCTACGTATGACTAAGGCAAAATGATTGGAAAGTTGTCTTACTAAAATTAACGGTTGGGTTCTAAATCAACTTGAATAATGAACTAATCTAACTTTTTTATTCAACCAATTATCATTCGAATTAATTATGGAAGCTCAACTACTAATTACCACTTAAGTTAATATATTTTAATTCTTAACTTAAGTGTCTATAGTTTCTCATGCATATTAAACTTCTCCTCTCAGTCTTACATTCAATATTAAAATGATGCAAATTTTGATCATGCTATTACATCCATTCAGTTTAGAAACTATAGTGAGTTAAGTTAAGAAGGCTTCACTTCTTTTATTGATTTTGATCAAAGTCAAATAATAATAATGATAGAAGTGTGTGAACTGTTTTGATGAATTTGTTAAGTGCATAGATAAATATAAGTGGCACAAATCATCAAATCAAGACGATACTTAAGTAAAAGCTGAATAAGACAAAGCGTTTAAGATGGATCAGACGAAGTGATTAAGTTTAAGACACCAGACGAAGCACACAAATCTAATTAAGATGATGTAACTGAAGAATGTGCTAAAATGTCAATTAATTGGAGTTGGGTTATAGGACTCAACTAATAATAAACTCTAGAAGATGTTACAAGCAGATTTCTTAAGAAGATCATTGTAGATTTGGATTATAAATATCAGTCGTAGTCGTAAAAACCAATAACACATACACACAACAAGAAGAGGAGAACTTTGAATGTACAAAACATACTTAGAGAAATTTTGTGCTCAAGTGCTTATGCTGTGCAAAATATCCTAAAAGAAAAGAAAGAAAGAAGGAGAGCAAAAACATCTGTAATGTGAGTGTGAAAGCTCAAAATAATATCTTTTCGAGTCAAAGGAAAGCTAGTGCTTGAATAGGATGAGAAGGTAGATAAAGAATACTTTGTGAAAGAGACCTGAAGAGGCTCTGCAAGTGTAAAAATAATATTTGTAACAATGAAGGAGATAGTGAAATCTCAGAAAAACTCTGAGGGCTGAACGTAGCCCAAGGTTAAGGGTGAACCAGTATAAATCGCGGTGTCATATTCTCTAACTCTTATCTTTTTAATTTTCTTGTTGTTATAAGAATAGATACTAATTTCTGTTGTTGTATTACTCATCAAATTAAGTGTAATCGTCTAAATTTGTTAAGAAAATCAAGAAGATTTTAAATATTAATATCTTAGATGATTTAACAAAAATTAACCCCCCTTCTTGTGTATTTTACATATTATAAGTGATTTCTATATTAACAAGTGATTTACTTTAGTTGGTATCAGAACAAGTTTCCAAGAAACACTGATACAAAGTGAGGACAAAGATCCATGGCTGAATCACATGCTTTTATAGCAGAAGGTGTCTCAGTCTCAAGTCCCCTGCATTCAATGGTGAAGACTATCATTATTAGAAGGAAAAAATGGGCTCTTCATAGAATCCAAACACATTGATCTTTGGGATATCATTGAAAATGGTCCATATATCCTAACAGACAATGAAGGGAAAAGTATCTCTCGTTAACAATGGTCAGTTGATCAGAAATCTCGCTTTTAATTAAACTCAAAGGCCAAGTTCTTCTTAAGTTATGGTCTAAGTGGAAGTAAATATGATAAGGTTCATGGATGCGAATATGCAAAGGAAATGTGGGACACATTAGCCATTGCACATGAGGGCACGAACCAGGTGAAAGAATCTAAGATTGGTATTCTTGTTCATTAATATGAGCTTTTCAAGATGAAAGATGATGAGACTATTGATTAGATGTTTGGATGATTCCAAACAATTATTAATGGACTTAAAGCTCTGGGGAGAATCTACGACAGTCAACATCATGTCAAAAAGATTCTCAGAGGTCTTCTAAAAAGATGGAGACCTAAAATAACAACAATACAAGAGGCCAAGGATTTAAGCAAGCTAAAGCTAGACGAATTGCTTGGTTCACTGAAAATCCATGAAGCAGAGCTTGATGCAGAAGATAAACCCAGAAGGGATAAATCTATTGCAGTGAAGGCTGGTTAGATGAATCAAAAGACTCAAAAGATGTAGAAAAATAGAAGAACTTCTTCAAAAGCATTAAAGAATGAAGAAATCAAGAATGATGATGGTAGTGAATCTGATCAAGCTTCAAGTGAAGATGAAGATGAGCTATACTTCATTTAGAGAAGGATTAGAAGGATGTGGAAAGAGAAATCAAGGGAAGATAAAGACTTCTCTTTCAAAAAGAGTAGCAAAGACGATTCGCAGAATGAGAAAAGTTCTATTGTCTGCTATAAGTGCAATAAACCTGTACATTACAAGTTTGAATGTCCCCTACTCAAAAGAAAACAAAAAAAATTCAAGAAAACAAAAAAAGCATGATGACAACATGGGAAGATCTAGATTTGTCTAAATTTGAATCCGACTCAGAAACATCAAAAGAAGCAAATATATGTTTGGTAGTTGAAAGGGAAAGCGATGATAAGGTAATTTCTGACTTTGATGATCTTTAGCATGCCTGTTTAGAATTGTTAGAATATTCACATGTTATCTTAAAACAATATAGGTTATTGAAAAAGAAATTTGTTGAAAATTTAAAGAATACAAAACTCTTAGAAGAAGAAAACGTCTGCCTTAAGAAATAAGTAGAAGATATGAAAAAAGAAAGTAACTGTAGATAGATCTGAGGAAATTAATCAACTAAAATAAAGGATTAATAGTCTTTCAGTAGATTTATTGAAATTTACAGAAGGTTCAAAAAGGATGAATTACATGATTGAAAGTTATATACATCTAAATGATAAAAGCAGTTTAAGCTTTAATGATAGAAATACTATTCATAAGAGTAATGTTCTTCATAATAGGAATTTTGTTCCTAATAGAAAGAAAAAGAAACAATATTCTTATTATTATTCAAAGATAAATTATAAGACTAACCCCAAAGGGCACAAGAAAATATGGGTACCTAAAAGGATATAATATATATTATAGATCTCCTTACTTGGAAGAAGCAACCATCACCAATGGTACTTGGACAATGGCTACTCACAACACATGACAGGCAGAAGGTCTATGTTCCTAAACTTCCATCATGAGCAAGGAGGATTAGAACTTTTGGAGACAACCAGCAGGGCAAAATAGTTGGGATCAACAAAATTGGTAAAGATTCCTTTTCGTCTATTGAAAATGTTCTGCTAGTTGATGGCTTAAAGCATAATCTAATCATTATAAGTCAATTATGTGATTATGGTTTTAAAGTTTTTGTTAATCAAATTTCTTGTATAGCCAAAAACAAGGACGACTCGATATTCTTTTCTACCAAGAGACGAAACAACCTCTATAAAATTAGCTTGGATGAATTGAAAAGTCAAAATATTTCATGCCTTATATCAAAAAATGATGAAAAATTGATTTGGCACAAAAGCTAGGTCATGTTAACTTTAAACATATTTCCAAGTTAGTTAGACATGATTTGGTAAGAGGTTTACCAAAGATAAATTTTAACAAAGATTTCTTTTATAAGAGTTGTCAAAAAGGAAAACAAGTTAAAACATCTTTTTCGTCTAAGAATATTGTAACTTCGTCTAGACGTCTAGAGCTGTTACATATAGATTTGTTTGGTCCAACTATAATAGCAAGTCTTAGTGGAAAGAAATATGGTCTCGTAATTGCTAATGACTTTACTAGATTTTGTTGGATATTGTTTTTATGACATAAATATGAATCTCTTAAATTCTTTAAAGTTTTATCCAAAAATTTACAAAATGAAAAAGGAATTTCTATTAGTGGAATTAGGAGTGATCATAGTGGAGAATTTGAAAATGAAAAATTCAAAATGTTTTGTGCAGAGAATGGAATTTTCCATAATTTCTCTGCTCCTATAACTCGTCAACAAAATAGAGTTGTAGAGAGAAAGAATAGGACAATTCAGGAAATGGAAAGGACTACGCTATGTGAAATGAATCTTCCTAGGTATTTTTCGGCAGAAGCTGTAAATACAACTTGTTATATTCAAAATAGAGTATTTTTGTGACCTATTTTAAATAAAACTCCATATGAATTATGGAAGGGAAGAAAGCCAAACATTTCTTACTTTCATCCCTTTGGTTGCAAATGAACTATTTTGAATACAAAATAAAATTTGGAAAAATTCGATTCTAAGATCAATTCAGGAATTTTTCTAGGTTATTCAATTACTTCTAGAGCTTATAGAGTGTATAATCTTGTTTCTAAATCTGTTAAAGAATCCATGCATGTAAAATTTGATGATAATTCTCATCTAGATAAAAGAGACAATTTTGATGATGAAACTCTATCTGCTCCTTTAGTTAATGGCCTAGACGATTCGCCACTAGATAATCCATTTGATAAAGTAGTAGATATTTTTGAAAATATTAGCTTAAGAAAAGACTAGAAATATAAATCTTCTCACCTAGAAAACTTTATTATAGGAGAAACATCAGAAGGAGTAAGAACCAGATATAAATTTAGAAGAGAGGAAAACGTAGCATTTGTTTCTAAATTAGAACATAAGAAAATTGATGAAGCTCTTCAAGACGAAGCTTGGATTTTAGCTATGAAAGAGGAGTTAAATCAATTTACAAGGAATAAAGTAAATCTATTATAGGAACTAGATGGTTATTCAAAAATAAACTAGACGAATTAGGAAAAGTAACCCATAACAAAGCTAGATTAGTGGCTCAAGGCTATAATCAACAAGAAGGAATAGACTATAATAAAACATATGCTTCTGTAGCTAGGCTCGAAGCTATTAGGATCTTGCTTGCATATGTTATTCTTTACAATATAAAACTATTTCAAATAGAAATGAAAGGTACATTTTTGAATGGTTTTATAGATGAAGAAGTTTATGTAAAACAACTCCCAGGTTTTGAACACTTTTATAAACCAGATTATGTGTATAAACTTCATAAAGCTTTGTATGGTTTAAAACAAACACCTTGTGCTTGGTATGATCGTCTGAATTCGTTTTCAATTAAAAATGACTTTATTAGAGGTCAAGTAGATAAAACATTATTTTAAAAAAATATTTAAAATGATTTTATGGTTGCAAAAATATATGTAGACGATATCATCATTTGTGCCACTTCTAAAAAATTATATTAAAAGTTTGAAAATCTTATGAAAAGTGAGTTTGAAATGAGTAGATGGGTGAATTAAAGTTCTTTCTTGGTTTACAAATTAAATAAACTAAAGAAAATATTTTTATTCATTAACAAAATTATATCAAAGAACTTTTAGTCAAATATAAAATGGAAAATGTTAAATCAATGTTAACTGCTATGCATCCTTCAATCGTCTTAACTAAGGATGAAGTTGGTAAGAAGATTGATCAAACTCTTTTTAAAGGAATTATTGGTTCTTTTCTTCTTTACTTTACCCAACTGCAAGCAGATCCGATATAATGTTTAGTGGTTGTTTGTGTGCAAGATTTCAAGTAGATCCTAGAGAATCTCATTATATTGCTATTAAAAAAATATTAAGATACTTAGCAGGTTCTACTAATCTTTGCTTAATGTATGAGAAATGTAAAGATTTCAGGCTAATTGGCTACTGTGATGCTGATTATACTAAAGATAGGATTGATAAAAAAGTACAAGTGGAGGTTATCACTTTCTTGGTCATAATCTAATTTCTTGCCCAAGCAAAAGGCAAAGTTCAAATGCTCTATCTACCGCGAAAGCTGAATACATGTCAGCTACAAGTTGTTTTTAACAGATTTTATGGATAAAGTATCTGTTAGGGGATTATTCTATCCAAGAAGATCAGACTCCAATCTTCTATGACAACACAAGTGCTATCAATCTCTCAAATTATCCAATACAACACTCAAAGGCAAAGCATATTAAAGCTAGACGTCATTTTATAAAAGACTATGTACAAAAAGGGATCATCAATCTATAATTTGTTGAGATGAATCAACAATGGGTAGATATCTTCACCAAACCCTTAAGTTAAGACAGATTCAAGGAAATCAGACGAAACCTGAATATGGTGATGTTAAATGACCATTCGTCTGAAACTCCATGAACCAGACAATTCCTCTTGAACAAGCTGAAAAGTCGTAAGTTTTTCAGATTAAATAGTAATGATAATTTTCACTCGGTAGTTTCAATCTCATGATTACCAACAGATCAGTTAAAAATGTTAAAAACGGTAACTTTTCAAGAGTGTATATAAAAAGAAATCATTTCAAAATCTGCAACACCTTACACTCTAGAACTTTCTTGAAAAACTTTGAAACCGAATTGTTCAAAGTGCTCTCAACAAAGACGATCCAACCCTCTGTTCTAAACATCAAATCCTTCTCATTTCATTTCCTATCTTTCTCTCAATTTTTCCTATACACTAATCCTGCTTCTTTAAGCTAAATACATTTATGGTTTTAGTGTTTATCTTTTACTGATTAAAAATGACAAAATCTCTTATCTGTGGAATACTCACTGATTTCACTTCCCTAAAGAATAATCGGATGAATATCGAACCTAAGACTGAAGCAATTAGATGGAAGAACTTCTTCAATATTCAAGAGACGGTGCATCTGAATGAAATAAATGAGTTCTAGAAGAATGAGAAGGTGGTATACAACACCTTTGTATCGATGGTAGATGGGTTGTCAGTAATAATCACACAAAATTCTATTATGAAGGCTATTGGGTGTCCAAATGAAGGAACAGAATTGTTCAATAATACAGATTGGATACCTCAACATCATATAGATGAAGCCAACATTAATTGACAACTACGTGGATCCAGTAATCCAGGAGTCAAGAAGTCTTCAACCCTCATTCCGAAGGCTAGGGTTTACTAAATTCTTCTCCATTGTATCCTACTAAGAGCATGATCAAAGGACATGGTGACAATGAATGATGAACATTGTTTGTTTCATCTACTCACTCACCAACCGGTTAATCTTTCGTTCTTGATTCTGAAGTACATGACAAAGGCTAGGGAGGATTATCATCTAAAGAGTGGTTTTTTACCTTACGATGTACTGTTAACAAGATTCTTCAAAGAATCTAGAATCCTACTTGATAGAGGAAATAGAGTAAAGAAGAATGTTAAGAGTGTTATCAATGTCTCTAATATTCACAAAATGGGGATCAAGACTAAAGTCAAAGCGGATGTAGATTTCACACTAAAAGCATAGTCTAAAGGGGAGATTTCAGTAAGACGAAGCAGGAAAGAAAATGTTCCGTCTGAAATACAAGTAAAACCTCGATCGTCTGGAAGAATATCAACAGAGGTAAAGGTTGAACAATCGTCTCACAAGCCGATACAAGCCAAGAAGTTTCCAAAAAGGAAGGAAAGCAAGGTTCAACAACCAACTCACCAAGTGTCTTTAAAGAGGAAGGCTAGGTTGCTCCAATCAGAAAGGCCTGAGAAGTCAAAAAGGTCACCAAGATTAATGACCTTATGACAACAAGAACAGAAGAAACAAAAAGTTCTCATTCTTGGTGGAGATTCTGAGAGTAAAAAGGAGCCAGAGCAACAACAACAGCCTACCAAACCAATTTTCTCTATCCCTCGGACTCAATTAGAACAACCATCTGGAGAGACAGCTATAAAAAGGAAGTTAGTATTTGAGAAGAAGAAGCCTCAACAACAATGCTCTTCCAAATCAGTAGAAGAACAAAAGAAGACGAAGCCTATTTAGAAGAAGAAGTTTTCATTATCTGATGTTCCACAAAAGATATAGACTATTAAAAAGCAGCGAATAAATTACAACCCTCCTCAATCGATAAAGAAAGAAGATTTGAAGATGAAGGTCATAGAAGAATCAACACCTGATCATAATAGAGGTTCAATTATCATCAGAGAACCTTCTAAACAGAAAGTTAAGGTTCAAGTTGAACCTATAATAGTAAATGATCAAATAATACATCTTCTAAGCCCTGAAGATCAAAGACTATATAGTATTCTGCGAGATGAAAAGACAGAACCATATCCATTGAAGATTATAAAAGATCCTTATACATTCTATCCAATGACAAGTAGAACGAAAATCAAGATTGTACCAAACGTACAACCTAGACGTCCAGTACCGCAAGTCAGCAAAGAAAAAGGAAAGAAGAAAAGTTTCCAAAAAGCTGAGAAGATGATCTCACGGAAGAAGAAATTCAAATGGCAATAAAGAACATAGACGATGTATGTCATACAGCTCAACTTGTAGGCGTCTATGTATCACATTATATATCAAGGGAATCAGGAAGTAATTTTGGAGCATCTACTAAAGACGAAAGCTTCAAGGTAGTTGGCACAATAACAGAAGGAAGGTACAAAAGTATCATAATTGAAGGTATTGATTTTAACTTAGAAACCTTTGTGCATTTGCTCATTCATTTCAAACCCTTAGGTTTCATTCCTTCAGTTCAAACTATTTTACACCTTCTGGGAAACCAATTTACAAATTACGCAAACCTGATGATCTTGATATCCCTGATGGAAAATAATCTTTCAAATTATCATCAATTAAAATTATAGAATTAGATGATTCGCTTAGAAAACCATCTGTCTTTAATTATATTCGTCCACTTAGTGAAAAGCTACAAGATCCTACTGTTAATTCAAAGCTCTTGAAGAGTTTCATCGAATGGACTAAAGCTAGTTGCAAGAAGATGGAAGTTCAGGAAGCCTTAGCTAAAAATATTGAGAAACTTGATACTAAGGTTAACGAGCTAGGTGACGTAGTGGGTGATCTTCATAAGGACATAACACTTCTACGTGTTTCTATAGAAAAATACCTCAAGATGATCCACAATGATATTCAACAAATGTATTATAAAATTTTGAAGTGTCTAAAATGAACGATCTTTTTGATTAATAACAAATAGGGGGAGAATAAGAGAACAGTAGAAAGGAGAATTAGAGAATTAGAAATTTTTTGTTATCATTGTATATCTTGCTTTATTCATCTGAATATTATTTTTATCTTCTAATATTATGATTATTTGTTATCATAAAAATGGAGGAGATTGTTAAGTCAAGAAGACTTCACTTCTTCTATTGATTTTGATGAAAGTCAAATAATAAGAATAATAGAAGTGTGTGAACTATTTTGATGAATTTGTTAAGTGTGCAGATAAATGTAAGTGGCACAAATCATCAAATCAAGACGATATTTAAGTAAAATCTAAATAAGATGAAGCATCTAAGATGGATTAGATTAAGTGATTAAGTCTAAAGAAATTAGACAAAGCGTACAAATCTAAGCAAGACGATGTAATTGAAGAATGTACTAGAACGTCAGTTAGTTGGAGTTGGTTACAGGACTCAACTAGTAACAGACTTTAGAAGATTCTACAAGTAGATTTCTCTAGAAGATCGTTAGAGATTTAGACTATAAATATCAGTCATAGTTGTAAAAACAACAACATATACACACAACAAAAAAAGAGAATTCTGAATGTACAAAACATACTTAGAGAAATTATGTGCTCCAGTGTTTATGCTGTGAAAAATATTATGAAAGAAAAGAAAGAAAGAAAGAGAGCAAATACATCTGTAACATGAAGCTCAAACAATATCTTTTCGAGTGAAAGAGAAAGAAAGAAAGAGAGCAAATACATCTGTAACATGAAGCTCAAACAATATCTTTTCGAGTGAAAGAGCCTGAAATGCTAAGAAAGCAAATAAAGAATACTTTGTGAAAGAGATCTGAACAGGCTTTGCAAATGTAGAAATAATACTTGTAATGTTGAAGGAGATAGTGAAATCTCATAAAAACTCTAAGGACTGGACGTAGCCCAAGGTTAAGGGTGAACCTATATAAATTGCGTTGTCATATTATCTAACTCTTACCTCTTTAATTTTCTTGTTGTCAGAAGAATGGATACTAATTTCCGTTGTTGCATTACTCATCAAATTAAGTGCGTTGTTTTGTAATCATCTGAATTTGTCAAGAAAATCAAGAAGAATTTAAAGATTAATATCTTAGATGATTTAACACAATTCAACCCTCCTTCTTGTGTATTTTACATATTGTACGTGATTTCTATATTAAAAAGTGATTTACTTCAATGTCCTCCCCATAATGTTTCTAATGGGTCCTTTTTAACAAATAGTCCATTTGTCTCCAATTTCTAATCCAATTGTCTCCCAATTTCCAGTGACACTAGTCATTAAATTCTAATGCCATATATCAATTATTTTTATTGCTATTTGACATTTATTTCTACCACCATTTATCAATTGTCTTACCATTTCGCATTTTTCTAGTCCAAAAAAACCAAAAAAATCTTAGAAATTTTCTCAAATTTCACCTAAAATTATAACTCAATAATTTTATTCACCAGATCAATTTTCAAGACATATAATCTATAATTCACATCATAATCACATTTAAATCATTTATACCCAGAAAATGTCAAATGAGTGCATGTACAATAATTGAAATGTACATAAAATTTAATATTCACATGTGTTTGCATGCTACCATTATGCATAAGCATGAAATGTATTTCTTGATTTCTCGATATAATTTCTCATTTACAGAAATCTAGGGTTTTTAACCCTTGATATGGAAAAACAGGATACTACATACAATTGAAAAAATTAGCATTCATATGATCACACTTTTGAGACAAGGCATTGGTAGCAAGAAGATTCGGGGAATATAAGTCATACTTGCAATCTTTTTAGGAGTGGCTCTTTCACTTAACCACTAAAAAATGGTTTTAATTTATGTCCTTTGTAAGAAATCACGCTTCATCTACTATTATAGCTCCACCAACACTAATATCTATGGAGATCTTGATGTTGTAGGTCATTTTTATGAGAAGGTTTAAACTATCAGTCACCTCTCTATTTAGTTATGTGGATAGGATCTCAACAATTTTTTTTTAATCTCTCCCAAGCCTTATATAAGAACTCGTCTTCCCTTTATGCAAAACCTGTGATATGATTTCTTATCTATGTGGTCTTGCCTAGAGCAAAACACTTCACAAAAAATGCTTGAGGGAGTTGATCCCATATGGTAATTGAACCTATTAGTAGAGGTATATAGCCATGCTTTAGCTTTATACCTTAAAGATAAAAGGAATACTTGAAGCTAGATAGCATTAGAAGATATGCCATTTAGCTTCAATGTTTCTTGATACTCCGTAAACATATATATAACATGGCTATTAGTAGAGGTATATAGCCATACTTTAGCTTTATACCTCAAAGATAAAAGGAATACTTGAAGCTAGATAACATTAGAAGAAATGCCATTTAGCTTCAATGCTTCTTGATACTATATATATATATATATATATATATATATATATATATAGATAGATAGATAGATAGATAGTGAACCTCCAAAAGTGGTTATGATACACTAAAGACAATAGGGAGGGATAGAAGTTGAAAACTTTGATACTGGGCCTCACAATGCTTGAGATGATGCCTTTGGCATTTGATACAGCAAAATCCTTCAATGAGCTCATATTTTCTATAACCATCTTTGCTTCTATAGCTTTTATTCTCTTTTAAATTCTTTTTCTTATATGTAGTGTCCATTTAATCTTAAGGTCTGACTTAACAAGATTCCCATGATTATTGGAATTGTGTATATTAGAAGTAATCTGCAAAAAAAAAAAGATTAAAGAAAATTCAGTAAATAATAATAAAATTGAAAAAAATCTAGTCTAGTTAGTTTGCAAATAGACAAATATTTAATGCTAGTCCCTAACAACAATACCAAATTTTTCGAATTTTTTGCTACTATAAATTTACACGTAACTGTAATTAGTGTAGACAAGTACGAGAAAATCCCACTAGGTTGTTTATTAACTACCTACTATTCACAAACTCAACAAGTTATACCAATGATTACAGGTGATTAAATAAGAAAATAAAATAGATAACAAGTCTAAACACTAAACAAAGAAATGATCAAGAATGTATCAATCAATGAATTAATTAAATTTAGTTGGGTGAATTACTCAAGCTTCTTAGACCAATAAGTATTTTTAACCTAGGTCATATTCTCTCTCAAGACATAAAACTTCTATTCAAATATTAATCAAGTGAAATCCATATTGAATCTAGAAAACTTAAGAGTGCTTTAATTTACTCAATGAATTCTATTGATAAATCTTACCCTAACCTAGAATGATCTGCTATCTTTCTCTTATATAGCTCAAACTCTTTTTATCCATGTTGTGACCTAAAGAAATATCTCAGCTCTTTATTCTTTACTTATGAATAAAGTATAGTTGAATCTTTCACTTTCACTCCCTTAATTAAATCAATATAAAAACATGGATAAATTACAAGAAAAACTAAGCATTTTGCTAAATCCATTATCAAGAAAACTATATTATATCATAGGTTTGTTTCACCTAAATCTATATTCTAATTTAGTTTATAATCAAACAAAGAATATCAACATAAAAACAATAAAGAAATTATTGTTCTTGAATCTTCCAAAGAATTCTTGTTAAAATCTTGATCTATCCTTAAAGAATGATGTTGCCTTGATCAAAACGAATATTGAACAGCTTTAAAATGACTTTGGACTGTTTCTAGGCCGAAAGAACTCCCTCTCTTTCATCTCTCTTTTTCTTTAGGAAATTCTTTCAAAAACATCATCGCCAACATAGGAACTACATAGAAGCATATAGAAAAATGCATTCATCATCAAATGGGTGACATGGAGGTGTATAGGTGTGTAGGAGAAAGAAAAGTGACCACCTTTAAATACGATCTTTAACATGGTGACGTGTCAGTATCGTGTTCTAAGGTTGTTTTTAAATTCTTAAAAAATTGCTTCAATTCTTCTCTAATTTTTCTTCTTTTCCTATCTAGGTAGAAATAAGACCTAAAGTGACAATACATCTCAAATTATGCATTAAATCCTTCAAAATCTATCTAAAATGCAAGCAATATCCTATAAAAATAGTACTAAAAGTAATATATGTCTAGCAAAGATTATTTTGGTTCGTTTAAAATATTATGAAATATTAATTTCTAGCTTATAGTTAGTGTCTTTGTGATTAAAGATATATTTTTTACTTAAAACTATTTATAAAACATAAATTTAGTGGCATGAAGCTTTAGCAAGTGAACAGAGTAACATAGTAAAAAATGCAGGGGGAGAAGAATTGCCCTTCCCTAGCGGGCGAATACCTTTAGTTTGCGGTCCCATAAAATGCCCTAAATATTTAATCTCTCAGTCAAGTGGATTTTTAAGCTGTATTAGCCAAAATTCTCATCAAAGCTGAACGATATCATCAAATTGTGTGTAACAGTGTGAAACAGTGAATGGTTGTGCTGCTCACAAGTATAGTAGAAAGTACTACTGGTTCTCCCAGGTGATAGCTCTATAACAATCATTCCCAGTCATCTCATAGTACCCAACAGATTTTGAAATTTGTGATATTGCCTCAGTTATAACCATATAGGAGGTAAATCATTCTATCAAATTTGACAATATCTTATCCTTAACGTCAAATTGCCTAATATGTAAATAGCAAAAGAAATGTAGTACGAAATTAGACCGTAAGTTGGGGGGGGTGGGGGGGAAGCTTTTGAATAGTCCTGATTTTTACTGAAGAAGGTGAAATAAATAAAGATATTTCGCCTGCAGGCATGATCGTGACCTGAAGACGAGGAGCCTGCCGGCTAGTTCCTTCTCATTTCCAGAAATATGCTTCTTCAGTTTTCATTTAGTTTAGGTTCTGACTGTGACAGTAAACAACGACTCCATTCCAGCATTTTTAGTAATCTATAAAATTAAACAAATTAACCTCAGCATTTTGCCATACAGTATCAGCAAAAGTCAAAAATCCACAGCGAAGGCAATAATGGTGAAGAGAGAGTCACCGCAACAAAATGATCGACCATCGAATCCTACGTCTCCGACGGTTAGCAGATCTTCTTGGCAAACCCACCACCATCATCCTCCGTCAAGCAACCCCAACGAATATTTTAGAAACATCTTGGAGTCATCCTCCAATCATCTTCAAGAGAGAAAATACTCTTTCGGGTCTCCTAAATTCGGTCCTGTTCCTCGCTCACATGACCAGTCCGATTACTGGAAGCTGCTCTTCGAATCCGGCACAGCCATTCATAGAGATCACAAGAAACGTTCATCTGGGCAATCTCTTCTGTCGACCAATTCATTGTCAATAACACCCGAGTCATGTGCTTCTTATCCTAATCTTGCTGATTTAGACGAGTCACTACTTGATGGGAGGAGATCTGCACCACCCAACTTCCAGGAGCTTCTTGACTCCAAAACTCAATACTCTACTACAAATTTGACTGATCATAACTTAGTAAATGGTCTTTCTTCTTCTTCTATATCGATTTCCTGCTCTTCCTCCTCCTCGACCACATCGGAACCGTCTTCCTCCTCATCCCCGCCGGAATTACAATGTCCAGAGCTGAAGAAATCTTATCTTGATGCAGCTCTTTCCGTTACCAATTTCAAGCAGCAACCGAGTACACAGTTATCTTCGTCTGTGCAAGTTCAACCGTCTCAAGACAGGAGCAAAGAGATTGTCGAGAGCGCGTCTTCGCAGAAAAGGCAAACAATAAAGCCTTCATCAGGATCTTCCAAGTTTCTATTTAAGTTTGGGAACATTGATGAATCTTTAGTAGAAAACTGTTCCAAGTATTCTGCTGTAACTTTTATATCTCAGTTGCCAAAAGCGGTAAATGAATTCAGGCCAACTCGTGCCAGCAAACCCTCCAAAGTATTAACGAGGACTGAATCATATGCTGATGGACGACAAATAATAGATTCTGAATCACAGGTTCAAGAAACACCTCCTCTGTTGGTCAAATATTCTGCAAATTTTATGGCAAATGTCGCCAGCGCTTCAGGTATGTCTCCCAAAACTTTAGTAACAACACTGGGACGTTTCCTATTTTAAACCATCATTGTTGATATCTCTGAAATTGGGGCACCTGTGTACTTGTCTGTAGTTCTGTAAGCAAACAAAATTGACGTTATTTACATTTGTTGTCAAAATTCTGTGTTTTTTTCTGAGCATATGCACTAGGAATGCGAGTTGTGCAACATTAAACCAGAAAGGTTGAGCTTTTCTACTCTGATTTTTACTTCTGCAGATGTACTGTAAGATGTAAACCTTTAATATTTACCTTTGTAATTGCAATGACACGGATCGTGAGATGCAAGTACTTCGAATTTTTTTCTGTGTACAAGGATTTCGGACGCATTCAATTTCACTCTTGACAGTATCTAAGACATTAATAAAGCAGATTTGAGTTCAAAATCGCATTTTATTCAGCAACTTGCTTGACAATTTCATTCCCTTAGCTTTTGACATCACTAACTGAGTTATGCTCCCGTAATTCTCCTAGGTTCAAGACACCTTAGAGGACGAGAATTGGATATTGGATGAAATAGGAGGCATCATGAATCATGATGGTTTTAGAATTTGTTTTTGACCATATTCTTCACCTCTTATCTTTTTGTGGTATCGCATGCTACTTCCTCTTGATGTATCTTAAATCCAGATGTCCTGACGCAGAAAACGAATTAGGGCTGTTATGTTTCAACAAATTAGGATTATAATAAGCTTGAGTGAAACTGGAGCAAATAAATGAAAATGGGTTCATAGACAAACCTTCTTAAATAGAAGAATCTAAAATAGAATATCTGTTGCTGTATTGTCCTGCAAAAGCTTGATGAATATAGCTAAAAGGAAAATTGAAATGAGACTAAACTATAAGAACATAATCAAATTAGTTAAGAATTGTACACTGGATTCTCCTAGATCATTACTTCTATTGTTTAAATGCAAAATACTGTCATTTCAGCCACTAGTAACGAAAACTGGAACAGTTAGTATGTCCAAACTCAGCTTTTATATTTTCTTCTCTCTAATTTTTGTCAATTGCATTGATAGGCGACAACATATTTGAAACATGCAATTCGTGCAGCAATCCTCTGAAGCATTGTTGTAGCCGGACAATACTTAGAACAGTCCTCTCTAAGTCCTCTTCAACATGAACCGATGATAGTCCTACGCACATAAATGGTGAATTACTGCAGAAAATTGTACATCTCATTTGAGGTACTGTTGAGTAGTGGCTGGCAGTGAAATTGTAACATTAGAAGGATAAAAAGGAAATGCTGATTTCGAGGGGACTTAATTGCCTCACTTATAATTCAACACACCTAAAGAACTTTGAACTAGGCTTTTATCTTGTAATATATATGGACATTGAGAAAAGTTTTCAAGAATATGTGGTTGAAGTTTAACTCCTTTACCGTCTATTTTGATTCTAAGAAATTCTATTTCAGTCTGCCATATCTTTGCTTTCTTTGCAAGTATGCTTGGACTTTTACAGGTACTCAGCAAAGATATCATATAAATGAAAAAGAGTAATTGGCAGTAGTCAAAAGTGGTCATAATTTTTATTAATTTTTATTACCAAAAAGATTTTAATTACGAACTTATATACTCAGGTGAAAGCATTCATTCAAAATATTCTTCCCTTTAAGCCTGAATATAAAAGATATAGAAGATTGAAAACACTATTAGCTGAATATTCCATTAATATTAAAATAATTAAATCTAACAATAATGTTCTTATAGATTTTCTAACTAGGGATGGTCAACCCTAAGGAGAGATATTTGGCACATTAAATCAAATGTCTGAAAATATAGATACGTGTCAGGCACAGATAAAAGATCTGTTAGATATTACTAAATTTTTCTCAATATATCATAAGATAGCTAAACTGCTTCTCTCTTTTTATCATATATGACAAGTCAAGATAAATCATTTGAATTATGTTGAGCAAAACTTTAGAGATTGCTTAACAAAGTTCAGATAATTAAGGAATTCGAGTCTACCTGATCTTCTCCTGTATCTCAACAGATATCTTAGCCAAAGGCTTTTACTTTAGATAATATTTCTTTATGACCAGGTACTTCTCTAAAATCTCAGATATCGAGAAATATTATGATGGAGAGTTTTTCCAAAAATCATCCTACTGTTCAAGCGTATTATGAGATTATGAGAGACTTATACTCTCTTCAAAATATTGATTTTTGTTATGTTGGCTTTTCTGCAATATATCCTAGATTGAATTGTTGCAAGAGCTCATCCTCAAGTAATCTGCGTTTGGTATGATTTCAGTGCCATAAACGCAATTTATTTAAACAATCCAAAGTTTCCTGAGATTTCTTCACTGCCTAAATGGATTTAAGGAGTCAGGGATTGTCATTTAAACAACCCAACGATAACTCCAAAAGTTATATTGATGTTGAAATTTCTATTTGCTAGAATGGATTTTTACGAAGTTGAAAGATATAATGCCTATCATTTTATCATCGAAGGAAAATCTAAACACTTTCCTATTACTATTGATAAGAAGTTCAGAAAAGAAATTTCCAAGTTCAATGGAACATATATCTATTACTAAAGAGGAATTGGTATGAGAACTATTATCTCTGCCCTAAAAGCCTCATTCAAAAAAGGGTTTAGAACCTATGTTGGGAAGACTAATTTCTCTTAATTAATGATAACTGCAACCAAAAAGACTCCTATAGCTGTAGAAAATTTTGTAAAAATGAAGATAGGAATGATTGAAGAGGAAAGATAAAATCAAGTCCTGAAGCTCAATGACGATTTTGTCACCTTTGTAAGCATACTAAAATTATTGGCCCTGTGTGTACAGGTAGCATAAGATCCTTAAAAAGGACAAATAAAGTTGAACATTATAGAGTAAACACATACAATGATTCAGAATAATTGATATCTTCCATAGGGTAAAGAAAAGATGCTCATATCTTTTGAAAAAACAGAAGATTTTTTTACAGAAAACGAGACAAAGAAAGAGATAAGGAAATCTTCTTTTCCAATAAATTGGATAAGGAATCTCCTCTACTAATAAAACTCAAATAAGAATGGATGCCAGACAAGATATAATTTAAACTTTGACTTTTGATATGAAATCCAAATGTAAACTTTTAGTATAAATAAGTCTCCTCTATATAAGGAAACAAGCTCTCTAGAATCTTTCCTTCTCCCTTATAATATTTTTTCTTTACTATGAAATAAAAAACCTTTTTTAACAAAAAACAAATTTATCTTTTCTATCTTAAAATCCTTTACTCTTCTTCCTACTCGCTTTGATTTACACCTGAAGGTATCAAATGAAATTATGTTGTGCTGAACTTTGTTAATTATCTCTTAAGGTGGGGGTTAGGACGCTCGTTAAAAGACTCAACAATAACCCGGTGAAGTAATGGTCAAACAATCAAGGAAATAGGTACAAAAGTGTATTGGACCCTTTAAGATTGCAAGTATAATCTGTTCTGCATATTTGGGATTTTGTTACGTGAGTACTTACCTTTTACAAAATTTTTTATATGGATTAAATGGATTAGACTTAACCTTGATAAATGCTTTTGATAAAATTATTTCCTCTTTATTTGAAGAAATTATTGATATTATAATCAATGCTAATGACTTATATGATGAAGATCTATTTAAATCACTTTAATTTTCGATATATCAAATAAAAAGTTTTCTTTTTTGAGATAAAATTATTGTGTTTTAGTTATGATTTGGTTGTATAAGCATTAAATTTATCGATATCTAAATTGAGTATTGAGCTTTGTTTCAGACTGTGCGAGTGAAATTCTCATGCAACTAGAAACTTGTTGTAGCACCCCACTCTTATAAGGTATATCCCAAACATAGTATCAATATTCACAAACATACTTTACGAGTGTGGCATGTTAAAACAGTCAAACAATCTTACTTATTGCAAAATTTTTTTACGCATCACACGTATTTCATAAAAACCAATAATCATTTATGACCCATTTTATTCATAAACATTCTCAGCTGCAAATATTTCAAAGAATAACGTATCATCAGAATTCCAGTAATCGTTTAGGCCTACTACAATTACAAAACACTTTCAGTTATACAGTCATTACATTTTACAATTTGTATAAACACAATACAATATTTACAGAATACAATTTCAAAATACAAAAATGAACTGTAGACATATGTAGGTGCCAACTGATCCTGACCTCTATCTTTTATTTGAATGTAGTGGTTAGACTTCAATTTATCTAACTGGAGATTTCCTTTGAGCCTGAAAAACAATGATGCAATTTTGGTGAGTTTTGTGAACTCAGTGAGTGAACCATCATTGATGTGCTCACCCATATTAGGACACAAATATTACAAGCAATGACAAAATTCACATGTACGTTATGTTGTTCAAAATCAGTTTTCATTTAACACATCTTCCAATTGTGTATACTAACTCATAATTTATAGACATATTTCGATAAGCACATTATGAATACAAACATTTCATATAATCGTTTCAGAGTAACCTACTCATTCATCTTATCAATATGTATATAATGTTGCATAGTGTCAACCAAATTCAATAACTTTTCACAACAATTCACATGATACATGTAAAGATATTTATTCAGTACACATGAGACTCCACTTTCATTTTTACTTTTTTTTTATTGAGTGCCTATTAATTTTCCCATATCCCTTGCGGATACTGGGATTATTTCAGGTGCTGAACCATATCCCTTGTAGATACCAGGTCTATTTCAAATACTGACCTATATCTTTTATGAATACCGGGCTTATTTCAAGTTTGTCACTCCGATCACAAGTCATTTATCTCATCATGCACATCAATGTCATGAAATGTATCATCTCACATAATGTGCCATCAATCATTTTTATTCAGTGTGCACATTCATATGTCACAATCATTGAATCAAAGTCCGACATTTAACATTCTGTTGAGCATCATTTATTCCATTCACATTCACTTTAACATTTATCATCGGACCTTGGTTTGACATTCAATAATAATGTTAAGTATAACTTATTTAGTCAAATTCACATATAATGAGCACTTCCAATATAGTCCAGAATAATGATCTCCTCAAACAATTGATGTTCGGAACTGTCACAATTAAATTAGTAACAGTTCATTATGTAAAAATTACATGAGAGTAATTCAAGCGTATTCAGATACATCTAAGTCATCTTAGTACACATATAACTCAAACAGAAAAATACATATAATTGAGTTGACACATCTAAGTTAACTCAAAGTATACTCCAGGTGAGCTATTGCCTTGATGATCCGGCAATGTCTGGATATTGTCGATCAACTCGTGCTTCTATATCATACAATTCACACATAATTCACATATTACTACGTTAATCAATCATATAATTGTTCAACCATGCATATATATATGTATCATGTTCAATACATGATGAATTGCATATTCCGAGTAAATTTCCATAATTCACATCTCGTAATCATTCACTAAAGTTATTCTAGCATTATAAGATCATATTATATCCAAATTTTCATTCATCTTTACTTGATACTCATCATTCATCTCTTTTGAATTTCATTGGCATTCATAAGATCACTTTCATTCGTTTTATATTGTCATTCTCATAATTTCATTAGATCTGTGTTAGGTGAACCTTATGTTCATAAGGTAGACCTATACCTATATATACTATCTTACTGAGCAATTTCAGTTTCAATGGCTAGTAAATTTCCATTAGGAAGACTTCATGTCTATTGGGCAGATATGCTCAGGTTTTCCAACATTCCAACTCCGCTTGTCTCTGTTTGGAGGGACATCATGTTTGTTGGGCGAACATTCACTGGACACTTACAGAAATGTGAAAATTTGACCTTTTAGATAGCAAAATCTCTCCTCGGAGTCTTCACAGAAGTTGTAGAACTCAGAGTCCTCTTTGAAGCATACTTACATGTCCTTATTCTGACATTTATAGAGAAGGTTATGCCTTTTGTCCCAAAATCTATCCATTTACTTAATCCTATAAATCTCAATCTATTTCCTTAATTATAACCTCAATTATCACCTTAAGCAATCACACATTTTATCACTTATTTAAGCATAATGCTAGGTTCATTTCAAGCTTCATTCAAGCCTAAATGTATCATAAGAAAGCACCTTATCAATTGTTTTCTCAAACATCACATAAAAGAAACATATTTCATGTAAAAGTCACTTCAATTTTCCAACTTTTCCAACTTTGTTTTTGGGTCAGTTTTGTATGACCATTTTGACCTATAAAATAAGGTATTTAGGCAACACATTCTTCTAAACAAGTGTTCCTATATGTCCTAAGTTTATAATGATACCAAATTCATGTTGTTTGTTCAATATTTTGCAAGTTATATCCAAAATACTACAGACTATTCTCATACCCTTATGGACATAATTCAGATTCAATTCCTTCATGAAAATTGTAGTTGTATGTCTCTAGTTTAATATAAATAAAAATTATCCCATTTAGATATCTACAGATTATGATATAGCTAGAATATAGATGCCTGTGTCGGGTTAGCCATGGTTGCATGCATCACATGCATACAGATGCAGCGAAATTGTCTGAATCAAGATTCAGACATCATTACAACCCATAAACCACAGAATCTAACATGCATGCGTAGATATTTATAAAAGAACATGAAATATAAACTTTGGCCTTGAGCATCTCTTCTTTTCTTGTTTCTTCTCCTTGTTTGGGTTGTTGCAAACACCAAACCCTTCCTTGATCACCCAAGAACACGCAAAGAAGGAAGATAAAATAATGTGTAAGCTTTAAGAACATCAAAGTTGATGAATTCAAGTAGATGTTCAAATGGAGATATATCAAGGTTGTCTTGGATGCATGTTGATTTATTTAACAATTGCATAAATTGCATGAAGATAACTCAAGAACACTTCTCACTCTTTCTACAACTATGCTAGAGCCGTTTCTCTTTCCTTATCACTTGAGTACATAAGAAGTGGAAGAAGCTCATGTACATAAGTGAAGAACTCACTTATATACAAAATCGTGCCCTTTTTCATGATCGTCGCCATTGAGAAACAGGCTCGCTTTTGGCCACAATTATGGCCCTTTGAGTCGCGATTGTGGCCAACTTAAATTAAGCTATACACACTTGTTTTTCATCTGATCTTTTATACGTATGACCATTAGGTTTGTGGTTATTTTAGGCACTTGAATTAACTCTTAATTCAAGGAAATCATAAAGGGTTTCATGATGCCAATTTAGCATAATATAAGTGGATTAACACATGAACTCTTTAATAGTTAATTATCCAACTTATGAAACTTTCCATAGACAGTTACCATGCAATTCGTCCTTTCACCATACTATACTCCAATTGGTTCAGAGTATGGGCTATATGTCAACTCCCACTAGATTGAGTACGTCACATCTAGTCCAAATGATGATTGTTCTCGTTTTGAGATCTCATTAGTCTATGTGTCATTAAAACACTCTTCATGTCAATGAAGACTCTTTTCATGACACATAACTACTCTAGCTAGAGATTCCTAAGTAATGTCTCCGATAAGAGGCTGTGGGTATCATCTCTTTCTATAAGGAGTGGTGAATCCTTTATTAACTACCTAATTACCTTTGAATACCAATAACTATACCTAATCACCACCCCAAAAGTGACCTCATATTGAGGCAACAAGGAATGATGTCAAAGCATAGGATTAGTATCCAATATATGCCTGAGTACCTCAAGTCTAAGGATATTTACACCATTGTTAATATGAGATTAATCATTGACATTCAATAGATCTTCTATATGATTATCTCACAGCGGGTCATCCAATGTACTTACTACCCTTAGTAAACATCCATATGTTAACTCTAAACATCTCATGTTTACAATTTATGAGATCTATTGCTTGATTAAATCAAGAAGTATAATATGTGCTAGTTTGTCTGGATTAATAATGTCCTATCTTATTAATCCTATAACTAGGGATTATTTAGATACTTAGATAGTAACATAATTACACATCGTAGGAATCTCATTAACATGATCTCATCATGATTTCCTTTAAGCTATATTTTGTATCATAAACTTCATTATTTCAATTTAAAATCAACATCAATTCATATATAAAAGAATATCAAATTAATGAAAAATGGCTTTCACTTTATTAATGAAAATAAAGTTTGTACAAAAGTGTTAAAGGGGATTACCTTTAGAGCACTACTCTAACAATATCCCATTTCCATTAAAGTCATTCGCCTTTGTATCTAATACCATAAGAGAGTACACAAGAATCAAATTTTACTTGAGGAAGTGGTTTAGTCAAAGGATCAGTGATGCTCTGATCTGTGGGTACTCTCTCTATCTTCACATCACCTCTATCAATTATCTCCCTGATCAGGTGATGCCTCTTGAGTATGTGCTTGGACCTCTGATGTGACTTTGGTTCCTTGGCTTGAGCAATAGCACCATTGTCATCACAGTACAACAACATTGGGTCTATTATGCTAGGAATATCTCCAAGTTCCATAACGAACTTTTTCATCTAAATAATTTCTTTTGCCACTTCCGCAACTATAATGTACTCTGACTCGATCATCGAATCTACAGTCATCTCTTGTTTGGAAATCTTCCAATTGACTGCTCTACCATTCAGGTGAAAACATAATGTAACTAGGATTTAAAGTCATCCTGGTCAAATTGAAAACTAGCATTTTTATGCCCTGCTCACTATGAGATCTCCATTTCCATATATCAAGAATACATCCTTATTCCTTCTCAAGTACTTTAGGATATTTTTGACATCCCTAGTGACCCTCACTAGGACCTGATTGATATCAGCTCGTAACACTTAGAGCATACGATATATCAGGTCTTATATATAACATAACATACATGATTGGTCCTATTGTCGACTTGTACGGGATCATACTCATGCAAATCCTCTCATTTTGCGTCTTGGGACACATAAATTTTGAGAATTTTTATCCCATGAGTCATAGCAAGAAACCCTCTCTTAAACTGCCCCATGCTAAACCCATTTTAAGACCCAGCAACTTCCTTGATCTAACTCTATAGATCTTTCTTCCCAATATATAAGTTGCTTCTCCAAGGTCTATCATTGAAAAATTTCGGGACAACCAAATTTTGACTGATTGTAAACTAGAGACATCATTTCCTATTAATAATATGTCATCCACAAATAACACAAGGAATATGATAACACTCCTACTAGCCTTCTTGTACAAACATGGTTCATCAGGATATTAGGAGAAACCAAATTCTTTGATTGTCTCATCAAATAAGATGTTCCAACTCCTAGATGCTTGCTTGAATCCATAAATGGATTTATGAAGCTTACATACATTTATACCATCTTTAGATACAAAGCCCTCAGGTTGTATCATATATATATCCTCAATTAGCTTTATATTTAGGAAATTTGTCTTCACGTCCATTTTTCATATTTCATAATCATAATGAGCAAAAATGGCTAAGAGCATTCTAATGGATTTAAGCATAGATACGGGGCTAAATGTCTCATCATAGTCAACTCCTTGTCTTTAACGATAACCTTTAGCAACTAGCTTCGCTTTATAGGTAATCACATTACCTTCCATATCAATTTTCTTCTTGAAAATCCACTTGCACCTTATGGGTTTTAATCCTTCAGGTGGGTCAACCAAAGTCAATACTTGGTTTTCATACATAGATTCCATTTCAAATTTCATGGCTTGAGGACATTTTTGAGATTCTGAACTCTTCAGAGCCTTTTCATAGGTTGTAGGCTCATTGTCCTCTATAAGCAATACGTCATTTTGTTTACTTGTGAGAAATCCATATCACTCTAGAACATTAGGTATCCTACTTAACCTATGAACATTTTTTGCATCAAAAGGTTCAACTATTGTCTTATTTTTATAGGCAATAGTTTCGGGTTCAAGTTCAGGAAGTTGATCTGTGTCTATTCATGCTTCTTGAACTTTTTCAAGTTCAACTTAGCTCCCATTGTCTTCTCTTAGAAAATACTCTTTTTGTAAAAAGATAAACATGTTTAGAGACAAAAATCTTTTTCTCTAAAGCGTTATAAAACTGATATCCAATTGTTACCTTAAGTTATCCTATAAACAAACATTTTTCAGATTTTGCTTCAAGCTTGTCTCATTGAATCCACTTCAAATAAGCCGGACAACCCCAAACTTTCTTACGAGAAAGGTAGGGCCTTATTTTTGCCCACATTTCTTTTGGAGTAACTTCAACTGCCTTAAAAGGGACTCTATTTGTCACAGAAACAACAATCTCGAGTGTATAACCCCAAAAGGATTTCAGTAGATCTGTTAAGCCCATCATTGACCTTACCATGTCTAAAAAGGTTCGGTTTCTCCTTTTAGCCACACCATTGTGTTGCGGTGTGTAGGGTGGAGTCCACCGGGATACTATCCCATTATCTTCGAGATAAGTTAGAAACTCCTTGTTCAACTATTCACACCTCGATTTGTTCGAAGTGTCTTAATACTTCTACCGAGTTGCTTCTCTACTTCATATCTAAGTTATTTGAATATTTCAAACGCTTCAGATTTGTATCTCATTAGATATACATACCCATATCGTGAATAATCATCAATAAAAGTAATGAAGTATACAAAACCACTTCTAGCATGAATGGACATCAGACTACATACGTTAGAATGTATTAGGTCTAATAACCCATTCATTCATTCATCCTTTCCTTTGAAAGGTAATTTAGTCATCTTGCCTAACAAGCGAGATTCACATGTGTCATATGTTTCATAATCAAATGACCTTAGGCTACCATTTTTATGTGGCTTAATCATGCGTTTCTCACTTATATGGCCAAGCTGACAATGCCATAAGTAAGATGATTTTAGGTTATCTCATTTTTTTTCTTTTATTGTCATTGATATTTAAAATTGGATTGGACATATCAAATATGTAAATTCCATTGCACAATGTAGTAGCACCATACAACATTCCATTCAACTTAATTTAGCAACCATTGTTTGAAAAAAGTTAAATGGAATCTAGACATGAAACAGATACAATGTTTTTAGTCATGTTGGGTACATAAGAACAAATTTTCAAAGTTAACTGTAGAACACTAGGAAGATACAAAATATATGTTCCTATAGCTAATGCAATAACCTTGCTCCATTTCCCACACATAGGTCCATCTCTCCCTTCTTGATTGGTCTACTATCCTTGAGACCTTGCATATCAACACATATGTGTGAGCCACATCCTGTATCTAGAAATGACATGCTCTACTGGGACTAATTCTAAATTAATCATTAGGGTTTCCAAAATTCCCATACACCAATTAGTCCTCTATAATATCCCTAGATCATCTCAAATTTACCTAAACAATTTTGGTAAGTGCTAAAATTATCTTGATGGTCAAAATCGTCAAGATAAATAAGTTAACCTATTAGACACTAAAGGGACCGATTCAATGTTTGGAAAATTTCTAGAACCCCAATTTCAAGCACTTCCATTAAGCATCTTATTACCATCAAAATAATACATTTCTTATCACATAAGAACCTTATTTAGGTCTCATAACCGAAATACATACATTATAAGTTATTAAGTCGTCTCCATCAATTTCCAAAAAGTTAACCAATGTTGACTTTGACTTCATTTATTAATTGAATCAAATTCAATTACTTCCGGAAAAATTCCAAAGTCTTATACACATTCTAAATGTGTCTAATAAAAAATTACAGAACCTAATTCTTAGGAATTATTTATTAATAAATTGGAATAATCTAACACTTCATATGTGTATGACACTTGTCATATTACTTAGCACAAGTCATACATTACATCATGCATGCATAAGACAATCACATTAACAATAAGTGTCATGCATGTCATACATGGCAACATCTCATCTTGCATGTGCATACATAAAATTTATAAAAACAATTTTATTATAAATTAATATAGAATTTTCATGCATGCATGGTTATTACATTTCCAAAATTTCCAGAACATCATACATGCACCAAACTAAAGTAAAATTCGTAATAAATAGAAAATGACATTCAGTTGCATTTCCATTTTACAAAAGCGTAACATAACATTTATAAACATTTTTATGAAAAAAAATAGAAAAAAATTCTAGAATTATTACGAAAATTTCAAAATTAGCACATACAATTTGTTTTCCAGAAAATCCCAGAAATCAACATATGAACTGTCTGGATATAAATTCGAAATAAAATATCAAATGACATTCAATTGCAATTTCATTTTGTGGAAACATAATATAACATCTTATAAACATTATGAGAATGAAAATCAATAAAACCATTTTTTAGAATTTACACTAAAATTTTGAAATCAACATGCATGTCATTCATAACCTAACAAACACTTTGCACATGTTTAATCCATCATCTATTACATGCATAAACTTGCTCTGATACCACAGTTGGGTTAGCCATGGTTGTATACATCACAAGCATGCAAATGTAGGAGAAGTGTCAAAATCAAGATTCTGACACCATGATAACCCATAAACCACAGAATCTAACATGCATGCATAGATATGTATAAAAGAACATGAAATATAAACCTTTTTACCTT
Source organism: Erythroxylum suave (assembly GCA_027563595.1). Lineage (NCBI taxonomy): Eukaryota > Viridiplantae > Streptophyta > Magnoliopsida > Malpighiales > Erythroxylaceae > Erythroxylum > Erythroxylum suave. The sequence goes on from JAOSBN010000179.1 coordinate 27,975,950, forward strand.
ATGTATCTCCTCCTTTCTTGTTTATTCTCCTTATTTAGGTTGTTGGAAACACTAAAACCTTTCTTGATCACTCAAGAACACAGAAAGAAGGAACAAGAAACAATGTGTAATTTAGAAAACCAAACCTGATGAATTCAATCAAGTAGATTTTCAAATGGGAGATAGATCAATGTTATGTTGTGTATAAGTTAATTTATACAAATATTGCATAAATTGTATGAAGATAACCTAAGAACTCTTCTCACTCTCAGTAGAACTCTTCTAGAACCCTTTCTCTATCACTTGAGTGTGTAATAAGTAGAAGATGCTCATGTACATAAGTGAAGAACTCACTTATATATAGATTCGTGCCCTCTGTTATGATTGCAGCCACTGAGAAATAGGCTCACTTTTGGCCAAGATCGTGGCCCTATGAGTCACAATCATGGCCTACTTAAATTGGGCCATACATACTTGTTTCTCATCCGATCTTTTATGGGTGTGACCCTTAGGTTCTCAGTTATTTTAGTCACTTGAATTATCTCTTAATTCAAGCAAATCATGAAGGGTTTCATAATGCCAATTTACCGGAATATAAGTGGATTAACACATGAACTCTTCAATAGTTAATTATCCAACTTGCGAACCTATCTATAGATAATTACTGTGCAATTCATCCTTTCACCATACTATACCCCACTTGGTTCGGAGTATGGGTTATGTGTCAACTCCCATAAGATTGACTATGTCATATCTAGTCCAAGTGATGTTAGTTCTTGTCCTAGGATCTCAGTACTTTATGTGTCATTAAAGACTCTCTTCATGACACATATTTGCTCTAGCTAGAGATTCTCAAGTAATGACCTCAACAATAGGTCGTGGGTTTCTTCTCCTTCTATTAGGAGTGGTGAATCCTTTATTGGCTACCCAATTACCTTCGAATACCAATAGCTGTAGACCTCATCTTGAGGCAACGAGGAATGATGTCAAAGAACAAGATTTGTATCCAAGATATCCTTGAATACCTCAAATCTAAGGATATTTACATCATTGTTATTATGAGATTAATCATTGACATTCGATAGATCATCCATATGATAATCTCACATCGGGTCATTCGATGTACTTACTACCTTTAGTAAGCATCCACATGTTAACTCTAAACATCTCATGTTTACAGTTTATGAGATTCATTGCTTGATCAAATCAAGAAGTAAAACATATGTTGGTATGTCTGCATTACTAATGTCTTATTGTACTAATCCTATGATGAGGGATTCTTTAGATGCTGACAGAATTGCACTTGCTAGAAATCTCATTATCATGTTCTCATCATGATTTCCTTCATGCTATGTTTTGTATCAGGGACTTCATTAATTCGATTTAAGAGCAAAATCAATTCATATATAAAAGAATATCAAATTAATGAAAAATAACTTTCACTTTATTGATCAAATTAAAGTTTGTACAAAAGTGTTATAGGTGATTGCCTTTAGAGAACTACTCTAACAACCTGTTTAGTGAAAACACTCCATCTAAAATTTTCCAACACTCTTCATCATCAACCTTACATGTTGATTTAACCTTTGTTACGATAAGCTCTTAGAGGCTGAATCAAAGAATTCCAAGAATTGCACTATAGGTTGCAACCTTGGGTCATTCACTTAATTGAAACCTAAATGATTGAATCTAAATTAACATATTTGTCATTCTATGCAAACTAAATCGGAGGAAAGGGGGTTTTTGATTTTTGAACTGATTGATAGAACTAATTTAAATGTAAAAACAAATGTTTTTGGATTTTAGGGAGATATAAAACTGAAGGATGAAAATCACAAAGACTATATAATGATAAAGTCCTCTTGAAAGTAAGTTTTGGCTATCATTGTTCGAAATGATTAAAGAGAGAGTAGAAATCACTAAGTTTAAAAAATGTGAACCTTGAAAGACTTTTCAAGTCCAGGATCTTAATCAATGAAACTCCATTATTCTAAAATCCCGTTAAGCGCTCTTAGTGTGTGTAGTAGGATTAGCCAATGCAATTAGTCAAATGTAGTCTAAAATCATCTCAACATCAAACAAAACCATGCAAGTTAATAGAGAATCAAAAAGATTTCAAATAGACATATATGAAACTTCATACATTTAAGCTCAAAATTCTACAATAACCAATTCATCCAACACATAATGAATATCGAACACTTGATTAAAACTATAATCAAATAGCTCATCCACAAATCATAGATCCTAGACCTACGATATATAAACTCATAGCTAAACTATGGATTAAGCTACTCCCCTTTTTTTGCCCATTAAACTCTAGCCATCGCTGCACCTTCAAAAGGAGAAGAAACACCTAGTCGCTCATATAACTTAGAAACTTCACAACTTGGAATGCTTCTGAATCACCCATGATGGAGGTTTAACAGTGGAGGAAAATATGGAAGGTGAAGGAGACAATTTTGCAAAGAAAATGATGAAGGAAAAGTGTAGGAATTTGTTCTGCTACCTCTCACACTACTACTTATCCCAAAATAGGATTTTTAATGATATTCAGGTCGGGTCATAAGCATGGGTAAGTGGAGTTTCCAAAAATAACTCAGATTTTAGGATGCTGTTTTGATGTCTTCGCCGTGGCAAAGTGAGGAGTTTGCCGAGGCCAAATTTTCTCGAAGGGTTTGAGTATTTGATCTGAAGTGTTCGCCACGGCCAAATTTTTCTGAAAGCATTTGGCTGTTGATTCACATCTTTCGCTGCGGCGACGTAAAGAGTTCGCTGCTGCTAACTTGTCCCAAAGGATCTTTTTCCTTGATTTAATGGCTTAGCAATTTCTTGGTCTTCACTCTTGGCTCTACTTCTTGAGTGTCCAGTAAAGAAAAATCATTAGTTTGCAATATCAATTGTCCTATAAGTCAAGTGAGTGAAATTACTAATTAATTATGACAATTTTACCCTCAAATTATGTTAATTCAAAACAAGCACACTTGGAATAAATTAAGCACAATATCCAACAAAAAGAGCCAAAAAGTACAACAAAAACTATAAAAATGCTACAGAATAATAATGAAAATTTAGGTTCAATCACATGTAATTAATCTCCAATCAATCGTCACATATGTTATGCTGACATATAACATAATAGGGCAATCAATCACTTACTTGTTAAACCAAAGTCTCCTCAACTACCAAGATAATCAAACCTCTTAAGCATTCAAATATAATCTAAGAATAAAATGGAATACAAAGGATTTCCAATCACAAGATGTAGATTACTAAAGTTGACAAAACTCAAGGTTTTAAGAGGTTGTGTGAGGAAGTCGTTAGTGATGGAATGAAGGTTAAAGCATAAGACCAAAAATATGAAGAAAGATGGTCTTTCAAGTGTGAAACTTGTGGGGTGCAAGTGTATGGTGGATAAGTGGGACATGTTAGACCAATAGTGGTTGACAAATTAAATCCTTCTATGTTTTGATAATAATAAAATGTATAGAAATTGTTTAAGAAATAATTTCAGGTATTTTGGATTGATATTCAATTAAAGAATTAATACAAATCAAGTTTGACATATTCAAGAGATAGACAACGTGCAAG
>JAOSBN010000179.1:27981079-27992641 GCA_027563595.1 Erythroxylum suave
TATGTATGAATAGTACACCAGGTAAGTTCCCAGGAAAGAGAGGTGGGTCACAAACGGACACACTTAAGTACCAAGTCTTTCCTTAGCCAGAACTTTCCTAGACATGGACTTTCACACTACAGCACCAAAGTTGCACCGCACCAAATGAACCTTTCTCGAGCAAATCTTTTTTGATGTGGAAGATCAGTCAAAACTGCGACCACAGAGTATACTCTGAATTTTCAAGAGAAACACACCTTGGCTCTGATACCACTTGCTGTGAAAAACGACCGGATTAGAGTAGGTTCGCAGCTAAATAGGACTGAAAAGAATAATAATGAACACACAGATTTTATGTGGAAAACTCCTAAATTAGGGTAAAAACCACAGGCAAGGATAGAAAAATTTTACTACTGAGAAAAGTGGAGAATTATAAGGAGAAAAAGCTACATCCACAAAAATACACAAAATATTTTTATGTCTCTCTCTCTTTTTTTTCCCTCTCTCTCTCTCTCCTCACACCTCTTTTGCACTGCCCTCACTCTCCTTACATCTTTATAGGCAGGAGAATGAGAGGAAGGTTGGCCAAATTGGCCATCCTTCTTTGGCTTATTAGGCACTCACCATAGTTGACAGCCTCCTCTCTTTTATAGATAAACATCAATTTTTTTTAAGGTGACCACAAAATACTAGTGGAAAGAGAGATGCAATTAAAAGTTAGAGGCAGAGCTCCAAAGAGGAGAGGAACTAGGAAGAGAGAGAGATACGGTGTATTTAACAACAATTATACAAAAACAATTTGTTTTATAAAAAAACAAAATGATTTTAATATACAAAATTCGAAATTCAAGTTAGATTTAAACTGATTTTAAAAAAATCTCATAATACTATTTTTAATATAATAAATTGACATTATTTTAAATTTCTATTATTATAATTTTTAAGGACACACTTTATTTAAAAACTATTTTATAATTTAAAAAATTTAAAAATTATTGTCTAAATTTTAAAATTTATCTTAAGCAGTACTAAAATTATTATTATTATGATTATTGATACATTGTCGTATTAAAATTAAATTTGGTGCCAAATACGATATTTTGCCTCTGTTTGAATTCTGACATAAGTACGAGGATGATAGTGATTGTGAAGTATGGTTGGACGCCGACTCTGTCAAATCCCATAAAGCTGAGAAGGGCATTAAAGTGAAGTGAAAGTCAGTGATTAACCCTTTGTGCCCGTGCGCATCGTCATTAGAAGGCAATGCTCGAGCAACGACTCCACCGTAACTTCGCTGATTGGACACTAACTTACTCTGATCCCCCATAAAGCAAGGGCATTAAAGTGAACTGAAAGTCAGTGACTGACCTTTTGTGCCCTTGCGCTTCGTCGTTAGAACCCGATGCTCGAATAACTGCCCCCACCATAACTTCGTCTGTCTGCCCACTTTCAGTTGGCCACCGGCCCAGGCTTATAATTTCCCCCCCCTCTTGAGTAGGACAAATAGAAACAGAGAGAGGAATTGAGGATTGGGTTGGATTACCTGTTCCTTTGACTGCAGATATAAAATTTGTTTCTTCATGCACTCCGTGGTGTCTATGTCGAGCTTCAGCTTTTCCCTAGACAAGCGCCAATTGTCAAAGCCAGTTACTAAACCGATATCAAAAAATTAAAAGCTAATGTTGGATCAACTGCCTCAACCTACCCAAATTGTATGATTGCAGAATTAATGTCGCAAAAATGAGCTGTCAACTGGAGCTTCAAATATATTCAGGTTGGTTATTTGTTGAGCAATTTCGAAAATGGGAATCCAATCTTGCGTTGAGATTCTTGTTTTTTGGGTAAATATTAAGCTTAACGATAAGTACAAACATTTCAATTTAGTAGGGAAAACTTAACATTTTTGCAATTAGTGAAAAATAACTATAAAATGAACCAAATTGAACATTTTCGTGGTTAGTGAAAAAATAATAATATGGAACTCTATGTAATCTATTCAATACTACTTTGTTAATTGTTATTTAGTATTTTTCTGATTTGTAATAAAAACGGGGCAGCGGGGAGGCATATATATTTTTGTGGCTTTTGTCCTAATCCAATTCTAGTGTTTCTGTTGCTATCCGACGCCGGATATCCTCTATTTTGGTCGCTTTGGAATCTTTTATGTCGACTTTAGCATGGTTTTTCTTTCGGATGTTTTTTAAATATTATTTCAATTAAATAATAACAATAACTTGTACGTAAGTTAAAGAAACAAGTTATTGTATAGTGAGGCAAATGATGCCACTCGTCCTCCTACATGACCGTTTTCGTTACGACTCTAACTTGAAATTTTTTGAGAAATTGAAGTCACGAACAAAAAACATACAAAGAGGCCTTAAATGAACTGGCAATCCAGCCCCAAACAAAATTGCATTTGATTCCTTGTAACGCGAGGTCGAGGTTAAGTGAAGTTCACGAATCTTTAAGCGAATCATAAGATAACTGAGTCATATCTTCTAAGATAGATGTCTAACCTTCCGCTGTTGTATTTCCCAGTTATCTGTTAGTATATGAGAAGTTTTTTGCAATCTGATGTTGGAGAGACCTGATAAATTCAATTTATTGCGTATTTTAATTTCAAATTTTCGGTATGGCGATTGAGTACAACTACAAGAACTTGTTCACATCGTGATTAGACAATAATGTGGGGGAACTGGTTACGGGTTTTAACCAAGTTGGTGACCACCCCCTATTGAACTTTGCTTTGGGATCCACCAACGAGTAATAAAGTTGACTAACATGTCAATTCCCATTCCATTGCTTTTGGACAAAAACCCTAGGTGGATATCAGGTCTGTTAAATCTGGACGTCAAATCATCAATTCAATCCTTTGCTTTATTTTCTTCGACTATGTACAACTTTGCTTGGGATATAAAGGAAAAAAATGACATGAAAATTATTTAAATAAAGTTAAATTTTATTTATTATGAAAGTAGTTAATGGTTTTTTTTTACAACTAATATTAATATATTTATATGTACATATATATGATTGCTGGCGTGTAGTAGCTACTTACTGGAAATAATTAAAATCCAATCGGACGGAGCTTTATGTGAAAAGAGTGAAGTATAAGCCGGTTGCTCGCTCAATCTTTTACCAAAGGATTTAGGAAAGAACATTCAGAAAATTCGTCTTAATTTTAATCATGGATCGACTCTATAAATTGTGCACGATATATTCTTGTTTTCCAAAACGGGAATTACTTTGTTATAAGGAGCAGTTTTGTTTTAAATTTATGCTAACAAAATGACATTTCCAGAACTGAAAGCATGAAACTCGATTGGTGCTTTTTATACCTTTTTTTTTTTTTGACGGTGGTGCTTTTTATACTTGAAATAGCATAAACTAATAAATCTTCTTATAAATCGTTATAGTAATTGCAATTAATGGCCGGGTTATGATATACGTGTTACTTTTATACTTACGGAATGTTATTCAAATATCAAATATCTCTATGGCAACGAATTAAAAATGATATTTGCATTTTAAAATTTTAATTAAATAAAAGAACAGTTTTGATCACCACCAAAACACTCGAACTATGAATAGTTAGAAAGGGATTGGAATGGATTATTAGGTGCGTAAATCATAAATAAAACAGAGGTAATTTTCTTATTTCGGTAATATGATTGCCAACATTTTGGATTGATCCCTCAAAAACATTTATGCACAATTGGAGCACAAAAGAAGTGCACTAGGCAATCACAGAAACAAATATATATATTTTTAAATTGTAGTTGAATTCAATAATCCTTTTCTTAATCCACTTGAAAAGAAATTTTTGGATCAGGAAGACAAGTGTCCAAGGAAAGTGATGAGGATGAGCAGTTATTTAATTAGAATTCTAACGCCACTATCATCCCTCGTTTTCAAACCCACTCCTCCTAAATACTAACTTCCCACCACCACTCTTAGTAACTTGCTAAAAACCCAGTACACCCCTCCTACGCATCATGTGTTGTGGTCTTTCAATACCCTTTCCAATTCTTCGCTATGTTTAATATCTTCTTTGGGTGGAGAAAAGCTTCTAAATGGTCTGTGACTGAACGTCTTCAAGCTTGAACTCTCTACCTTTGTATTACTTCTTGGGAAATCAAAAGTTCTACTCTTTTGTTGCAGCAAGAAGCTGATCAAGCAAGTTCAGTGCCGGCTCAAGTTGTTGAAGAACAAGAGATATTCAATCGTAAGGCAGTTGAGAGAGGATGTAGCTCAACTCATCAAGATAGGCCGTGAAGATGTTGCCCATACCAGGGTATATTTGTACACATGTTTTTGCATTAAATGTTGAGTTTTCCCCTGTTTTTGATTCTGTTTCTTAGTTACTTTTTATCCTAATGGTCCTTAATTGTTCTATCCGGAGCTAGATGACTTTCAAACTTTATTTTCTCGGTTCAAATTTGGTCGTTTTTACTGTTTGCCTTTTTGTCAGTTACTTTAGTTCCAAGCAAAACTTTTAGTTATTTGATTTCCTATCCCGGTTTACCTGGTTGAAAAGATCAATTTAGGTGGTATTCTTTCTTAGAACGTGTCATTTGATTATGACTATGTTTAGTCCTCTGGTTATTTTAAAAATTATTCAAACACTAAACATAGTCGTGTCTCAGTTGTTTTAAGTTCTGAATTCTGATTTATCAACGTTCAGGCCGAGCATCTGCTTAAAGATGAAAGCATAGTGGAAGTCTATAATTTATTGGACGACTTCTGTGAATTCGTCATCATCCACCTATCTTACATTCGCAAGCACAAGTATGTAATGAACTGATAATTTGTTTCTTTCTACAAAAGTAAACATGACTTCGCTACTGGAACTCCTGTGATTCCAGGACCTCTGACTCTATTTTGGTTTCAGGGAGTGTCCCAATGACATTAATGAAGCAATTTCGAGTCTTATTTATGCTTCTGCAAGATGTGGGGATCTACCAGAGCTTCGTTTGATAAGGAAACTCTTTGGGGAGCGCTACGGCAAGCGATTTGAAATGACAGCTCTTGAACTATTGCCTGGGAACTTGGTCAACCATCAGGTGTACTTTTGACTCATAGTAAATACTTGCGACATTCATTACCAGAACTTCGTCACGAATTCGTTGACTCCGTCTTGGCAATAGGTAAAGGAGAAACTCTCTGCCGCTTCTGTTTCTGATGATTTAAAGCGGAAAATGGTGGATGAGATTGCAAGAGATTGTTGCCTGCGACCTCAGATTTTGGCTCTCGAGTACAGTCCTGTGCAGGATCAGCAGGTACTGTCAAATATTCTGGCATCTAATTTTATTGTGTTACTGAAGGGCATATTTAGTCCTAATCCATGTGACCGCAGGTAAAAGAACATTTTGCAGAAGAGGTGCTAGATGCACGTGTACAAATTTCCGCGAGCCAGTCTGGTGGATTCAAAATGCAAAACGGCCAAGCCATATATGTTGATTTATCATCTGTTCAAATGAGTCCGACCAGGCCGTCTTATCTTCTCCAGAATTCTGAAGTAATTAGTACTTCACTTAGCTCCTCTGCGATTCAACAATCTTCACCAGATATAATACCGGATTCTCCGTTCTGTAACTTAGCAGAGAAAACTGAGGGTTTTGCATATCAATATGAACAAAAATTCATTGCCTCGGGTAACGAAGACAAGCGAAAGAATGATATGGGTTCCAGTACAAACCAAGAATGCAAGCTACAACGAAAGACAGCGGCTTCTTCTTCAGAATGTTTGCCTCAGTTCCCCGAAGAGATGATAGTCTACCTCGATGACATTGAGGAGCTTAGGTCCCCCACAACGAACGAAGAAAGCTGCCAAGATCAGAGAGTTTTCAAGTTCAAGTCGTCTCTCATGTCTAAATATAGTAAGATTGGAGAAAGCTGTGATGTTAAGTACCTCAGTGAGTATGAATCAGGCAATGAGAGCTCCAACTCAATTAGTTGTAAAAAGAAGGACCAGCCAATCAGAAAAAGGTCAACAAGGAGATCTGTGTCTCGAGAAAGTGCAAACATCAAGGACATTGATTGTGCTATTTATTATGGCACACCATGTAAGAGATCTTCAACTCACAAGCATCGATTGCATTCTCAGAGCAATCATCACAGAAACAAATGTGAACAACCATGTTTTGCAAAATTAGGACAAAGGAAATCTCATTTTTGGCATGAGGCAGATGATCGTTACTTGAACAATCCATGCTACTTTTGCACACTTGATGACAGCGATAACGACGAAGTTATAGTTTGGAAGCACAAGAGAAGAATGTCAACTAGTCAAAGCCCTGAACAAAAACAAGCTCGAAAAAACATTCATCAACGTCACCGGTCTCCAATTAGAGTATCCGGTGCAGAAATGGAGGGGTACGCCATTCCAAGGCCAAGGAGAAGATGCTGTGAACTCGATACCGTATTATATGATGTTTTCTCCTGTCAAGATCGAGTTTCTTTCATGGTAAAAAACAACGAAGAGAAGGTCGGTGGACATGTTTCTTTAGGTAACCATGTTGCTTATAATGTTTCATATCCAACGTCTAGTCCTCGGATAAGAAAAGTGAATAAGCCTCCTTATTCCAGAGTTAGGACTATGCCTCAACAAAGGTCTAATAATGCGGAAAATATATTGAGGTCAAGCTCATTTCCTAATCAATTTTCCAACCATGTCCATCCTAAGTTGCCTGACTATGATGATATAGCAGCAAAGTTCATGGCTCTAAAGAAAGAGAATCTGCAGACCGGGGGTTTTAGAGCTTAAGCCTTAGCCTGTATTTACGTGGTGTGTAGAACGAGAAGGGTTCACTTCCATTTCTATTTTCTGGCAGAATGGATAGATTTGCTGTTTGAGTGATTTCCAAGGCTTTGAATTAATTCCTATCCTCACTTATGGCTACAAAGTCTAACTTCTGTCTGGGCCATAATTTCATGGAACATCTCAAGGCATAATTTCTATTCCAGTTACTTATTATAGTTACCGTAAATATGAAAATAAAGTGAAATAAAATAAAAAGTAATTCAGTGATCATTGTTTAAAAATTATTTGTGATATTTTTATTAAATAACAAATATTATTTTATAAAAATAATATTTTTATTAAATAACAAATATTATTTTATAAAATTAATATTTTTATTATTTATAACAGTGATAATCACTCATAATTATCAAGTGATCTTCAAACTTTTTTTGCTAACAATAAATTGGGGTTGTTTTTCTTTTTAATTGTAGAAGGTGGTGAGTTTTTTTCCCTACAAAAACACGGAATGGTCGGCAAGCTGCTGGCTTTCATTGACTGCCCTTGTCCCGTAAGACTAAAAAGTATTTAAAATTATTTTTTTATAAGGCTATTTAACGGCTAATGATGGAGATGAACGATGAACCGAGTAGTGAATCGGTGATAAATCCACAAAATAGAGAAAAACCAACGAATACAAAACAACGAGAAACTAGTAAAAGTCAGAGAACAAAAGAAAAATCTTTGTACCGATAGAAAATATGTAATTGTCCTGCGCCCAACTTTGCAGTCGCATATTCCTCGTTTCGTTTCGTCGTATCAAACGGTTGAACTCGAATCTCCTGAGAAAGTGGTTCATGGGTTTTGGGGAGCTTGCACCTGGCATGGCAAATCTTTTACCAACAAATAACAATTCGATGCTTAAAGCATCTTCTCATTAGTGGCTTTGCCGAAAAATCAAATACCAGAATATAAGATTTAGATTTTTACAATTTTTGAATTAAATAATTTAAAAAATGCGAAAAAGAAATAAAAACATTAAAAGATAATTCAGAATCTTAATATATAAACAATGGATATATATTATAATTCTAATTGATAAATAGAATTAGATAAAATCTTGTTAATTATTCTATGAGTTTTCAATTAAATAATTTATAATCAAGATTGATACTTGACAATATGTCATGACCACTTAAATATTATGAACGTTAAATTAGTTTTACTTAGCTTATTGATACATGGTTATAACTTATAATTTAATTGTTTTATCATTCAATATTCTAATTGGATATAAAATATGTAATTAGTGTCTCACCTATTTAAACATGATTATGTTTATTCTTACTAATTCGTAAATAGTTGATATTTGAAAAATATCCTTTTCAAATCTCAACTTACTCGAGCCATATATTTTCTTTAGTCACAACTCATTAAGAATAATGAAACATTATACCAAATTGTAATTTTTTATTGAGTTATTTAACTATTTTTATATAGTTCATACTATATCTAGGTACTATTGATTAAGCTATTTTGATTATAATAGGTTTTTAAGTAGTCTCAAAATATAATAGTTCTGATATGATATACCTTAGTAATTTCAAGTCTAAAGATCAATTACACAACTACGATAATGAAGAAATTCACACATGTATAAATAATATACTATTCAAGATCTAGACAATTGGGCCAATTCAATAAACTTATTCATTAATAATCACTCATATGTTTGTTTAAGAATATCCATACTTTTGCCTATGAGATCAATAAGTTCCTTCATAAGGAAGAAAAATAATTTATGTATAATATCTATACTTTTGTCCAATGGTTGTGACAAACTCACATTGAAAAAATAGATGATTATTGCTTTCTTCAACTCTTTGGCAAATAATATACTAGGTAGGTATGTTAAGGTACTTTTTTGAGCTTGTTAATTGTTTCCAATTTATCCTTCATGGCTAACCAAAATGTGAGGGAAGCTCAAGGATGTAGATGTTTGTATCAGACAATCTAGGTCTAAGTTATCTTTCTAAAATGATTTTGGAGAGCCTTTTTATTGGATTGGTTATTGAAATTTCCATTCTTTGTATGCTTCTAAATGACGCTAACTTCTCCTCCAATCAAGCATGTTTAAATAATTCCTTCACGAAAGGAACCTAGAATGGAACTTTATTTGAACAATGTGCTTATTAACCAAAGCTTCAACAACTGTAAAATTCTGATTAATAAAAGGTTTGAGAGTTTTCATTTCTTGTAAGTTGTTTAAGGTCTAAAAGAAAGCCAATTATTAAAACAGAAGTTGGTTAATCTCCTATTTACAATAAGAGATACAAAGTCATTTTTTAACAAATCTCTGGTTCTTAGAATTGCTCTTAAAGTGGAAGTTGAGGATGGTGTGACCTTTAAGCTTGAAATGCTTTTGTTATTTATATTGATATCATGGATCCATTTACACTATAAGGCTTGTATGTCAGTCATCAATCTCTATAATATTTTAGAAAGTATAACAGTGTTCATCATTTGGAGGGAAATAATACTAAGTCCTCCTTTTTCTTTAGGTAAACAAACCTTCTTCCATTACATATTAGCCCTTTTAAAAGTATCATCATTTCCACTCTAAAGAAACCTGTTGCATATTATTTCAATGGATTTCATGATCCTCCTAGGAAAAGCAATGTGAGCAGCCTAAAACACATTAATGGAGTTTATAACAGAATAGTTGAACTCAACCAATAGTGGAAAGAGTTGTACAGCTCCAAGTGGAGATTTTGCAATTGATTTTGGCAATTAGGATATTGAAGTCCCTGGAGGGTGGATTTGATGTTGAAAATAGCTGTGACTAGATAAAGCATAGTAGGGACGACATTTAGAAACTAGTGATAGTACCTATAAAACTAAATAAACAAAAAAAAAAGTTTAAACAAGAATTAACTTGGAAGAAGAATGCACTACAATTAAACAATATCAAACAAGTAATGCCTAAGTGATGAATCCTCCTAAGATATCTTAAACATTAACCATTTATCATACAATTAAATTATTTATTATTAGACCTTGGAGATCCTTATTTTATATTAATATCTTTCTCAAGACTATTATGAACTAACCCTCAATTGCAAAGCCCTTAAGATTGTATTACTCGATTAATACATTTCACTATTATGTTTGACTCAAATCAAGAGGATTTATCTCAATCTATCTCTAGGTTTGCATGTAACTCCTTTCAACTATGGTAGATCTATTCAAAAGAAAGAATTTCTCAGTCTCAATCATATGACATCAAACATTGAACTAATATCACAAACATATTATTTTAAGAATACAAATTCATTTTTTTTGAAAAATGAAATTGAATTAATAAATAAGAGTTAAGATATAATATGTTTGGTCATATCTAACCATTATAAAACAAAATGATCATAATATCACAAATTAGCTAGATTTGACACATAAGTTAAACATGTCAAAGTAGGAGAGACTGTTGGACCCCATTTTCGAAGCCCAACATCGAACATGGGATCATGAAGCTTGAGCGTGGAGGAAGGCTTAGAATTTGGAAATTTGAAAGAAGAATCCTTCGGAAGCAAAGGCGGGCTTCACCGCAGTGAACATGAGCGAGTAAGCGATTCGCCTCGATGAATATACACGAGTCAACCTCATTGACCCTTTGGGTCAATTTCGCCGTGACGACAAGTAAAACTTTGCCGTGGAAAAGTCACCGCAAGAAGAGCATAATTTCCTTCAGGTGAATTACACCGCAACAAACTATTAGCTTCGCCTCGGCGAAAACCCCCATGTCAGAATCCATAACCCAAATTACCTATCTTGCTAAAATGCAAACTTAAAATCCTTCAACCACATTCATCAATTCAACCTAAAAGCAAAATGGATAAGAACCTATCCACAAACAATTTCTCAAAATCTTAATCTCATTTCCATAATCGAATACCTTGCGAAAACATGAAAAATCATAGACAAAACCAAACACATATTTCATTAATATCAAAAGTAGGAGTTTTACAAAGGTTTAATGGCATTTCAAGCCATAATACCTCATTTGCTTCATAATCCAAAAAAAATACAAAAGATACTCGAAATGCAGCAAACCCTTAATTCGCAAAACTTAACCCAAAATTCAAAAGTATGCAAATTCGGAGTGATGTCGTACCCTTGACTACTCGATCTCTTGCTCCTCACTTGAAGATGGGATGGAATTGGGAGTGGGTGAGCTTAAAGCTTGTGGGTAACAATTTTATAACTAGTAACAAGAAAAATCATTGAAATAATTTACATTGAATCATAAGCACATATTTCTCAATTCTCAAATCATTAAACACTTTATAAGCAATTCAAATCATGCATTCATTAAACTTGTCAACACATAAGCACATCAAAATAGTTTGGGTGGATCCAAAGTAGAACATACTACACATTTCCCATAAGGGTCCTGTGTGGCCGTGAACTTATGGGAGTCTATGAAGGAGCTCCATGCCACTGGCTGGCAGGCGGGAGAAGCCTTTTGTCAAAGTGTATTTGACTTAACTTAGGGGACCACCACAAACCCACATAATCATGCATTTCACAAAAACATATTGCCTCACCGACATTTTTCTGAAACTTGATTTCATAACCATAATATCATTTAAAAAAATCAATATTCTTTCAAAAATTATTTTCATCATTCATTTCATAAACCAATAACACAATTCATATACAAACATGTGGCATATTATCAAAGTATTCAAATAACCTTAACGACACATTTATGACATAATTGAAAACATTTTAAAACTTTCTTGGTTTTGAAGAAACATTAGGGGCTTATTACTTAATTATAA
>JAOSBN010000179.1:27998749-28030351 GCA_027563595.1 Erythroxylum suave
TAAATATTGGTCTAAAGAAAATAGTGTAAAGTTGTTTGGATTAATGCAATGAATGGTTTTGAAATTTAGTGACTTCTAATTATGTTAGACGATGCCATGCATAATTTGGTTTCGCTTTTTCTCTAACATGCCATTATCATAGGATACGTACTTGAATATGTTTGAATGTTTGGGTATGTATCATATGGTAGTGGGATGCTGCATGGCTATCTGTATTTGATGCACAAAAAGAGTGAATCCTTCGAAAGGTTCAAAGAATTTGAAGCTAAAGCTGAGAAGCAGTTAGGTAAGCCATTAAAACAACTTCGATCGAATCGAGGTGGTGAGTACTTGTTTGGAGAGTTCCAACAATTTCTAACTAACAATGGAATAGTTTCCAACTTGTCAGCGCCCATAACCCTTCAACGGAATGGTGTAGCTGAGAAGAGGAATAGGACTCTATTGGAAAGGGCAAGTTCAATGATGTCCTACGCTAGCCTTCCAGAATCGTTCTAGGGTGTGCCACAAAAACAGCAACCTATCTTCTTAACTTTGCTCCATCAAAAACAGTGCGTAAAACACCTAGGGAGTTGTGAACTAGACCAGTTCCTTCATTGAGGAACTTAGGACATGGGGCTACCCAGTCCATATTCTAAACCTAAATCCACAAAGATGGAACTAAGGTCAGAAGTATGTTTGTTTGTAGGATATTGTAAGGGTACATGAGGGTACTATTTTTATAGTCCTCAGGAGAGGAAGGTATTTTGTCTCAACAAATGCAACCTTCTTAGAGGAAGAATTTATGAGAAATCACAAAAGAAGAAGTGAAATAATACTAAAGGAGTTAGCTATTTCATCCAAACCAAGTGTTAATTTGGATATGGCAGAACAAGATGTCAAAATGTATTCAAGAGTTGAATCAGAAGAGCAGTCTTAACATCAAGTCATGCCTAGACGTAGTAGGAGGGTTGTGAGACAACCAGATAGGTATCTATTTCTAGGAGATGGCATAATTACTGTCTCAGACCTAGAAGAGACGGATCCCATTACTTATATACAGGCTATTAATGATGTCATTGCAGAAAAGTGGCTCAAGGCGATCGAATCGAAAAGAGATTTAAGGGTAACATAGCAGGGATGGGAATGATGGATATGTCAAACTTGCTTTAGGTCAAGTAGGAGATTGATGGAGTTTTGTAAGTAAAGTGCCCTGGAAAGCAAGTGTATTTACATATAACTTAATTTTCTTCTAGTTACTATTGCATTCAAAAATATTTATTATCAATAAAATAAAAGAATTTGGCTTTATTGGTATGAGCATTATATATATCTAGTTATAAGGTACTAAGATGTATATGGGGAAATCTATGGGAAACATGTATATTATTATAATCTAAAATGGTTGATTCACAGTTGAACAATCAGGTTGGTCATTTGATTATGGTTTAGACTGTAATGTTGTGATTTATCTCCATGTAAATAAAAAAGTTTACTTCAAAAGAAGGATGAGTTTCATATCATGATAGTAGTTGACTATTGATAATGTCACTATTAAATGAATCTAGAATGAAGTATGTTTTAAAGAATAAAGTCGGTCGTTACTTTAATCTTAACATATAGACCTTAACATTTTGTTATTACGAACCATAATCCTGATGAGTGGTGAACTCAAATATGTTTCATTATAATTCTTGATATGATTATAATGGATCTGTAAGGAGAATCAATCCAGTGTCTGTGTCTGCAGGTTGGAATCATTAATTGAAATATATATCAAGGAATAAGTTTATAATGATAGCATCACTTCTAGATGTTTTTGCAAAGTTTGATGATTAAACTTGCACCAGTAGTTTGATGGACTAGCTACCCATCAAGTCTTAGCATCAAGATGAGATCTTGTGTGTTAATCACCATATAGTATAAAACAGGGGATCTAGACAGAAAAACCAATATAAGGGTAAAACAGTAATTTTTCCTTTTATTGGTTGGATGCCTATAATATGGTTCATAATAAAGTTTGCAATTGGACATCTTATTTGAAACATATATTCTTATAATACTTAGTAATTTAAGAGTTCAACTAATTGTCTTTAGTGGAATGACATTTAATTAATAAGCTAGAATTAATTCTAATGAGGTTAAATTAATTCTAGATTTATTGGAGCTTGAATTGTACAAGTCCAATTAGATTCCCTATTTAGCTTTTAGGAAGGTTATCAAGCAAAGTAAGAAATATAAAGAGAGGTTTAAAAACCCATGACTGAATGTTGGGCTTATTTTAATTAGATGCCCAAATGAACATTTAATATTGGGCTTGATTTTGGTTTGAATTGATTAATTAAATTAATTAAATTAAGAAAAAGTTATTAAAGAAAGAAGGGGGCATATTTCAGTTTTTTTATACCAAAATATGCAGCTGCACATTTAGAATTGCATTACTAAATTAAAGATGGTTTTTATCATATTTTATCATCATTAAATGGAGTAATGATCTTGTCATTAAATGGTTTAATGGTTTTCTTTTAATGATGGCATGTATTATTATAACTTTTTAGCATTCATTTCATTAAAGAAAGGAAGAGGTACATTTGATGTATTTTTTCTTCCTTCTTTCATCCATAACCGAAAATGAGAAGGTTTCATTTAGGTTACTGGTTTTTTAATATAGCCATCTTAAACAAATGAGAAGAGTCTCATTTATTGGCTTCTTTATGAATGATTAAAGAATGAAGTAATGCATTGGATTCACATCACATCTTTCTTTCACGATAACCGAAATTGACAAGGAGAGAAACAAGGGTTCTTTCATTTGTTTTTTGACTCACTCTCTCCTTTCCTGTATGCATAGCCGAAACTAGAATGAGAACAACCTCATTTTTGGCTTTTTTCTTTTAAGAAAAATCTCCTCAAAATATTTCTTCTCCTTTCCCACCAAAGGATCTTGTTATCCTAGTTGTCCAAGAAGAACAAGTGGTAGATCAGATTGGTCAAGATACAACAACAAGGAGAGGATACATTGGCAAAGGAGAGGATACAAAAACAAGGAATCGGTATATTTCTACCACCTTGTTGGTTTGTAAATTATTTTCCTTATATCGTATCATGTATTACTAAAACGTGTTAATTTTGTTATGTTATTTCCATTATGTTTTTTATTTCAAAAAATTTTTCAAATCTACTTTTCAACCAAATCTTGCATGCTTTTGCTTTCAATCCAACATAGAGGGCACTGATGGACTTCATGAGGTTGAGGTTTAACGCTGCAAACCAAGAAGTGGTTAGGCTACCTATTCAAGGGGCCTCGTTTGAGATTAAGCCAGGCATCCTTTATATGCTTCAACAAAATGTGCAATTCTATAGATTGGCTAATGAGAACTCCAATGCACACATCGTAAACTTCCTCGAGATTCATGATACTTTACAATATCATCAGGTGTCAGAAGATGCAGTCTGAATCAGTATTTCCTGTTGACTAAGACTACGAAGATTATCAAGGAAATCACCAATTTCTAACAAGGTGATGGGGAATCAATCTACAAGTATGAATTCTGGAAGATTTCAGGTGTTAATGATGATCCTAAGTAGATAAAATTTGTGGAGAATTTAGCTAAATTGGATAATGTACTTTGGGGCAATCATCCCACGATTATGAGAAGATCCTCCACGATCATGGGCAAGGTTTTGAAATGATAATCTCAGTTTTGTGTGTTTATTGAACCAACTGAGGACAAGTTACTCTAAATTGGTGCATCTGGACTTGATTAAGGCAAGGAATGGAGTTAATATGTTGCTTGATTAATTGATCAAGAGCTTGATAAGTTTAGATTGTTAATTGGTAACATAACTTAAAGAATGGATTGTTTTGATATTAATGTATCCAAATTTAGAAATTATGAATTGTTATAAGAATTGAGATGTTCTTGTGAATCTAAATATGACTAAAAGGATATGAGTAATGTGTATTAGATATAAATGAATGAACATGAGAACATTTAGTAATTGGGAGTGAGAATTGGATAATTATATGAACATATATGATTGAAGAATAAATCAAGCTTATGTAAGCTATAAACTTAATTGCAAAATGGTAATATACAAGCTATAAAGTTTGAATGATCTAAAAGTATATAAGTACAGTCAAGATCTTTGTATATTAATACATACCTAGAAGTTCAATTAAGCATTCATTGAAATATGATATGTATACATGTGAATGATTGAATAATCATATGATTAACAACTTAATGATGTGTGAAATTTGTGTGCATGGAAATAGATACACAAGTTGATCGTCAACATCTAGACATTGTCAGATCATTAAGGCAATAGCTTATCTGGAGCATACTGTGAGTTAAACTAAATGTTTCTCACAATGATTGAATTGTTTTTGGTTAACTTTTAGTTATTGAACTGTTACTTATATGATTGCTATAATTCTGGACATTGTTGGTCCGAGGAGTTTAATAGTTAGGACTATATATGGAAGTGTTTTCAAATTGTATATGTAATATGGAATATGTACTCAACTGAATGTTGAATGTTAGACTCGCGTCTGAAGAATATGATAGATGACATGAGCACATTGAATGAAAAGTATTGATAGCATATTTATATAAATTGATGCATTCCATAACATTGATATGCTTGATCAAATAAAGGAGTTATGACCTGAGTTACTAGTATGAAAAAGAGATTCAAGCTCAGGATTGTACACAAAGAGCCACATGCATAGTTAATAATAAGCTCAGTATCCACAACAGATATGGGACAATAAATAGGCATTCGATCACAAAAAAAAAAAATGGTGTGACATTTTCATTTGCTTATACATCTTTATATGTATCGTATGATTGAATTCAAATGAATCATTGAATTGTTTTAGATCCAGTTGAAAAATAGACGAGGATATGTTGTGATATGAAATGTTACCTTACATGATGTACTTATGTGAGTATGATAATCTTGATGTACTTGATAAGGGATGATGAAATGTGATGTGATATTCAATATTGGATGATATGTAACACTTGTTGAATTGGGATATGACTTGTCTCTATGTATTTGACTTGAGAGAATACATTGATGATGGTTCACTCACTGAATTCACAAACTTATCAAAATTGCAATATTGATTTTCAAGTTTAGAGGAGATCGGTTTAGATTAATTGGAGTATAGCTACTACAATTAGACATGAGTTTGTGGTCAGGATCAGTTGTACCTACAAATGTCTCTTGTCATTATGCATTAAGAATAACATTTCTCACCTGTTGTCAAATGTATATGTGAACTGTGAACTGTGAAGTGTAATAACATTTATGATTTAATATGATTACGAATTAAATGATTCAAAATAAATGTTTGAAATGCTTTTGATATGTGATGCCTTAAAATGTGATAATGTGATCGCCTTAACGTGCCATCCTCGTTGAGTATGTTCTTGAATAATTGTCAATACATTCAAGTTTATGCTCTACAAGAGTGGTACGTTACAGTATAGCCCAATCCTAATGAAGCATGTAGCATCTTTTGAGACTTATAAATTGGTTCTAGTGAAGAATAACTTTAAGGAGATAAAATCCTAAAGGGGAGTATAACAAAGAACTCAATTGAGGAATTGTCTAAGTTAGAGCTAAAAAAATTTCACAAAGCACTTAAAGTATGCTTTTCTAGCTAAAACAAAAAAAAACATATAATAATTATAACAAATTTGAACTTTGACCAAAGAGAGAAGTTGATCAAGGTTTTAAGGAAGAATAAGAAGGCAATTACATAGAAAATTTTTAACATGAAAAGTATCTACCATATTTTTTCACATATAAAATCTTATTTTAAAATAATATTAAGCTAGTAAAATAACCCCAAATGAGGTTTAATCTAAATATGAAAGAAGCCATAAAATTTTAAGAAAATTAAATTACTTGATGTTAGAGTTATTAATATTAGTTTTGATAGATCTTAGGTCAGTCCTACATAGGTAGTTAAAAAGAAAGAAGGGATGATATTGGTACCAAACTAAAAGAATAAGATGATGCCTACGAGAACTATCACCATGCTAGTGGGTGTAATTTAACTATAAGAGGAAGAATGATTCCACACGTATGGACCACTTTCCACTACCATTCATTAATCAAATGCTAGAATGATTATTAGTGAACAAGTACATTTTTTTTCTTGGATTGACTACCAAGCTATTTCAATATTCTCATAGCCTTAACGAATTAAGAATAAGAAACTTATATGTCCATTAGACATGTTTTCTTATTGATATGCATCTTAGTATACTTGAAGAGGTAGTTTAGGACATCATGGGGAATCTATTGATGAAGTTTTTTTTATGTGAATCTTTTTACTTATATTTAAAATTTTGGGGAGAGAACTTAAACAGTGTGAGGACACTAACTTACTTTTTATCTAGGGAAATGTCATTTTATAGTACAAGAGGGTATAAGTTTAGGTTGTAAAATCTCTACTAATTGTATAGAGATTGGTAATTTTAGGTTAGAAACTATAGAGAAGTTTTCCTTATTGATATTGGTTAACAGAATTAGAAGCTTTCTTAGACATGCTAGGTTTTATAAGAGATTCATCAAAGTTTTTTCTAAAATAGCTGGATCACTTAGGAAACTACTTAAGAAAGATGTGGCTTTTGATTTTATTGGTGAGTGCTTAAATGCTTTTAGTATCTTTAAAAGAGAATTTACAATCTTTTTAGCATTGCACTGGACTTTGCCTTTTGAACTAATGCGTGATGGTGGTGATTTTACAATTGGTGTAGTGCTTGGACAACATAAGGATAAGAGATTTTTAGCCTATGTACTATGTAAGTAAAACTTTGATAGATGCATATAAGAATTATATGACTACCAAAAGGATTTTCTTAATATTTCTTTTGCATTTAATATATTTAGATATTAGCGTATTTTGTACTAAGTCATTATGATAATTAACCACTTAGCACTTTGATATATTTTAAGAAAAAATGATATTAAATGAAGACATATTAAATGGTTTTGTTGTTATAGGAGTTTGATCATAAGATCAAAGATAAGAAACAGATGGCAAACCTAGGAACAAACCATCTATCTTGTCTTAATAATTATAATATAAGGAAGATAGTTAAAGAAGAAATTAATGATATTTATTATAATGAGCTACTTTACATGCTTAACTTTAATAACCTTAATGTATTTTGGTTTAATATCAATGTTAAATAGTTAGCCAATTAGGCTTTATTAAAAGGAATGAGTCATCAGTAGAAAAAGGCTTCTTTTGTAAACCAAGGAATTACTTATGAGATGACTCATATCTTTTTTTTTATGCAAATCAAATAATCAAGAGGTATATAGCTATCCTTAAGTTAGTTAGCATTTTGGAGCAATACTATAAGGGATTAGTTAAAGGCCACTATTATGCAAATAGAATAATAAGAAAGGCTTTAGGAACAGGTTCTTATTGTCTTACATTATATAAGGATGCTTAAAGTATGTGAAGTATTGCATTAAGCGTCAACAGATAGATAATATCTCTTATAGGGATGAGATGCCTCAAACTAGTATTAATTTTTACAAAGTATTTGATGTGTATTCATGGGACTATTTCCTACATTTTTTGATAATTGCCTCAATTTGGGCTAAGTACTGGTAATTATAGTACAGTTGTTAAGTTCTAAGTAATTTATTTAGGCACCTAGAGTTATAATTAGTGAAAGAGGTAAAAACTTATGAAACCATCAAATTGAAAAAGTGCTTAAACAATCTAGTATTACACATAAAGTAGCTATTCGTTATCATTCTCAAGCTACTGTCCTTTTATACAACACTTTGCATAATAAACACATTTTTTTAAAAGTTTCCCAAGTAGTTCAATTTTTAGATTTTCTATCTCGTTTTTTTTAAAATTTATATTAGGACACTCTTTTAGATCCTTCAGTAATTTTTTTAGTATGGTTTCTTTGATCTTTTTTTTTCCTTATTTATCTTAGAATATAATTTATTTAACAATAGATTGGACTTATTTTAGGTTATAGACATTCTTTGAGTTACTGTTAGTTTTTATCATATATTTGTATAGAGACATGTTCAACCAAATATTTTTTTGAAGAATTTAAGAATTGAATGATCCCTTCAAAAAATACGATGGGAGAATGACAATCGTATTAGGTATATCTCCATTTTATTTAATTTTTTAATTTTTAAATAAAGCATCTTAAAGTTTGAGTATTATTTTAAAATCATTGCAACATAGTCAATTTGAGCCTTGGTTAAGTATTCTTAAAGATAACATTTTGATGATGACGATGATATTCAAAAATTTCATAAAATTAAGAAAATTATGTGTAGATGGAAAATGTAGTAAAAATATAAATCTTCTCTTTTTAGACTTGTAGATGAATATGATACATAATATTTTTTAATTCCTTTTTTCTCTTGTAAAAGTTCTCTTTTTAATTAATTTGAAAGAGAATTTGATTCTCATTTATATATGTTATTGTATCAAAGGTAATAAAAAGAAAGAACGATTTTCGTAATTCTTATTTTTAAGACCTATAATAAAAATTTATTTAATATTTACACTCATAAGAATTTATGATACCTTTAAATTTATGAGGAATATTTTAACACGAAGAAAATAAAATGTAGTCATGATGTAAAATAAAAATTAAGTAAAAATGGTTAGAGATAATACAGATTAATTTCTAGTTATTAAATCCACTTAAAAGCCTATATTACCTATCCAATGTTTTTTTGAGAATTGAATTCCAATATGTAACTATTCTTCAATATATGCACAAATTTGCTTTTACATTTTTAAAGTCAATAAAAATTTACATTAAGAATAATTAAGTTTACAATTCAATTACATATCTTTTAAGAATATGACACATAATCATAAAACGAGTAATTGAAACACTTGTTCCTATAACACTTTTAACTTCTTTATCTTTCTATTATTTTTTTGTTTTTTCTTTTTCTTAGAAATCCCTTTCATAAATTTCTCAATAACTAGTCATAGTTAGTATTTTTCTTTTTTACGAAAATAAACTACTATGGTTGAGGGACACTTTTTTTCCTTAATTGACCACTTTATTCAGTTTACTAAAATGGTTAAAAAAAAGGGATTTAATGAATTTATTATTTGACTGACCATGTTATTTAGTCAATTAAAGTTAACTGATCAAATTTCCCAATCAATTGAGTAATAACAAGCCCTAATAGGTTCTCTCAACTATATGGTAGTCTTTTTGTCGCTTCAATGTATAGTACTCTTCCATCTTATTTCAATACAATTGAAGAAAACTTAAACTGTTGGGTCCTGCTTCTGAAGCCCAACTATCTGAAACGTTATAGGACGTGAAGGTGTTGGGCCCATAAGGTTATTTCCATGGGGTCTCTCTAACCAAAACCATTTCAGACAGCAGAATCACAACTTAACTTCTTCAGAACAATTGTATCTCTCTGTCTCTAGTTTATTTTAAAACAATAATCATCTCATTCGGAGCTCTACAGATCAAGATATGATTAAATTACTGAAGTCTGTTCAATAAAACAACCAATTTCTCTTCCAGTTGTTTCCCTCAATTTCTCTCCATCAATATTTTTCAAATCAACCCCAAAGGATAAAAAATTTTATAAAGAGGTAGATAAATACATTAGGAATCTATTAATTCAAAATCACTTCATTTTGAGGTCGGATGATGAAATTATGGTCAAAAGAGTCAAACGTGATTATGTCCTCAATCATATTGTACCTATCTTGGGACAATTAGCATAACTTTCACTATAGATATCAGATTTTGATTATTTTAGGATGGTTTCGAAGAAGACTTTGAGATCTACAACTTTTATGAAGATTTAAAAAATAGATTTGGCCATTTGGAGGGTCAAAATAAGACAACTCTGTCTTAGACGAAGTGATTAGGTCTGAAATGAGTTAGACAAATCAGTCTAAGATGAATCAATCTAAGAAGATCGAGGGTAAGACAATCCAGGGTAAGATGATCCAAGGTAAGATGATCTAGTATAAGATGATCCAGGGTAAGATGATCCAGATTACAACCAAACATACCAAGCTTCCTCCAAAGCTTCTCCAATGATTCCTACTTCCACTCTAACAGCACTTTCAGTAATAATCTTCCCAATTTCACTTCTTCTAATGCAATGTTCCTCCTCCAATATTCAATTACTAAATTAATTTCATTAAACTCCCAAATCTCAACTCCATTGACTCATCACGTACAACAAATTCTCATCTTTCATTATAGTTGTTCTATATGCACAAAAATTTCATACTTTATATCATTGGAAAGCTAGAAAGATAGTCTACAAATTTTATGAAGACAGCTTTGGCTAATTCTACCTAAATCGATACAGTTTTTCCTTTGAGTGCAGAACTCAATTTTAACCCTACAATTTCATCAACCATTACAACTCAACCCAAAGATAAATATGTACATAAACAAAAGATAGTTCTTTAATCCTTAATCTCATTACTGAATCAAAATAGAGTTTACACATCAACAATCCATATCAATAACTTAATAAAAAAATACAAATGGATGCTCGTGCTTGATAATATTGATATGCTTATAAAGTTATCCAAAATATTCACTAACTTAGTTCAAAAGTCTCTAACTAGCTTTGATTTTCTGATGCCTTGCAAGGATTCATCAACTTTCTTGTTCTGCATCTGAGGAGTAAAATAATGGGTTAAGTTACATAGCTCAGTGGCTAATATATTTACAGCCATCGACAATCCACCACAATTCAAGCATATGCACATGTATAGCTAGCAATTCAAGCTTAAATCAATTCAGCTCAAAACTCATAATACAATACATAGATTTTAGCCATTAAATGTAATGTTCAAATGCATTATACTTGACAATTCAAAGATGGAATGCACAAACAAATGGCTCAAGAGTTTCGTGGAAGGAAATTGATAAACCAAAGTTTACACTGTGAACAAAACAAGTCCAATTTCTCAGGATCTCGTGTCCTCAAGCGGGCAGCCGGGAGAAGGCTCTAGGTTAACATACACGTGACTAACAAAACAGCATCCTCTCTTGCCTAGCCACAAACAAATTTGATGCTCAATACAATCAATCACAAATCTATAATCTCATGCTTCGTTTACTTTTTCTTCTTTCCTTTTATACAAATATCATAACCTTTTTTCATGGCTTAACATAATCATAATTCATCATGGATTTTCAAACATTCACATTGATTTCAATTTCAGGCAAATCAAATTAAAACAAATCAACATACACACACATAGGCAAGAATTTGCCCAATTATACAATAACTATAACTACATTACCCACCTAAATCATTTTCAAAAATCTAACTCAAGGTTGTCTTTCCTCTTACTCTTGGGTAGGATTCTCTTGGTTTCCTAAAACAACCAAGGTTCCATTCAAAACAACATTCTAATAAATTTCATAAACTTTAATAATCACAAAAAACACAATAAATACAAATTAAGCTCAAACCTAACCTACCTATAGTCCATCTAGGTTAGAAAACCCAAGACCTAATTTGGAAACCCTAGGAATCAAATGGGTTCCTTCTTCCTCTTCTTACAACACAACACCCTCTATCTCTTAAAGCCCTTCATTCTCAATACGACCCATTTCTTTAATAAAGCAAGAAGAAAAGATGATTAACTTACCTTAACAAGCTTGATTTCTCTTCTTCCCACATTTTCTTCTTCTTCTCTAACTTCTCTCTCATTTCTCTTCTCTTCTACAACTCTCTCATCTCTTCTTCTAAATTTTAAGACATCTTTTATCCTTATTCTCCCAATTATGCCCTCATCATTTAATACAATGTCCAATTACCCCTTCTTTTGTCTTTATCTACTAACTCCTTAAGCTAACTTAATTTTAACATTCCTATATTAATTCTAATCTTTCCGTCTAATTCTAATCTCTACTCATGCTTACTAAATTTAATGACCTAATTCTAAGATAAATAAATAAATAAAAATTGTAATTAAATAATTAAACAAATAAATCGATAATAATTGAAAAAATTTTCGAGGTCCAATATAAACATCTTCAAATAATTTCTTTAAAGATTATGTTATATTTAAACATCTTAAAATAATTTCTTTAAAGATTAGATCACCTTTCAATTATTTTAAATGAAGAGATATTAAGTCTTGAATTACCTTCAAACAACAAATATAAGTCTTATCCTCTTACAAATAATTTTAAGTATCAACTTCAAAGTTTTATTTTTATTCAATTTTCTTAAATTTATAACCTTGCTTTATAATCTCATATATCAATAATGTGCAAATAATTGGCTTTTCTTAAAAGTTAAAAGAATATAAATATCTATAAAATTTATACTAAAATATAGCCTAAAAAGAGTTTAGTTCCTACTAAGTCATAAGTCCTCAAATTATAGTAATTCTTATTCTCCGACCCATTTACAAGACAAGTTGGTATGATTACAACTGTGTTGTTTTAAGTACAACTACTGCACTGTAGCCATGCTCATATGTTAGCTTTAATCTTCCAAGTTATAGCTATCCTAATGTTGTATTCTTTTACTTCCTTGTTGATTATTAGTTACTCTCTCTTTTACTTCCTTGTTGATTATTAGTTACTCTCTCTACAACACAATTTCTTCCAAAACATTTTCCCCTTTTTCTATGCCCTTAAAACTTCTATCTTTTTTTTTCTTTCCATATCTTATACATACCAAAGGTAAAAGCTATGATAAACATTGACAATTTCCCTCTTGATTCGGTTCTATTAGAGTATAACCTTTCTAGAAGAGCATGATAGTTTAGTTCAAACTTATACAGCAAACACTTTTCCATTATATTCATCCAGTCAAGTAAGGAAAACTTGCCTTTAAAGAATAAATTGTACATTGATTTGGAATTAACCTTGCATAAAGGGAACCTATTTATCAAATTCAAGAATCCTAGCATAGAAATTATATTAATTTTGTTCCTTGCTACCAACCATATGAATATAAGAACTTTGGCTTGAAGCTTTTTATTCTATACATTTTTAGTTCAATCATAGTGCTCTGCTTTTACATTGAGTAGCTTCCAACATGAATTTTCACTTCATCTACCTAATGGATGGTTGAGAAAAATGTAGTGATCCTTTTTATCCTAATTATGGGAGTACTTTGTTAAGATTGGGAACAATTCAATTGGAAGCCCCCTTTATTGGTCATCGTTTCTCCATACTTTCACCTTTTAATTTTTCCAGAACATGTTTAGTAAGGTAGGCATCACTTCAATTATCAAAATATAGTGAGGATAGTGACAACACGTCGTAATGTTAGTGAAAATAAACTAGACCTATTACTGTAGCGATGGTGAATCTAGGTCGATCCCATAGAGAGTGCGTGTAAAGTTATTGAAATGAAAATAATTGGTATTTAATTTTAGGGGGTTTAATTCATCAAACAAGAAAATAAAATGAAACAAAACTATTATGAAAATTAAATAAAACATGTAAAAATTATTTAAAATGATAAATGCATTAAGAATCCGGGTTTAATCTTAGTCTACACCCTAATTAAACATATTTCATTGGTTTGTTATTCTCAAACCTCTCCTAGCATCTATTAATCGTGGGTTACTAATTCACCTAAGTATTCCCTTAGATAGCGTTTAATCAAGATACGATCATTAATTAAACCTAACTATTGAATAACCTAGTATACGATCTCTAGATTCAATTAGGTAATAGCGTTACAAATTAGGAAAATTGGTCAAACAAGATAATAACCATATATGATGCTTCATTTTACCTAGGTTATGTTATCCCTAATGATTATGAATCATTAATAGCTACAAATGAATTTCAAATATAATAATTATTGATTATATCAAAATTCGAGCAATGGGTTTGTAATAAAGCAATTCAGTGAATGCAGTGAATGCATTAAAACCATCTTTTCATAATAATCGATGGGTTCATACATAAATAATTAGACTATAATGATAACATAATCATTCATACACAAAACCCAAATCCATATGCATAGGGTAACATAAACAATTTCTAATGAGAGAAGAAAAACAATAAAAATAGTGAAGGAGTGCTTGACTAATAAATCAACATAGATGTCGCCTCTGAACCAGCGTTAGGAAGTTACCCCTCTATGGGTCTCTCAAGGTTTAGAGTTTTACCTATTTTCTTCATTAAATCCAAAAGTTCCCAAGAAAATGCTTCAGCCCTAAAAATTGTCCCTCTGTCTAAAAACACCTTCCAAGAACACTCTCCAGTTCCTAAAAAATGAAGATTCTTAAAACGAAGAACACCTCTATTCTATTTTCCTTCTTTTAAAAAAAAACCACATGGAACCCCTATTTTTCTTCTTTTTGAGTATGGGTTTTGATCTTTTTTCGTCCATCCAGTTTGCAAAACGTTTTATTATTGGACATATTCTACATTTCATGCCCAATGTCTATATACAAATGAAAATGTTGTTTGTGTACAATGTCTACTATGTTATCGTTTCTCCTTATTGTTGCTGCCATGTTGCTTCATGTTTCTAGATGCTGCAGGTGTCGTTTTGGTAATCTGCTGCTTCCAACCATCTACTTTTTGCTCACACTGCTCTTGTTTTCAATGTTGTCATTTCCTCTTAGCTGGGCTGCTGGCGTTTTCTTCTCTTGTCACTACCATTTTGGTCTTTGTTATTTGTCCAGTTGCTACAGTTGTCCATCATCCAACCATCCAGCCTTAAATTTACGTTCTTGCATGCAAAAACATGCAACTTCCATGCACAACTGTGAGAGATTGCTCATGATTGTAATTTTTGTTCAGCAGTCCATGAGCTTTGCTGCTTCATCATCTTGCTTTTCTTATCTTTGCTTGCTCTAGGAAGACAAGTGAATGTTAATGTTCAGAAAATGATCCAAATATTGTGCTTTTGACTCACTTTAACTTCTTTACTTCTGATCTATATCTAAAATCACATATAAGTCAAAGTGAATATCTTAAGCAATTTCATGTAATTAATTGCTATGCGTTATAGAATAATTATACAATATTTAAGTATACATCAATTTCCTATTAGGGTTATGTAAATATAGTGCCCTAGAAAGCAAGTGTATTTACATGTAACTTAATTTCTTCTAGTTACAATATTTTAATGAAAATATTTATTATTAATAAAACAAAAGAGTTTGGTTTTATTTGTATGAGCATAATATAACTAGTCATAAGGTACCAAGGTTCCTTTGTAAGTAATATATATATAAGTGGACAAGTATGGGAAACATGTATATTATTTAAATATAAATTAATTGATTTACAGTCGAATAATTAAGTTGGTCGCTTGCTTATGCTTTAGACTGTAGTATTGCGATTTACCTTCCTGTAAGTAAAGGAGTTTACTTTAAGGGAATTATGAGTTTCAAATCATGATATTAGTTGACTATCAGTAATGGCACTGTTAAATGAATCTGGAATTACATATGTTTTTAAAGAATAAAGTAGGTCGTTACTTTAATTTTAAAACATACACCTTATTTTTTGTTTATTACGAACCATAATCTTGATGAGTGGTGAACTCATGTGTGTTTTGTTATAATTCTTGATATGATTCGGATGGATTTTTGCAACGTATCAATGCAATGTCCGTATGTTGGAATTATTAATTAAAATATGCATCAGGGGCATTCACGCAAATAAAGAGTTTATAATGATATCATAACTTTTAGATGTTTTAACGATATTAGTGATTAAATTGGCGCTAGTAATTTGATGGACTAGCTACCCATCAAGTCTTAACATCAAAAGTAGATATTGTGTGTTAATCACCATATAGAGTGAAATGGAAGATCTAGAAGGAAAAATCAATATATGGGCAAAACAGTAATTTTATCCTTTATTATCCAGATGGCTATAATATAGTTCGTAATAGACTTTGTGATTGGACATCATATTAATAAATTGAAACATGTTCTCTCATACTTTTAAGTAATGCAAGAGTTCAATTGACTTTAGTCGAATGACATTTGTTAATAAGTCAAAATTAATTCTAATAAGATTAAATTAATTCTGAACTTATTAAAGCTTGAATTATTTATGTCCAATTAGATTCTCCAGTTGGCTTCTACAAAAGTTATAAAGAAAAGTAAGAGAAATAAACTGAGGTTATCAAAAAGAAATGAGACAGTTTGGAGAGAAATGGACGAATTGGATTCTAGCCAACAAGACAGAAATTATTTAATTAAGAGTTAATTAAATTGAGTCTTAAGCCTATAATTAAATGTTGAGCTTACACTAATTAATTGTTAATTATAAGCCCAAAAGAACATTTAATATTGGGCTGGATTTTGATTTGATTAATTGGATTAATTAAATTGAAACAAATTCTTAAAAGATCAAAAGAAGAAACAAAAATGAATTCCACATAGATGTAGGATTCGATAATGCGTTTCATAAAATGTTTTAATGGTTGGTTTTAAGAATCAAAACAAAAAGCAAAACCGAATTCTACATATATATAGAATTCAATAACGCTCATCATTAAAATGAGTTTAATGTTGGGTTTTAAAAGAGAGAAAACGTACACCTCTCTTTTGGAATTCTAAAATGAACATCCAGGTGTTGTATCAAAAGGGATGCACGTCTTTTAGCATTATTTACTAAAATAAACGTGTGTGGCTTTTATTGTCTTCACTCTCTCCTCCTATTAATGTCCAAGTTGGACTTGTAAAGGCAAATTTTTGTTTAGCTTTAAGGTTAAAATGAACTTGTGTGGCTTTTAATCTCTTCACTCTCTCCCATTAACGTCCAAGTGCTAGACTTGTAAAGATAAATTTCCGTTTAGCTTTGATGCTAAATTAATGTGTGTGCAACTTTGTCTCTCTCTAAGCTCTCAAAATTGTCGGATATAGCAAAATGAGAAAGTGTCATTTTTGTTCCATCAATTAGTCGAATATAGAAAATTAGAAGGTCTCATTTTTCTTCTTTCAACTAGTCGAACATACAAAGAAAAACCTCTACACTTTTCTTCTCCTTTCCCACCAAAGGATCTTGATATCCAAGTTGTCTAAGGAGAACAAGTGGTAGATCAGATTGGTTGAGGACACAGCATCGAGGAGTCAAAGCGATAGCAAGGAATTGGTTAAATTCCAATCTTTTTCTTATTTTATTTATTTTCCTTAGGTCGCATCATGTATGGATTAAAAGCATGTTGATTTGGTGTCTATGCTTTCACTGCGTTTTGATTGCAAAAAAAGTTTTTGAAATCTACCGTTTAGTCAAACCAAACATCAAATTGTTTTCGATCCAATAATTAGTATCAGAGTCGGGTTTATTATGCATGATTTGGTTCCTATATGTTGCATGAGTTGGCAATTACATTAAATTATGTATGCTGCAATTTTTTTATGTGATAAAAATATATGTTGTGTATATTTTGGTTTGCTTTTTTTGGTTGTCCATAGAAAATCGATTGACCATGTAAACTTTCTTCGTTTAGTTTGTAATAAGGAGAGTGGCCTATCATCGCCATGTTTCCTCCTTGTATTTTTTTTCTATTTGCAAAATTCCGTAATTTTGAAGACGGAGGAGCCATGGATTGAAGAAACAAAGGTAAATGTTTTTTGTATTTATTTTGTGTTAATAGCAATTTTATTTTGATTAAATTCTGTTAATTCTTGATATTTTCAAGTGCTGGAATTTTTTGTTTTACTATTTACAAATCATATTTTTTTATAAAAAATTTGTTAACTCGTTTTTACCGAATGGGCTGGGTCGTGCAAATGAAGAGTTTGAAACAGAAAATCATAGTCCAAGAAGAATTTTTTGGGCCTAAAAGCCTTGTAATTTTCTTTTAATTTTCTAGGATGGATATCCAAAAGTAGCTATTTAATTCATGAGATGAATGCATGAATGAATGCAAATAATATATGATATTATGTGAATGTATGCCATTTAAAAAAACTACCAACCCTGGGTTTTACCATGCATCCATTATGTATGAGATATATAATGAAACAATATAGGATGGTTAAATAAATTTCATCTAGGTAGGACGGGATGTATTAAAACTTAAAGACCACAAAAGATTGAGTGGGAGAGGAAGCTCATGTGAGAGTACACTGTCTCTATGTGATGGTCCATTTGCATTTCGTGAAGTGTTACTCCCCATCGAAGGACATGAATCCTAAATCTTTCATGGTTTAGGTCTCCTACAGGATAAATCTACTCATTGGTAGCAAATGTGATCTCCCACTAAGACATGGTTTGCAAATACCTTTAGTGAATGAAACAAATGGTTGCACACTTAACATGGTTTATTAATAATCCACCCACCATAGCTTTACTGATAAATGCATGGACCAAATTATAGTGCTTCTCAGGGAGTTAGGCATGAAGATGCTTGGTAGCTTTTTTGAGTGGGAGGGTCTCAATTTTTCTTTTAATGGATAAGATGGCTCACCATCACTTAATTTGTTATAGATAAGAAAAATAATAGTCATATAAAGATTTATTTTTTTAAGTTTTCTTAAATCTATCATCATGCATACATGCATCATGATTTTATACAAAGTTCCAATATTTTGACTAGTATGTTCATACTTTAATAATTTATATTTTCAGTCATAATCACCATAATATGCTCAGAATACTCCTGACTAATAACAAAATAGAAAACAGAGAGAAATTTAATGAATAGAGACGTAACCTCGACATTGTTCTCTAATGTGAACGAATTTCATGGGTATTAACAAACAATGAGCTTACACCTCTGGGTGGCAAATCAACTCCCAAGCAAGTCCAGTAATATGAGCTATGATAGAATGATGATAAGACTTCCAAGTGCTATATTTAGGCTTCTGTTAGCACAATGTTGCAGAAGCAATTTACAGGCATACAAAATGTCGGGGCAATAATCCATCACCTATATGAGATGTTTTGTGTAAAGACTAGGTCTGCAAGGGTGAAAGTTATCCAAACCTTTCACAATCTCAGACAAAAGCTTAGTAAAATGATGCGGGATTACATTCTTAAGGTAATCTCTATGGTTACTAAGGTCGAGATGCTTGGGGCAAACATGGATGTGGAAACGTAAATGATTATAATGATCAACAGCTTAAACTCTTCTTTTTAGCAGTTTAAGTTGGACTATGAGCTCAACACCAAGGATTACACCTTGAGTAAGTTGATGAATACCCTCCAAAACACGAAGGAGATATTAAATATCAGGGCCAATGGGCTAGAGGTTCATGTGGCATCTTCTTCTAAGCCCCAGGATAAGGGCAAGCAAAAGAAGAAGGGTGCAAAGAAAGGGAAGGCCCAAGCTATGAAAAAGAAGGCCAAAGACGACACCAAGGGAAAGTGTTTCCATTATATTAAGAAGGGCCATTAGAAGAGGAACTGTGCGGTCTACCTTGAGACCCTTAAGAGAAAACAAGGTATGGGTTTCGTAAGTTTGTTAGGAACTAGAAATGTGGCAGATTCATCTGAATCTTGGATATTAGATTTAGGAGCAACTGACCATGTTTGCATTCTGTACAGGGATTTCATTAAAGGAAAAGACTACCTAAAGGCCAGTTTTAAGTAAAGATATGGATGGATCCTACGTTTAGATAGAAACAATGGGAATAATTATCTTAGACTTTCCTAGTGGTCATAGGTTATATTTAGAACGTGTATATTACATCGTAATGATTTTAAAGATCATGATTTCTGTTTTTTGTTTAATAAAATCTGGTTATTCCTTATATTTTGAAAATGTTGTTTCAATAAATAAAAATAAGTATTTTATTTGTAATGAGGTAATTAAATAGGCATTGTTCTTTATAGATCCTATAACAGGCTCACTAAACACCACAGAATTAATAAAACTAAGAATATTTAATGACTTTAGCATTAATTCAAATTATCTGTGGCATTTAAGGATGGGTCATGTCAATAAGAAAGGACTTGACAGGTTAGTGAAGGATGGGATCCTTATGGGCTTGGAAATGGTCCATTACCCACCTATGAGTCTTGTATTGAAGGAAAGATTACCAAGGCCTCATTTCCTTCCAAAGGAAATGGATCTAAATCTACGTTGGACCTGGTACACTTTGATGTGTGTGGGCCTATGAACGTACAAGCTAGAGGAGATTATGAATACTTCGTAACCTCTATAGATGATTACTCTAGACATGGCTATTTGTATTTAATGCATAAAAAGAGCGAGTCCTTTGAAAGGTTCAAAGAATTCAAAGCTGAAGTTAAGAAGCAGCTTGGCAAGTCATTGAAACAACTTCGATCGAATCGAGGTGGTGAGTACTTATCTGGAGAGTTCCAACAATTCCTAATTAATAATGGAATTGTTTCCAACTTGTCAACTCCCATAACACCTCAACATAATGGTGTAGATGAGAGGAGGAATATGACTCTATTGGAAATGGTAAGATCAATGATGCCCTACACTAGCCTTCCATAATTGTACTGGGGATATTCAATATAAATGACAACTTATCTTCTTAACTTTGCTCCACCAAAATTAGTGTCTAAAACACCTAGGGAGTTGTAGACTAGATGAGTGTCTTTATTGCAACACTTTAGGAATTGGGGCTGCCCAGCCTATGTGTTAGAAGCCTGAATCCACAAAGATGGAACCAAGGTCAGAGGTATGTTTGTTTGTAAGATATCCTATGAGTACACGAGGGTACTATTTTTACAGTCCTCAGGACAGGAAACTATTTGTGTCGACAAATTTGATCTTCTTGGAGGAAGAATTTGTGTGAAATCATAAAGGAAGAAGTGAAGGAATAAGATGTCGAAATGGATTTAAGAGTTGAATCGAAAGAGCAACCTGAACATCAAATAATGCCTAGACGTAGTGGGAGGGTTGTGAGATAACCAAACAAGTATCTAGATTTAGGAGAAGGCATAATTACCATCTTAGACCAAGAAGTAACGGATCCCATTACTCATATATAGGCTATTAATGATATTAATAAGAAAAAGTGGCTTGAGGTAATAGAATCGAAAATAGATTCCATGTATGCCAACGAAGTTTGGATCCTTGTAGATCTACCACCAGGTGTAAAAGCCATAGGCTGTAAATGGATCCTCAAAGGAAAGAGAGGATTAGATGGAAAGGTAGAGACCTTTAAAGCTAGATTGGTAACTAAGGGCTATACTCAAAAGTAAGGTATAGACTATGAGGAGAATTTTTCACCGGTTTTCATGCTTAAGTCCATTAGAATTCTTTTGGCTATAGCATCCTATTTTGATTATGAAAAATGGAAATAGATGTCAAGACCGCATTTCTTAATAGGGATCTTGAAGAGATCATTTATATGGCCCAACCAAAAGAATTCATTGAGCCAAGTAATGAGCATAACGTATTCAAGTTGCAAAGCTCCATTTATGGATTTACGCAAGCATCTAGGTCTTGGAACATTAGGTTTGATAAGGCTATCAAAACTTATGGGCTCATACAAATCATAGATGAGCCTTGTGTCTATTAGAGAATACAAGAAGGCAAGGTTACTTTCCTAAATTTTTATGTCAATGACATTCTGCTCATTCGGAATGATATATGAATGTTATCTACGGTCAAGGGATGACTGAACAAATAGTTCTCATAGAAGGATTTAGGAGAGGCTAATTATGTTCTAAGGATCAAGTTTATAAGGGATCATAAGAACAAGCATATAGCCTTGTGTCAACTCACCTACATTAAGAACATGCTTAATAAGTTTGCCATTCAGGATTCCAAGAGGGGTTTTGCACATACTAGACATGGATTCAAACTTTAAAAGGAGCAAGCACCTAAGACCCAAACGGAGATCAAATGCATGCATAACATTCCATATACTTTGGCAGTTGGAAGTTTAATGTATGTTATGCTTTGCACTAGACTAGCTATCTGTTATGTAGTAGGATTGGTAAGCAAATTCCAGTCCAATCTAAGAATGAAGCATTAG
Organism: Erythroxylum suave; assembly: GCA_027563595.1. Lineage (NCBI taxonomy): Eukaryota > Viridiplantae > Streptophyta > Magnoliopsida > Malpighiales > Erythroxylaceae > Erythroxylum > Erythroxylum suave. The sequence goes on from JAOSBN010000179.1 coordinate 28,020,654, forward strand.
ACTACGGTCAAGTGTATATTGAAAATCCTATTAAATCTTATTTGTACTACCTACAACTCTACCTTAATTTCGAAATGGCTCCTCAACAATCTCCCCAAATATAATAAATGAGTGCTTGATGAAAGATCGGGGCTCTAAGATAAGTTTATGCACTGTTCCCAACTAAAAACACCTTAATTTGGCATATCTTGTTGGTGCTTAAGAACTTTGCTCAACTCCATGTCATTACTGCTCTATTGCTAATGCCTAAAAATTGTAATATCCTTTATAAGGATTGCTTATACATTTAAAATCTTTGTTTGGAACGAATTAGTTAACTTCTAAAAAAATCTTTTAAGATACCTAATGTGAAAAAAAACTAACCATCTCTTATATACGGTATTTTAACAATTTTTGTATTTTAGAGCTACTAATATAAACTGCTAAATGTTATTTTCGTTAATTTAAAATTTATTGTAGGTTATCAATAAAACTACTTGTCTATCTTGGCTTATGTGACTAATTACAACTCAAAAAGGAAAATACGATATTCTTATTGTCCCATCTACAAAAGCATTTTTTGTTATTTTGTCTCATAAGACAACTGGACAGCAATGATAAATACAAATATAAAATTAGAATATCATTTAGTAAATCTTGTATAGGGTATAGATCTTATTCGAAACAGTAATGTATTGCCAATCAGTGACTCAAGGATAAATACGTGAACAATCAAGTTAAAAATGAAAAAGTAAAGCTGAAATTTGCAACTCGACATGGAGCGTGGTTATCCAGATGACCATTAAAATAAAGTGGCTGAAGCAAGCGTCATATATTAAGATTGTGAGAGTCAGTCAGAACGGCGACCAAGAGCTCCGCTTTTAAGATATTCTGCGTCCGGGCTGAGAGCTGAGAGGTAAGTTTGCGCAAAAGATTTAAAAGAAATGCAACTTTTTGAGCAGTTCTATCAGGGTTTTTCATAGTTGCAGCTAGATTTCTGGGAAAATTGTATTCATATATGCGCTATGGCCATGACTAATGAAACTCTTCAAATAATTGCGTTCATTTCCCTTTTGTGATCTAGCTAGGTTGGACGTTATGGATTCGCAGGTTGCGGCTCAAATTGTAGCCAATGAATGGCTGAAATCCATCATCATAGATCTCAAAGATTTGCCTCCGTTATCGTCAAATTGGAGCATTTGCAAGGTCCCAGCTAAGCTTAGGACCAAAAACAAAGATGCCAAGACAGAAGTAGAGGCTGATGCTTATAGCCCACAAATTGTATCAATTGGGCCTCTGCACCATGGATCTAAGAACCTGGTATCTATGGAGAACTTCAAAACTCAATATATGTCTTCCCTTTTGTACAGAACCCAGAATCCGGCAGAGGTTTTGGAAGCTTTTGGCCGAGATTTTCTGGATTTCGATAAAAATGTTCGAGCTTGCTACGCTGAGTCTATTAGTTATAGCAAAGAGGACCTTGCCAAAATTTTGCTGCGAGATGGTTGCTTCATAATCGAGCTTTTTCACAGGTTTTGCACGCCTGATCCTAGAAAACAAAACGATCCCATATTCACCACCTCTTGGATGCTTTCGACCATCCAGAGAGATTTGGCACTACTAGAGAATCAGGTCCCATTCTTTGTGCTTGAGTGGCTCTTCAATCTGACCATGAGGCAGAAGGCTATTTCTCCATCTATATTTCCTCTCCCTGTGCTGGCACTTCGTTTCTTCAAATCAAATTTGAACATCAGTGAAGATACACTCAACACAACTGGTGCTCACTTCTGCCACCATTTGTTGGATCTGATACACAAGTGCTACTCACCCTCTTCTTCAAAAGTAGAACCAAAATTCAAGGGAGAATCGTTGGAGTTAATACACTGCGCAACTGCACTTAATAAGGCTGGAATCAAATTCAGGAAGGATTTGTCAAAAAATTTGCTCGACCTCAAATTTGAGGATGGAGTATTCAAAATCCCACCTTTGTGTGTTCACGATACAACAGATTCGCTCTTCCGCAACCTCATTGCTTTCGAACAATGCTACCAATGCAGTGCACAGTACATAACGTCTTATTTTCTACTCATGGATCGTTTGATCGATACAGCTAGCGATGTTGAATTGCTCGTGCACAAAAGAATCATCGAGAATGATTTGGGTGGAAGCGACGATGTATCTGACCTATTTAACAACATCTGCAAGCAAGTGAGCTTGAGGGATTTCCATTTTGAAGGATTATGCGAGGAAGTCAACGCCTACTATAACAAACCCTGGCACAAATACAAAGCAGACTTGAGAAGCAACTACTGCAGAAATCCATGGACAATTATATCATTAATTGCTGGCTTTTGGCTTCTTTCTCTTACAACGTTACAAGCAGTGTATTCAGTACTTGATTACTATCCCCATAAATCCTGATTCTGTTCCTTCTATTCCCACTTAATTTGTAATGCCATTTCTTCTTCCAGACATGATTTTAGTTCTCTTTTTCAAGCCGTTATATGAACATCTGGAATTCTTTCCCAATCACAATTAGAATGGACTTCTGTTGCTGATAGGCAAACGAAAATGGTGGTTGTTTTAGTTCTCCAGACTCATTTAGAATGATTTTAACATGATAAATCTCGAAAGGCAATATTTTCCAGGGTATAAGCAATCAAGTGATTCGTGAAACATAGAAGTTTTCTCTTTGGTTAAGTACCATCGCTCTACGAAACTAAGCAGTCATCTGTCTGTTTGGAATTGAAAAGTGAGTATGATGCCTTCATTTGTTAGGAAGTTCCTCACAAATTCACCATGGTGACCTTGAATTTGTTTCTAAAGCTATTAAAACAAGTAGGTTGGCATTCAAACTAAAGGCTCAATAAGACCAAATACAATGATTAATGAGGCGGGAAGTTTTATCATTTCTCAAGATATTAAAATCCTTCAAAATTGTTGGTTTATGTCCTATAACTAATCACTTTGGTTGTAGATTAGTGACAATTATTTAAAGGCATTCTTTATCTTGTACATGTTTAGATGTATATGATAAAGTCAAGGAGATAATTGTACATTATAAATGAAATTATAATTATGAGATACATATTGCATTTATATATTATCCCTAAATTGTTTCTAGTCATTGTTCTATTAAGATTGAACATTAATAAAATGTAAAAAGACTAGCATACTTTTTGTTTTTATTATGAAGGAAGTAGTCGATTTCACGGGCTAAATTGTGGAGATACTAGACAAACATGTGACTGCTTGTATATCTATGAGAAATCCATTTGGAACATTCTAATGGTAGAGAATTAATATGATTAGACTCAAAATAAAATAGACATTAATTTCATATTGTATATCTAATAAAAAAATTGTATCATGAATGGATTGAATTATACAAAAAAACAAAAATCATGCACGGAAAGGTTATTCAAAACCACTTTAACATTCTAAAATATTTGGGTGGTCATGACACGTTGCTAGACGCCAATCTTAATATATGATTATAAATTGTTTAATTGAAGAATTAAAGATAAATTAAAAGAAAATTTTAAATATCTAGTTCTAATTATTAATTATAATTGTAATTTATAATCATTGCTAACTTATTTTCAAACTTAATGGGTGTCACGTATAGAATGGGTTGAAGAGAGCAAAGTTATTTTAGTCAAGTTCGAGTTAATTGTAAAGTTTGATCAATTTTATGATTAAATAAAAGATATTTAATAAATAAGGATGAATATGAGATATTGAATCTTATATGACCATAATTAGTATTTAATTAGAATTATTTGTAATTTTAATTAAAGTTAATTGAAATTAGAATTAATTTCAATTAAATTACTAAAACATCCGAAGCTTATTATAAATGGGCTTAAGCTCTATGGAGCCATCAGTTCTTGCTTATTCCTCTTTATAAGAGTTACTGAGTTCTCTCAACTTATTCTATGGATATTGTTAAAAGCCGAACATTTATGTAACTACGGTGTTTGAGACAGATCGGCTTCGGAAATGGTTTGAGGGATACAACAAGATCAAGTTTCAGAATAAGGTACGAATTAAATTTTCACTTTATTATGATTTGTGTTAATCATTTTATAGAATTAAAAAGATCTTGGTTTTCAGAGAATCAAAAGTTAAGAAAAAGTTTCATCATTATTCCGCTAGAATCGAGATCAAATCTTGACCCGATTTCCTATAAAAAACATGTTAAACTTAGCATTTGGTTACAATTTCTTCATGAAGGGATTCAATAAATTATATTATCTCATTGACATTTATTAATATTGAATCAACTTGGATTTGTCTCAAAGTAACACTCAAGTTAGTATATCACTGCAAGAAAAGTAGGAATTAGCAACAGAAAATTACTGACAGAAAAGAAACCATTGCACATTACTAATAGAAAATCAATTTTCATTAGTAACATTGATGGAAAATTTTTCATTTAGCAGCGGTAGTAATATCTGTCGATAACTATGGAGGGAAATCATCCCGACAGAATTTGTGACAGACTTTAGTGACCATAAACTTAAAAAAATTTATCCGTCAGCAGCCCTCTCTTCGCCCGTCCCCACCTACGTTTTCTCTGATTTTCTTCTCTCCATCTGTCTCTCCTCTTCGTCTGTTTCTCTATCGTGTCTCTGGCCACTTTCATTATGTGCTTCAGTGGAGGTATTTTTGCAGCCACTGTCATGTGTTTTTTCATATATTGTATGAAAGTTAACTTGGATATTTCATTACTTTCGTTTATTTGTGTATTATGTGGTTGGAAAAAAATTTTAAGGTATAAATGTTAATGATAGAAGGGACAAGATGTGATTTTGGTTGTGATGTTAGGATCAATTTCTTATACATGTAAGGTGTTTGATGAAATGTTTGTTCTTTGAAAAAATGATTTCAATTCTTTAGATAAAGAGTAGGGTTAAATGATATTGCTTCTTTTATCTTTTGTTGACTTAAGAAGTATTATATGTTTTAATTTTATGATTTGATAGACTTAAAGTTGTATATCAACACAACCAATTTTTAATACATTACAAGTTGCATTATTTGTTGTTGGGAAAATTATGTTGATGAGTTTTTTAATTAAAAACACATAACATAAAATTTCCTTCCATCACATATTAACAATAAAAACAAAATTGAAATAGATTGTTTTGTTATGAATTTGGTCGGTGAATGTTGATGCATTTTATTGAAGATGTAAGTGTGGATGATTGTTGGTGATCTTAATACAATGAGGTAAGTTAATTTACAAATTGAGAATATTTTAAGGCTTTTGTTTTCGTTTTCATAGCTTTGTCTTGTAAGTACTTAAAGGAATCATTTTGTGGATCACAACTGAAGTAAGACATTAGAACCAAGAAATTTTCAAGTGATACTCTATCCTCCTTCCATCATATATTAGTGATATGAAACATAAAAGAAAGAGATCGCAAGTTGTGATGTGGCTTTTAATAAGTGGTAATGAAAATGTGAGTTGAGTTAATTATTGATGACTTTAGCATATTGTAATAAGTTAATTTACAAATTACTTTCAATATTTTAGTTCAAATATCATTCTTCCTGATCTAATTTTTAATTAAAAATTTTAATTATCTGTAATCATCAATTAAGTTAGTTTAACTTAAATGTGTTTTGTTTATGAACCGATCTCATAATGTTTTTAATTATGTATGTTAGTTTTGAGAATGAACTGGTGAGAATGGATTTGATGGATATGACGTGGAGTATGGATTAGACACATTTGTATAACAATTAGCAATGACATTTGTATATATAGAACTTGAGATTTGACATAAAATTCGTGTTCTTATGTAGTAGCTGCAATTTATCATAGTCTTTATGACTTAGAGGATTGCATAAACAAATGTTACAATACTGATAAGTATACGCAAACATATAATTATTCTCTTAAGCCACTTGACATACCAAGATTTTGAACTTATGTGAAATGATCGAGCTACCACTAGCTAAAAGAATACCTAGTCACCCTAAAAAGATAAAAAGAGGTAGAAATTTGAATAACCTAAAATATAAAAGTGTACCAAATGTGAAAGGAGAATAACTTGCACAACATTTAGATAATAATGACACAACCAAAGATGATACAAAAAATGCATCATATATAAAAAAAGGTGATATTTCATTACAACTAACAAAAAGGTCATATGTTCATTATTTAACTAATTTTGATTTTTTTAATCAAATGTTAATAGATGGCAAGATCATTCAAGATTAACATAGGCAATCATAAATGGGGAGTTCAAGTGTTAACATTCATGCATACTACATAGACTAGCATAACACATACTTATAAAGTTATTAGATAAAAGAATAAGAAGTTCAAGAAGTAATGGTAAGATGGAGAGGAAGAGTCAGAGGGAAAAATAGAAGGATTGGAAGGTATATAGTACACTTTAGTACGTCTACTAGTTTAATCTAATACTATGTAAGCTAATAAATGTATGAGATTAAGTTTATGAAGTTTTTTAATTTATACAAACACTATTCAATTATGAGAATTATAATTTATATATAAAATGGAAAAAAAAGTCCAGTTAATAACAACCAACTTAGAAAGATTCATAACTGTTAAATCTAATTCTCAGTTTCAAATTGATAACCTAAAGGATTATAATGGAATAGTAAAAAGAGCATCACTTTATTTAACTTATATACTAACGAAAATGTAAAAAGGAGAAGGCAATCACATTTTGACTTGAACTCAAATTAAACTTGATAACCTAATTGTGTTCATTTTTTTAATTTGAAATAATCATATGTGGTTAGTGGTTTGTGATCATGCCCCAACTTGTTAAAGAAAGGGATAGACCCGGTTCATGCAAGTTACGACTAGGCTGTTGCTTTGGCTTTATCAATATGTGGATTTCTTATTTCTCTATCATGTATTGATGCATGTTAATGACTAAATTCTATACCATTTCTTTGTCATGTCTCCTCTATTTTACATTGATATAATGTCTAAATCCTATACTATTTCTCAAATGACATGCTCTATCACTTTCCTATATCAAAATTAACTAAATATCATCGATATGGTGCTAAACTCAAAACTTATAAGTGTAAAATTTATGGGATTTAGTGATTATGAACTTCTGTTTAGTGCTTTACTGCAAGAATTTTTACATATGGCCTAAGTCATAGATATGCTCATTGATTCCACTTCAAGATGTTAGTTCATTTTATATTATACGATTTAAATACATTTTTTAGGAATAGAAGCTCGAGGATTTATATTTGGGCTACCAATCGCATTAGCAATTGGAGCAAAGCTTGTTCCATCGGCAATTACCTGGTATTATTTCCTCAATTTTGTATTAGTTTCATCTAATATGTCCTGGGATATATGTCTGCTAGGTCCAATGGCATAGTAATTAATGAGTTTTTATGTTCTTTAATAATATAACTATTTATATTTGGGTTATGTTTGAATCATTGATGAGTAGATGTTTGATTACATAAGCATTTATTGTATATGGAATGAGTTTGAGATGCTATAGATGATTTAAGGCATAATAAACACCTAGGATGGTATATAGATTGGAAACTCGTGATGTAGCTCCCATGAGGCTTATCGGAAAAAAATTCCACGAGTTTAGGAGTTACAACAAGAACTTGTTTTCTTGATTCACAGGTGTAAAAAATGCCACGTATTATAGTTTTGAAATCAAATTAAAGTCATTAATTTGATAGATTAATACTTTAACGTCGATGTGATTAATGCAAACTTAGTATTAACACAAGAAATTAATATGTTTTATAGACAAGACAATTTCTTTACATAATAAACTCATTGGATGGTATATAGGGTAGAAACTTATGATGCAGCTCTCGTGAGGCTTATAGGTGCAAAATTCCATAAGCCTAGGAGTCACAGTGAGACTTGTTTTCTTTATTCACAGGTGTAAACAATGCCATTACCATAGTTTTGAAATTAATTGTAGGTCATTAATTGAATCGATTAATAATTCAACTTCGATGTGATTAATGAAAGCTTAGTATTTTCATAAGGAATTAATATGTTTTATAAACAAGACAAATTCTATACATAATAAACCTATAGGATGGTATATAAGCTAGAAACCAGTGATGCAGCTCCCATGAGGTTTATCGGTGAAAAATTCCACGAGCCTAGGAGTGACAGAGAGAACTTGTTTTCTTGATTCGCAGGTGTAAACAATGTCATGTACCATAGTTTTGAAATCAATTAGAGGTCATTAATTTAATTGGTTAATACTCAGGAGATGTTGTGTAAAGTTTAGATGTTCTATAAACTTTAGGGGACATGATGATAGAACATGAAGGATATTAACTATGAAATCATTGTTTGAAATTATCAGTTTTGTAGAAATGAGCAATGTTGATAGATTTTAGATGTATAAACGATTATTACTTGATAGTTTCATTAATCCTGAGTTTGCTAAGGAAGTATAAGCTTTTATTCATTATGCATGTTCTCAACCTGCATATATGGATGGCCCAAAGATTAGATATCTATGTAAAAAGTGCAAACACATTCGTTTCTGATAGTTGTGTTTTAGAAGATGTTTTAGGGTTTAATTTGTTATGCATTTAGTGTTAAAGTGAGTGTTGAATATGCATTTAGAGCTTATTTAGGTTATTTTATGTATTTAAATATTTTTATGGTTAGTTGGAATTCTTGAGCTTAAATTGGATATTTTTTTGGTACTTTCATATGTGTGCTAGTGTTGCAGGACTAACAGGGAAGAACGGTGAAGATTTACAGAGTTTCGGGCTAAATGACATAGGCAATGATCGTCCACATAAGCCACGATTGTGACAAAGAAGGAAGAGAAATAAGCAGCCAAGCCACAGTCTTGCACTCTGAGCCATGATCGTGATAGAGAGTAACAAGTCAGGCCACGATCGTGCACTTTAAGCCACGCTTATGACACAAGGGTAAAGCATCAGCTAGAATCCTGAAATGTAAGGCCACGATCGTGCTCTACATCTTGTCGATGCGAAAACTTAATTTTTGGATTATTTTTTAGACTGCTTCGGCCTGAGTTTAACCTAAGACTGCTAGAGAATACATAAAACAATCCCTAGCAGTCGTCAGCAGTGACTAGAGAGCTAAGAAAGTTTTAAAAAAAGGAGACAAAGGAAGAGAGACATGGAGATGAGCGAGACATAAAGTACTTCCCGGAATAGGTGGTTTCCCGCTGTCACCGCTTTTGAGATTCCATCTCTAGAGCATTTCCACTTATTTCAGTTTTATTATTGTATAGAATTGAAATAGGTGTTGAGATTGATTGTGTGGATGTTGAGTCAAGTTTATACTCACCTTTGGATATTAATTTTTGACATTAAAGAAATTCAGTTGATTGTGTTTTCTACTGCTTGATTCTGATTTCAATTCTACGCTAAATAATTCTTCAATAAACTGAGAGGTTGAGCCGGGTAAAAATCATCAATTTGGACTAACGAGAGTTAGGTGAATTGATAGGTAGAGAATTTGTTGGACCCCGAATTGTAACACCCCACTCCTGCAAGACCCGAACCCGACATCGACGGTGATATCCGAGTCCGTACCTTGCAAGGGTGGTGTGCTAGAGCACTTAAACAATCGAAAGTCGGTATGAGAAAACTTTTTCTTTTAAATCATAAATTTGGGCCCATTTTTATTCAGAAACATTTTCACTTACCAGACAAGATGTCAATTAGCCCCAACCAAAAATAAA
>JAOSBN010000179.1:28030451-28046012 GCA_027563595.1 Erythroxylum suave
GAGTTAATTTTGAGGTATTGATTGGTAGGTGTGAGTCGTTAGAGTTAAATGCAGGTGCTGTCTAAATGGCAGATTGTCAGGCAGAGCTTGGAGTCCACTTTTGACCCTCATAGAGTTGGAATATAGGTCGGTGGTCTTCATGAAAGTTGTAGTGTGTTCTCTTAGCTTTCCATTGACACCAATTTTGTTAAATTTGGAGTTCTGGGTCAAAAGTTATGAGAGTTAGATGTCAGATAGATCGGACCGCGAGCACGGGCGAGCGCCCACATTGCTCGGCAGCTCGGGCTTTGGGGTCGGTTCCTGGCCGACCGACCCCTCTTCCTTCTTTTGGCCATAACTTTTTGCACAGTTGCTTCCCAGGTTTGAATTCTTTGAAACTTTAAAAAGACTCACTCTTTTTCTGCATCAAATATAGATAGCCATATATAGATTAATAATCTATAAAGGTTATAAAGTATTCATAACCTCATCTAGCTTATATGTTTATGGGCCCACACAGATTACTGTGTACCAGGTGCAACACAGATTCATATATGTTTCCTTTGGAAGGAGCTGAGGCCTTAGTTATCTTTCCTTCAATACAAGAGTCACAAGTGGGTAATGGACCATTATCAAAGCCCGTAAGGATCCCATCCTTCTCTAACCTGTCAAGTCTTTTCTAATTGACGTAACCCATCCTTTAGTGTCACCTATATTTCGAATTAATGCTAGAGTCATTAGATATTCTTGGTTCTATTAATTATGTGGTGTTTAGTGAGCCTATTATAGATTCTATGAAGAACAATCATTGTTTAATTACTGCATTACAAATAAAATCCTTATTCTCATATATTGAAACAACATTTTCAAAATATAAGGAATAACCTAATTTTATTAAACAAAAAATAGGAATAACCTAATTTTATTAAACAAAAAATAGAAATGATGTTCCTTACAACCATTAGGATGTGATATATATCCTCTAAATATAACCTATGACCACTGGGAAAGTCTAAGATAACTACTCCCACTGCTTGTGCCGAAATGTAGGATCCATCAGTTGTCTTGACTTGAAACTAGCCTTTAGACAATCTTCTCCTTTACTGGCCCTGTATGGAATTACAAATATTGTCAGTGGCTCTTGAATCTAGTATCCAAAAATTAGATGAATCTACCACATTTCTAGTTCCTAACAACCTTAGGAAACCTATACCTTGTTTTCTCTTGAGGGTCTCAAGTTAATCCATGTAGTTCCTCTTCCAGTAGCTCTTCTTACCATAGTGGAAACACTTTCCCTTGGCGTCCTCTTTAGCCTTCTTTTTCTTGGGCTGTGCCTTCCCTTTCTTCACACCATTTTTCTTCTACTTGTCCTTACCCTTGGGCTTAGAAGATGATGCCATATGAGCATCTGGCCTATTGGCCCTGATATTTAATATCTCTTCTAGGTTCTAGAGGGTATTCATCAACTCACTCAAGGTGTAATTCTTAGTGTTGAGCTCATTGTCCAACTTAAATTTCTGAAAAGAAGAGTTTAAGATGTTGATGATCATGATCATCTGCATTTTCGCATCCATTTCTGGCCTAAGTAACTCAGCCTTAGTAACTGCAGAGATTATCTTAAGGATGTAATCTTGTACTAGATCACCAGGATTTTTTCTAAGATTATGAAAGGTTTGGACCAATTTCACCCTTATAGACCTGATCATCACACCAAACATCTCATGTAGGTGATGGACCATTACTCCGACATTTTGCATGCTTGCAAGTTGCTTATACATCATTACATTGGAAAAAGCTAAAATATAGCACTTAACAATCTTATCAACATTCTGCCATCACTCATATTGCTAGACTTACTCAGGAGTTGATTTGTCACCTGGAGGTACAAGCGTATTGTCTGTTAATACCCATGAAATTTATTCATATCGGAGCACAATGTCAAGGTTATGTCTCATTTCATTAAATTTCTCTCCGTTTTCCAATTTGTTATTAGTCAAAAGCATTGTGAGTGGATTCATACTGTGGTGATTATGTCTAAAATTATAAAATATTAAAGAATGAGCATAATAGTAAAAAAAAATTGGAACTTTGTATAAAATCATGATCTATGTATGTATGATGATAGATTTAACAAAACTTATAAAATTAGATCTTTATATGATGGCTATTTTTCTTATCTATAACACACTAAGTGACGGTGGGCCATCTTATCTATTAAAATAAAAACTAGGATCCTCCCACTCAAAAAGCTAGCAAGCATCTTCATGCCCAACTCTTTGAGAAGCGTCATAATTAGTCCATGCATTTATTAATAGAGCTATGATCGGCAGGTTATTGATAAACCATATTGAGTGAGCAACCATTTAATTCATTCACTAAAGGTACTTGCAAATCATGCCTCAGTAGGAGGTCACATTTGCTACTAATGAGTATACTTATCCTTTAGGAGACTCAAACGATGCAAGAGCTAGGATTCATGTCCTCCAATGGGGAGTAAGACTTCACCATATGCAAATGGGCCATCTTATGGAGATCGTGGACTCTTTTCGGCTTTAAAGTTTTAATTAATCCCGTGTTATCTAGAAGCAATTTATTAATCATCCTCTATTGTTTCATTATATATCTCATACATAATAAATGCATGGCAAAGCCTAGGGTTGGCAATTTTTCTAAATGGCATACATTCATATAATGTCCCATATTATTTGCATCTATTCATCCATTCATCTCATGAATTAAACAACTCTTTTTGATTATCCATCCTAGAAAATTAAAAGAAAATTACAACTCCTTTTGGCCCAAAATATCTTCTTGGACTTTGACCTTCCACTTCGAACTCTTTGCTCTCACAACCCAGCCTGTTCAATAAAAAAGATCATTGGCATTTTATTTCTAAAAATTTTTTTTTTTAAAGAAGATTTGTAAGTAGTAAAACAAAAATCTCAGCACTTGAAAAACTCAAGAATTAACAGAATTTAATCAAAATAAAATCTGCCATTAACACAAAATAAAACTCGAAAATATTTACTTATTCTCTACTTCAATCCTTGGCTACTTCGTCTTTATAATTACATAATTTTTTAACAGTACATAAAAGATGAAAACAAAAAAATTAAGACAAGGAAGAAACATGGCGATGATAGGCCACCCTCCTTGTTATAAACCAAATGAAAAAAACTTACAAGATAAATCAATTTTCTATGGACAAGCAAAAGAGCAAACCAAAACAAACACAACATAAATTTTTATCATATAAAAAAATTACAGCATACATAATTTAATTTAATTGCCAACCCATGCAATATATAGAAATTGAATCATGCACTATAAAACTAGCATTGATACAAATTGTTGGATCGAAACCAAAAACACGCTTGGTTTGGCTAAACCGTAGATTTCAAAAACATTTTCTGAAATCAAAATATAGCAAAAGCCTAAACACCAAATCAACATACTCTTAATACATACATGACACGGCATAAAGAAAATAAATAAAACAAAAGAAAGATCAGAATATTACCGACTCCTTGCTACAGCTTCGACTCCTCACTGTTGTGTCCTCAACCAATTCAATCTACCATTTGTTCTTCTTGGACAACTTGGTTATCAAGATCCTTTCGTGGGAAAGGAGAAGAAAAATAAATAGAGAGCTTCTCTTTTTGCAACGTCCAATGGTTTGGAGTGAGTGTGGAGAGAATAATTGAGAGCTGCCAAAATGTTTTTGAAAAACTCCAAACATGTTCCCCTCCATTTTCTCACATTCATACATTCATGCTTTTATTAATAAGCATAACCGAATGTTAGTGGAGAGAGTGGAGAGCCTTCATTCATTTTATGAATAAAAGGAGTTGTACACGTTTTCTTTGCAAATGGACATAAGCTTAGGAGAGAGTGGAGAGACCAAACAAATACGCACCAATATATGTCCATAGAAATCAAAAGAGCTATGTACGTGTTTCATCCTTAAAAGCCAGCCATTAACCTATTAGTGATTGATAAGCATAACCGAATCCTACAATTTTGTTGAATTCACTTTTGATCTTCTTTTTAAATAATTTTAATTCTATTAATCTAATTAATCAAACCAAAATCCATCCCAATACTAAATGTCCCTTTGGGCTTATAATTCACAATTAATTAGTGTAAGCCCAACATTTAATTATAAGCTTAAGATCTAATTTATTAACTCGTAATTAAATTGGTTCAATCTTATTGGCCTAAATCCAATTCATCCATTTCTCTCCAAACTGTCTCATTTTCTTTCTGATAACCTTTGTTTATTTTTCTTACTTTCTTTGATAACCTTACAAGAAGTAAAATGGGGAATCTAATTGGACTTAAATAATTCGAGCTCCAATAAGCCCGAAATTAATTTAAACTCATTAGAATTAATCCTGATTTATTAACCAAATGTCATTCCACTAAAGCCAATTGGTTGCACTCTTGAATTACTTAAAATTATGAGAAACCATGTTTCAAAATTATTAATACAATGTCCAATCGTAAGCTCTATTATGAGCCATATTATAGCCATATGTTTTATCCTTATGTTGGTTTTTCCTTCTCGATCTCCCATTTCACTTTACATGGAGATTAACACACAAGATCTAATCTTGATGTTAAGGTTTGATGGGTAGATAGTGTATCAAACTACTACCACCAGTTTAATCACCAATCTCTCTAAAACATCTTGAAGTGATGATATCACTATAAACTATTTATTTGAGTAAATATTTCTTGATGCATGTTTTAGTTAATAATTCCTACAGGCTGACACTGGATTGATACCCTGTAAAAATCCATTCCAATCATATCAAGAATTATAACGAAACATATATTAGTTCACCACTTATCAAGATGGGTTATAATAAACAAATGCTAAGGTGTATGTTTTAAGATTAAAGTAACGTCCTACTTTAGTTTTTAAAAACAAATGTGATTCCAGATTCATTGAATACTGCCATTACTGATAGTTAACTACTATCATGATTTGAAACTCTTCATTCCCTTGAAGTAATCTCCTTTACTTACACAGAGGTAAATCGCGACACTACAGTCTAAACCATAATCAAGCAACCAACTTGATTATTCAACAGTGAATCAATTAGTACAAATCCTAATAATATACATGTTTTCCATACATCTCTATGTATATGTATATAACTTACAAAGGAACTTTGGTACCATATGGCTAGTTATATGATGCTCATACAAATAAAACCAAACTCTTTTCTTTTATTAATAATAAATATTTTCATTACAATATTGTAACTTGAAGAAAATTAATTTATATGTAAAAACACTTGCTTTTAGGGCACTATATTTACATAAACTTAACAGTATGGCCTTCACATGATCGTGGGAATGGTTATCCAAAAGTTCCCATCAAGTTTCTGTAATTGTTTTTCTAGATTTTAACATGCTTAAACCAAATGCAAAATATCCTCTTAATAGTCCATTAATTATACCTCAATTAGACCTTAATTATACTCCATTTTCTCATCAATATCATCTACAATTACAGTTCAAAATTATTAAATGGGAAATTGACAAATTATTGTCTGTCATGCATTAAAAATCGCAACAGAAAACTATCATTCATTATCATACATATAGTCTTAATTCTTTCTCATTTCAAGAATACTCCACTAGCATTTTTCTTTAGCATAAATTCACCTTCATTCTAATTCAAAACCTCGTGTAATTCATCCATTTATCAACCTATAACCTAAGGTTTTCATACATCAAGAGCAACACATAATAGTATCCTAGTTCATCCACACTTCATAATCAACATCATATATATTTCATTCCAATTTAATCATCATTATAATTCTATTAAACCATGCCATAAGGATCAGATTTCTACTTACTTCTTAAGCTCTAATTCCACCTTAATACATCAAGTTAACCTATCCCTTTATGCAAGCAAGATCAACACAATTTTAAGGTAAAAATGAGTTAGTTTTTAGCAGTAAGATGAAGTAAACTAAGATCTAGTTCTTTGGCTATTTTATGAAGGATATAAGTATGGTTTTGGTGTAGAAATTTATCTAGGGTTAAACTAAAATTCAGAGAGAAGATGAAACTAATTTCGGTGGAGATACAAAAAAGGAAGACAACAAAACCATCTCCATAGAAACTTGCTTCATAAGGTATCAAGTGTCACTCTCTTTCAAAGAAATAAGTCTTAAGGCATGTAAGTCATTTTCTCATTTAATATGTTGCCCTTTGTCTCCTAGTTATTGGTCTATTTGTCACTCAATAATTGATCCATTTGTTATTTATTTATACATGGAAAATGTCATTCATTTATCTATGCTAAATGTCACTCAATTTATAGATTTAATCATCGTAATTTTTCATATTTCAATTTATCTTACCACTTGACATTTTAGCTAATCCAAATGTACATATTAATTCATCGCTCTCCCAATTTTTGACAATTAATTCCAAATTACTAATTGGAATCTAGTCAAACAAAAATTCAAGACATAACAATTCACAATTCACATCATGTTCATTTTAAACCTTTTATACCTTGTAACATGTCAATTGAGTGCATATAATATTTTTGTAATATGTATAATATCATAACTCATGTGTGTATGCTAATGATATGTATGTGAATGAAATGCATTTCCTAACTTCTCAATGATATTTCTTGTGTCTAATGGTCTAGGGTTCTAACTTAAGGTATGTTTTGCAAACTAGCTACTACAATTATTATCCTTATCATTTGCTGATGAATTTCTTTCATTCTTGAAAGCTCATGAAAAAATAGTTAGAAATCAAATGAATTTTATCATGCCTTCAAGGTGTTCTCAAATTTGTGGATCAATACAAATAAAGTCATATGTTTGTATCCTCTAGTGTAGATTAGATGGGAAGTTATATTTTAGCCATAACAAGACTTCAGGTTAGGAAGCCTCCTTTCTTGTAACTTAATCTTCTTATGGTAATAAGAAAATTGATTTATAAAGACTCCATTCACTTAGTGGAAAAGATGAAGAGAAGAATAGAAAATTGGTGTAATAAGTCTATGTATTTAGTTATAAGAATTCAACTTATTAGAAGGTGTATTTGAATTCCTCAATAATGGGAGGGTGTTCATATTAAGTAAATTTACATCATCAAAATATGGTTGTAATTATTCTTTTTCATAATGTCATTTAACTTTTCTAAAAGAACTTACTAAATATTTATTGACTTAATGCATGTATACTAGTCTTCACATCAGTTTTTGTCCAAGGAATTGACCAAAACAACTGAATGGATCTCAAGGGGCTCAATATGAGTTAGAGAATATAATAAAATATAATATATTAAGGTGGCATGGATTGATATTTATAAGTTAAAAGAAGATGGAGGATGAGGCTTATCGCTTACTAATCTGAGTAGTAAAAATGTTTATGGCTAAATGATCATAGAGACTATTGGAGGATATGAATTCTTATAGGTGAGATGGACGTATACGTGTAATTTAAATGGGTAAGAGTGTATGGGAAATAAAAACTAGTCTAACTTACTAATAGTTTATGACCTAACAATAAATGTTAAGAAAAATTCTAATAGGTAGTATAAAATGCAGGGTGGGGAATGGTAAACTATTTAATATATGCTTAATTGATTGTATAATTTTTCCATAACACTTAGCGATTAATGATATGAAATTGCTTAAGATATTCGTCTTGAATCATATGTGATTTCAGGAACAATTCGAAAGCAAAAAAGTTAAAAGTGACTCGAAAGCATGATATCTGGGCCATTTTTTGAAGATTAATATTCCCCTTTCTTCATAGAGCAAGTAAAGACGAGAAAATCAAGATGATGAAGCAGCAAAGCTCATGAATTGCTAAAAAAGAATACTTTATAGTTGTGAGCAATCTCTCACAGCTGTGTATGGAAATTGCATGTTTTTGCATACAAAAATGTGAATTTAAGGCTAGATGGTTAGATAATGGACAATTGTAGTAGATAGACAAGCAACAAAGATTAAAACGGCAGTGCTAGGAGAAGAAAATAGCAGTAGCTTAGCCAAAATGCAATGACAATGTTGAAAGCAAGAGCAGCGTGAGCAAAACATAGATATATGGAATAGTAGATGACAAAATGATACATATGCAGCTGGAAGCTTGAAGCAAAATGGTAGCAGTAACAAGGAGAAATGGAAAAGTAGCAAACATTGCACACAAACAACGTTTCCGTTTTTTATTTGTGTCTCAACCAAACAACATATACGTTTCATGGATACGTTAGGCTTGAAATGTAGACATTTGGCCAATAGTAAAATGCAGTGTAGATAAGGTGGATAAACGAGGATCAAAATACAGATGTAGAGAGAAGAAAAATGGGCATTTTGTATGGGTTTTAAAAAAAAAGGAAAACAGAATAGAGGTGTTCTTCATTTTAGGAGTCTTCATTTTGGAGGTGTTGGAGAGTGTTCTTGGAGGGTGTCATTAAGCAGAGGGACGTTCTTGGGGGTTGAAGCATTTTCTTGGGAGCTCTTGAATTTGGTGAAGAAAAGGGGCAAAGTCCTAACCTTTGAGAGACCCTTAAGCATTCCTTTATTGTTTTTGTTGTTTCTTTCTCAATTTTGGAAATTGATTGTGTTATCCTATGCATATGGATTTGGGTTTTTCGTATGAATGATTTTGTTATCATTATAGTCCGATTATTTGTGTATGAACCCATCGGGTGTTGTGAGAAGATGATTTTAATGCATTCATTGGATCCTTTTATTACAAACCCATTGCTAGAATTTTGACATAATTCATAATTTTTATATTTGAAATTCTTTTGTAGTGACTAATGCTTTGCAACCATTAGGGATAACATAAACTAGGTTAAATGACGTATCATATGTCTTTGTTGCCTTAATTAATCAGTTTTTCTAATTCATAATGCCACCTAATTGATTCTAGAGATCGTATCCTAGGTTATACGATAGTTAGGTTTAATTAATGATCATATCTTGATTGAACATTACCTAAAGGAAAACTCGGGTTATTTACTAACCCATGATTAATAGTTGTTAAAAGAGGATTGAGAACAACAAATCAATGAAATATGTTTAATTAGGTTAGAGGCTAAGATTGAAGCAAAGAACTAGGTCCCTAACGCATTTATCATTTTTACATGTTTCCTTTAGTTTTTTTATTAGTTTATTTTCATTTTATTTTTTTGTTTGATGAACCAAAACCCCCTAAACCTAAATACCAATTACTTTCATTTCAACCACTTTGCACACACTCTCTCTGGGATCCACCTAGACTTACCACTACTAAAATAGTAGGTCTAGTTTATTTTGACTAGCGTTACGACGCGTTGCCAATTTTGGCGCCATTGTTAGGGAGTACTGTGTTTTAGTTTTAGTTTTAGTTTTTATTCTATATTTTTATTGGTTTTTATATATTTGTTTGCAATTTGTTTCTTTTCAATTCTTTCATGATCTTTTCACAGTGTTTTTGGTGTATATTTGTGATTTTAAAAAATTGACATGGACAGAAGTAATTTCTTTTATAACTCATATCCTCAATCTTATAACCAAGTTTGGACTGATCAACTTAACTTTAGTTATGGATGGGATAATTAATATAATTAGTTCTTTGATAGTTTACATGATGCATAACAATTCCCGTACAAACCAGAAGTTTCTTATTACAACTCGGGTACATGTTTGGACAATTATATCAAGACCTGTAATGCTAATAATCTTTAATTTCAATAGGGTATGCAGAAGCTTCAAGAGAGTATAGAGAAGACTCAATAGGATATCTTACAGTTATAGCAGAATGAAAGGAAATCTTAGCTTAGTTTCCAAAATTAGGAAAGCTAACAAAACTTATGTTTTTGTAAGTGTTTGGTATGTGTTTCTTGCATAATAGGTTATAATTGTTGTGTTTTAGGATTCATTTTGTATATTTTCTTTTAGTTTGATATTCATTGTTTTAATTTTATGTTTGACACCTATTTAGGGTAAGAATTGATTATTTTGATGTAGGAATGAAGATTGAGCAACTTTTCCATTAAGCGAGAGACCAAAAGAAGAGAAGAAAACAAGCAGAATTATGATGCAAGAACCCACGATCATGGGAATCATGTCAATTCCCTCGATCATGGGATGTTTAATCAGAAGAAACTATAGGTCTCATTTAAATTTTAGGTTTTCAGGACTATATAAGATAATTAACCCTTATGGAAGAAAGAGGGCATGAACCCTCTGTGTAGAATAGCCTCCCGAAGTGAAAAATTTAGGTTCGAAGTCTTGAGGAAGGTGAAGATTTCAAGGATCATCAATCACCATTGGGAGAAGAGCTTACCAACACCAAAATTTTCCAGATTTGGGCAAAGAAGAGGATTTTTCATTATTTAATTTTCTATCATTTTATCTCTTATAGTCATTATAAGATTGAATATTCAATTGTTGGAGATGTCATAGACACTATGGATGGCTAATTCATGTTTTAAGGAGTACTTTTGAATGATAGATGTCTTTGACGAATGTTGATTATACATTTATACCTTGCAATAGATTGAGATATTTAGTTGGGTTATTTGTGTAGAATTATATGATGAGACTTGGCAATCTATAGACACACATTCATTATGTTAATTGATTAGTTGAAATAGAGATATTGGCTAATTTAATTGATCACCCATAGGATAACATAATAACTTGTTAAATTGGTGGAGTGACTTTTTAAAGATTAAGAGATTGCTTAATCATATTCATTTAATTTAATTAAGGACAATTAATTACACCTTGAGAGATGGTAGTTAATATATTTGGACATTTTAGGTAAGATAAAATAGGAGGGAGACAAAATAGGGAGAAAGAGTTCTCTAGATGTTAAAACCTTAAATTTCGATTTTCTAAATTTTGGTGTTATAAATTGTTCATTATCAGTTATTTAATTTTAATTTAACTTTTTAGTTTATTCCAATACAAAAATTTCAGCTCTTAAACAAAGTTTGATCTGAATTAAGTGGTGTCTAAGCACAATCCTTGTGGGATTGATATCTACTTTTTAACTACAAGTCATAATATGTGTACTTGTTAATTTTTAGTGTAAAACTAGTAAACTGTTTTGTAATCGACAAGTTTTTGGCGCCATTGTCAGGGATTGGTTGTTTAGCATCTTGTTTAGTTTAGATTACTTTGATTTAAGAGTTTTTGATACTTTTCCTTGTGTATCAGCAGGTCCATGAACACAAGGAGCATGCAAAGATTGATAGAATTTTGTGAAGATGAGTTTCCTGATATTAAAAGACATAAAAGAGAGATAAGAGAAGCAAAGTGTCAAAATCTTATACAAAATGATATGGATGTAGAAGGAGAGCAAGGACGAGCTAAAAGGACATTGATGGATTTCTTGAGGCCAAGATTCAATCCTCGGGGAGTTATGAGGCTAGAGATTCAAGCTAACAATTTCGAGATCAAGCATACTGTAGAATAAAGTGTAATTTTATAGGCTGTCAAATAAAGGTTTAGATGCCTATATTGCGAATTTTTTAGATATCTACGACATGTTTTGATTCAATGGGATGTCAGATAATGCCATAAACTTGAGGTTATTTTCCTTCACTTTGAAAGAAAGAGCAAAGGCGTGATATGACTCACTAATCTCAGGGCAGGTTAATACTTGGGAGCAGCTAGCCCAAACATTCCTCGTGAAGTACTTCCCATTGACAAAGACCACAAGGATAATACAAGAGAATACGAATTTTCAATCGAGTGATGGGAAGTCTCTATATGAAGCTTATGAGAGATTCAAAGAATTACAGAGAAGTTGTCCCCACGACAACCTTCCAAGGGAGTTCCTATTGTAGATGTTTTACAATGGTGTTAATCTAAGCCGTTGGAGGTTCATTAATGAGGAAGATTATTAAAATAATTCATAACCTTTTGGAGGAGTTAGCAAGTAACAGTTTCATGTGGTCAAGCGAGAGAACTAGATAGGGATAAAAGGAGCAAAAAGATATGATCTTTACTGACTCTATTACTGCTTTGTAGGCACATATTATAGCCCTTATGAAGCAGTTGAACAACATACAAGGAGTGTCTTCATCTACAGCTAAGGTGATGTAAGTACAGTGTGAGCTATGTGGACAAAACAACCATGACTTAGTTGAATGTTTCTTATTAGGAGCCAGTGGTATAGAATAGGTAAATTACTTGGGTTAGCTACAGAGAGGTAACAACCCTCACTCGAAAACTTGTAATTCAAGGTAGAAAAATATCCTAAAATTTTCTACGAATGCTAACAATATAGGTGGCAAGTGAGACCACAAGGATCACTCGGAATTTAGCAAGACCAAATTGGATCCATGGAGAGCAAAATGAACAAAAGGATGGAGGTTTTTGGTTACTAACTAGCAGCTCAAGAAGAGAACCAAAAGAGGATGTTTTCCATCTAGGAGGAAAGTCAAAAAAGGATGGAGGCAAAGTTTGATCAGATCGTAAAAAATCATGCATCATCCTTCCATAATTTGGAGGTTCAGGTAGGTCAACTTGCTAATACATTATCTTCTAGGAGTGTAGGTTGTCTACTGAGCAATACTAAGGTTAACCAAAAGGAATAGACTATGGCCATCACTTAGACCCAGGATAAGAAAACTGAGCATGTGAAGGAAGAGGGAGGTAAGAGAGAAAGACAAACAGTTTTGGAAGTTTGCCTAAGTGAGCTAGTAATTGAGCCAATCAAAGAACATTGACCTAGAATTCCATACCTTATTTTTGTTTAGCGGAAGTCAAGTTAAGTAGGGCTGTGAGGAATTTTAAAGGGGATGAATTAAACAAGTTTGAGGATGTAATGAAGCAACTACAAAGAAAGTTCACATTAAAGGAACTAGTCAAGAAAAAAATGAAGGAGCACAAGAAATCCTAACATAGCACAGACGAAAGAAGACCTAGGAGATTTTTTCATTCCTTGCAATATTAATGAAGTCAATATAGCCAAGGCATTCACGAATTTGGGAGCAAATCATGATGCCCTACACTTTTATTCAAAAGTTAGGGTTAGAAGAGTTAGAGCACACAAAGATATTAGTGAAAACGGCTGATAGAACAGTTCACAAGCCGAAGGGGATTTGTTAGGCCCTAAATTTTTTTATTTATTTTATTAAGCATGATTTGAATAAATTTTTTGTTCTCGCTAGATAAATCGTTTTATTTGGAGTTTAAGTATTATATCAATTTTGGGAGGATTTATTTCATAGATTGATGGAATTAAAGTGTTAATGTTGTAATGTGATATAAGGGCATTTTTGGAAGACCACTTAAGTTTAAATAGACATTAGGTATAATGGAAAGGAAAATTGGAAATTTCACACTCATTAAAGGTATAAAAGGGGAAGAATTAATTGTAGTCTTGTATGTAAGACGAGAGAAAGAAGAGAAAGGAGAAAAAGAAGAGAAGAGTTAGGGTTTTGGAGATTCTTGAAGAGTTTGAAGACATTGAGGCTAATCAAGAAAGTATGGGCATTAACTCTTCTTGATTGTTAGATGAAGCATATTTAGGGCTGGCTATAAGTGAAAACAAAGTGAATATGTGTAGGAAGCTGTTGATGAATGGTTATGTAAATGATGTGTTTGGTTAATGATTAAAAGTTGATTATGAATTGGTTGTGAATTATTTTGGGTTTGAATGAAGTAGAAGAGATGGTTTAAGGTTAAGATGGTTTTATGTAAAAGGTGGGAAGTTCAAAACTGGAAAAAGTCACAGAAAATGTCTTCGGAGCATGTTTCTGGACAAGTTCGCCGCGGCTAACTCAAATTTTCTAGCACGAATATGCTTTGGTATTTTCAGCATAAATTTTGATGTAGTTAATGGACTGATTTTTTATTTTTTGTAAACTAGAGACATAGGGATACAAATTGTATGAAGTAATAGACTCTAAATTCAGTCTCTAAGCATTTCAATTTCGGGATGGAAGTTGAATATAGAATTTTGTTTCAGCATGAGAAATAGTTTGAATTGTTAAGGTATGACTTTTTGATTTCTACACCAAATTGAATGGAATTTTGGCTATTGTTTAAGGAAATCAAGTGAGGCAAGAGAGGCAAGAGGAGCAAGAGCAAAGACATCCCTAAGGAAGTTTATAAGCAAGGAATTCAAGGTGTGTATATTTTTATAATAGAGTAAATAAGCCACTCATTGTTTTTCTTTGAATTAAGGAAGCTAAATGGTTTCAATTGCATCATAGATGTTGCATTTATTTGATCTTGGTTGGATTGTGAAATTGTTATATGTTTTCTACATGAATTGTGTTGATGATTTATGAAAAGATTTTGCAAATGATTCTTGTTGAAAAGATGCAAGTTTATGAAATTAGGTTTTCAAAAATATTTGTTTTTAAATATCTCATAGACATGAAAAACAAGTTTACGACAAGTTGCCATTTAGGCAAACTACTTTCGATTCACGAAGAATGGATTACACGTGCACGTTGACCAAGAAAAGGCTTCTCCCACCTGTCTGCAAGTGGCATGGATCTCCTTCATGAACTCCCTCATGTTTACGTCTACGCAAGACCACCATGTAGAATTGCGATAGTATGTCAAGTTTTACGACTACACACGACCATTAAGTGGAAATGTGTAGTTCACCATGTTCATGGATTTACTCAAACCATTCTGATGTGCTTATGTGCTTTTGAAATGTTAGCAAGTCTGATCCATACATCATTTATAATTGCTCATAAACTATTTGATAAAGTGAAAATTTTAAGAAATAAGTGTCTGGTTATTTTTTATGTGAAATTATTATGGTTTCCAAAATGTAAAATGGCAATGAGTTTTGAAAATGGTTTTTTCTTGTTTCTTGATTATAAAGCTGTTATCCATGAGCTTTTAGCTCACCCACTCCCAATTCCTTCCCATCTTCAGGTGAGGAGTAAGAGATCGAGTAGTCAAGGGTTACAACATCACTCCAAATTTGAATACTTTTGAATTTTGAGTCAGGTTTTGGGAATTTACGGGTTTAGCTGCATTTCAAGTATCTTTTGTAATTTTTGGATTAAAAAGAAAATGTTTTAATATGGTTGGAAATGCCATTAAACCTTCGTAAAACTCTTACTTTTGATATTAATGAAATATATGTTGGGTTTTGTCTATGATTTTTCATGTTTTCGCAGAGTATTCAATTATAGAGGTGAGATTACGATTATGAGAAATTGTCTATGCTTATGTTCTTATCCATTTTGTTTTTGGGTTGAACTGATGAATAAGGTTGAAAGATTTTAAAATTGCATTTTAGTAAGATAAGTAATTTGGGTTATGGGTTTTGTCATAGGGGTTTTTCACCGCGGTGAAGCCAAAAGTTGCCATGGCGTAATTAACCCAAAGTTCTTTAATTTTTTTAGTGTGGTGAGTTCGTCGAGGTGAAGATAAAATTTCAGGCTTTCTATGACAAAGTTCAATCACTTGTAGCAGCATAAAATTCCTAAAGGTTTCAGGGGTCCAATGTGTTTGTAGCGCTCCCTTACCGCAGGGTACACACCGGGACGCCCGCAGGTCATTCCGGTACATATCCTATGATAAGGGTGAGCTACGATCAATCACTACAAACACCTCACATG
>JAOSBN010000179.1:28046112-28056775 GCA_027563595.1 Erythroxylum suave
TGCATATACAAAAATTACAATCCATATCTATATAGAGGCTACATGACGTATGATCATGCCGAGATATGATTACACACACCTAACCCGTCCCAAATGACCAATTTACTCTTCCCATCGGTGATGGGATGTTACAAATAATCAGTACTCAAAGTCAATAGGTGCACTTGCCTTGGGCAATGTATAGAGTAAAGGAATTGAGTTGTATATAATCATCATACAAGTCCACCAATTTTACTATACTTGTGATTGAACTTTTGGTGATATGGTGCTCTTATTATCTAATCCTTTATTGTTAAAAATTGTAACATTTCAAGTACTTTATATTATTATTAATTTTGTAACTGTATGAGAATTAAATGACCTCCTTCTTATATTAATTATAGCTTTTGTTGGACACTTGACATGAATAATATTTATAGGTATGAGTAATATGACAAAAGAAGGACTTATTTCATTAATTATTTTTCTTTGATTATTAGGAATAAACAAATTATTGTTATGAAAAATTAATGTTACGGTAAAGGCACAAATCTTTAATGTGATTTAGGTAACTTAAGAAAAGATTATAATCTTAAATTCTAAAAAAAACATTGTAGTTTTTAAATTAAGAAAAAACTACTTCTAAATTTTATTTAAATATGACGACAAAACACAAATGATATTACCATTATACATCTATCAATCAAATATTGCTAATAAGTGAACTAATTTAGCTCTTACACTCAAATTGAACAAATTAAATTTAACTTAAATTAATAATTTAAGATAATCACTGTAAATTATTAGTTTGGATTGGATTTAATATTTAGGTTAAGTTGTTATGTCAACAACATTTGATTGGTTCACATATGATGTTTATACCATGTGTATTTTACTGTTATTTTTTATTAAACCTAAATATTAATTATTTTTATTAATTATTAGGCTAAAGGCACAAATCTTTAATGTGATTTAGGTAACTTAAGAAAAGCTTATAATCTTAAATTCTCAACAAAAAAAAACATTGTAGTTTTTAAATTAAGAAAAGCTACTTCTAAATTTTATTTAAACATAACGACAAAACACAAATGATATTAACATTATACATCTATCAATCAAATATTGCTAATACACTGACCTAACTTAGCTCTTAAACTGAAATTGAACAAATTAAATTTAACTTAAATTAATAATTTAAGATAATCACTATAAATTATTAGTTTGGATTGGATTTAATATTTAGGTTAAGTCGTCATGTCAACAACATTTGATTGGTTCACATATGATGTTTATAACATGTCTATTTTACCGTTATTTTTTAATGAAAGTCTAGAAAAGAATTTTTTGAAAAATTAAAAATCAAAAAGTTTTCTTAAAATTAGAGAGTTCTTTTAAAGTGAATTAAGCTATAAGGAAGCCACGTGTCCTTTTCCCTTTTGTTATTATAATTATTTTAAAACTTGTGGTTGAAATTAAGGAAATCGTATAGCATAACATATATTTTGTCTTTAATTATTCAAATGATTATTAATGTTAAGTATTTTAAGAGAACTTCAAATAAGCTACATCTTTTTCAAAAAAAAATTATGCTAAGAAACTAAATTTTAATTGAATAAAATTAATCCAATATTTTATATTTTGTAAAATTTATCTTAAGCAATGTCTAATATTCATTTATATCGATAATACGTCATAATATTAAAATCAACACGAATTTCATTGTAATATTGATAACTTGAAAAAAAAACATTATAGATAAAAAGTTCAAATTGAACCCTAAGGTTTTTGTCAGCATTTAGTTTAAACATAAACATTTTATATTGTTCAAATCAAACCTTAATAATTATAAAACGTTTAATTTAACCTATACTTAATAGAACACTAGCAGTTTTTTTTCTATTTCTTAGGTCTAGATTTTGAAATATTTTCTTATAAGCCCCTGATAAGTGATTACTTATACTTATTTTTAGGTTTATATTTAGTACATTTTACTTGTTTATTTTAGTCTTTTTATTATTTATGGTGCTTAATTCATTCATATTTTATTTTTATGTCTTAATTCACTTATTTAAAGCAAAATGAATGTATTCTGACAAGTTTGGAGCAATCTGGAATTTTTTGGAAAATTAAATAAGTGTATTGAAGTGCAAAAAATGGGCAATGCCCTATAATGGAAAGTTTGAGAATCCTATGATCAAAACGAAAGGTAAAACCTAGTAATTGGTTGTCCTAGGATAATATATGAATCAAAACCGCATCTAACCATTATAGCATATGAAATTTCCTACGTTAGGCTCCATATATGGAGTATCGGATTGGAGAATGTGATCTCCTGGTGATGAACAATCAAGATCTCTCATCTTGGATAGAATCCTAGAGTTGACAATTTCTTAATTCCACGTGTTCACTTTTGAATATCCTTTTGTCCCTCTCCTTCCATGTTTTATACACAACAGCAGCTAGTGATAGCTTGACAAGTGGCATATCATCCTTAAGGAGTATGGTTGAGGACATTTTAGTTATGATACTACTCCACTGCAAGCTTTTGCATATATAGTTACAAACTAGTTAAGTTGTTCTCTAGGCTTCTCTAGAGTAGATACATTTGAAGAGCATATGGTCCTTGGATTTCCTATCCTGATTACACAAACAACTTAGCTTGTTTAACTCCTGACTAGTTTTCAATCTGTCTAAGTTGCTGAACCTGTTAAGCATGGTGAGCCACATAATGAATGTCAATCTTGGCATATGACCTTTATACTAGAAGATTCCAAACCAATATCCTTTAGGACTTTATTGACTGAAAATCTCATAAGTTGATTTATTGGTGAACAACCCTAAGCTATGCCTTATCCAAACTATCTGGTCTTCCAAATTTATCTTAGGGTTATAGCTAGGTAGAGCTTCTTTAAGTTGCTTAAGGCCCTGAAGCCAATGTGTGATTCCTCTCACCTAATCATCTCCTCCACCTTATCATCTGGTTTTAGCATATATCTACGTCCTGCAAGTATAGAGGGCCATCCTGCTCCATTTTCCAAACTATAACTTGGTTCGTTTGCCATTTCCAATAATGGTTTTAAGCTCCTTATATAATGTATTCCTCAATTTAAGCATAATTGGAAGGTCCAAAATGTGTCGCTCCCTTGCTTAATGCTCCAGTAGCTTTCATTCTTCAAGTGGTAGTTATGCATCCATTGGGACCATGGGTTATCCTTATCCTCTAATAGCTTCCAAGTTTGTTTTACAAGTATAAATTTACTTCTGAATCAGTAAACCTTATGCCAAGTCCTCCTTGATTCAATAGCCTACAAACTTCAGACCAAGCCAGTTTTACTCCTAAGTTTTTCCTACAGTCGCCACTCTTTAGGAAATTCCTTAACATTCTCTGAATTTCCTTGATGATCTTCTAGGTAGGACAAGAAGTCATAGCCAGTAAACATACATATTGGATAGAAGTGACTTTACTAACTATAATTTCCCTGCATAGGATAAGATTTTATCGCACCACTGATTAATCGTTCTTTCTATCATCTCAATGAGCCTTTTCAAATCTTGGCGACCAAGTTTTCTTGTTGTTATGGGAATCCCCAGGTATTTAAAAAAAGGTTGGTTATGTTTGAAACTAGTTAGTCTAGCAATCTGGTCTTCCATGTGCCGAGCATCTCTGGAAAGCTTGAAGTAACTTTTGTCTAGATTGACTTTAGTACCTGATAGCTTGCTAAATAATAAGATTGAGTTGAGCTTAGTTTGCATAGATTTTAAGTCAGCTTCATAAAACATCAGCAAGTCATCAACAAAGGCCAAATTGAAGAGTTTAAGCTTCTCACACTTTCTGTGATACTTAAAATGTCATGTATGATAAATGTTTGAGGCTGTTATTCTCAGCAATACCTTAATACAGATGGAAGAGATAAAGCGAGAGTAAATCCCATTGTCTCATCCCTCTCTTACCTTGAAACTACTAAGTTTGCTTCCCATTAACTAGGACACTGTAAGATACCAAGATGACACATTATGTCATCCGATTAGAGAAAGTGACAGGGAAGCCAAAGGAATCTATAGCCTACATGAGAAAGTCCCAATCTACTTAATCAAAAGCCTTTCTAAAGACAATTTTGAGTACTCAGGACTTGCTTAAATCTTTCCTTTGATAACCACGAAGGAGTTCTTGAGCAAGTTAATCTTAATGCTAATTTTTTTTTCATTATAAGAAACTAAATCATTGTGAGACCTACACAAAAGGATACATACTTTGTTTAGGATCTTATAAATCAATTGAATGTCCAGTTAGTAAAAAGATTCATAAGAAAATATTAAAAAATCTAAATAACATATTATTAGTATTTTATTAACAACAAATTAAGTTAAATATTTATAAATGTTAATGCTTGATTTAAATGTTGTAAAATATTTAAGTCTAAATTAAATATTTACAAAATCTTAAATTTTAATTTAACCTTTTTTTTGCCAAACTTTATACGTTAAAACAAATTTTATTCATTCATTATTAGAAAAAGGAAAACATTAATTTTTAGCGTAGTAAAAGGGATAAAAGTTTTACCTTTAAGTTATATTTAGTTGAGAGTTTACTAATGAAATAAAATGGAATGTAATATTATTCTATCGCTTAGGAAGAGAGTTTATGATAGAATAAAATAGACTAGAATGAGATGGAAGAGAAAAATTTCATATTATATCTTATTTCTTCGTAATAAGTAAAAATGAAAAATTTTCAATTTTGAGAGTTTAGGATATAATGTACAATAATAAACAAATTTATAATATATTATAATATAAACATTTTATTCAAATAAGATTATATTATATTATATTATAAACTCTTCCATCTCTCTTAAATAACAATTTTATATTATTACATCTATTTATATTTCATTCAATTATAAATTTTTCTATTCCTTTCCACCCCATTCTGTTCTATTATAAAATTTAATTTACTTAAATGATAGTAACAACAAAAGCCATTACTCGAGTATGCAAGTAGAGGGATCTGCTCGTAGGGGTAGTATGGTAAATTCGATAGAAACCTACGGAAACATTAGGTTGGGACCGTTGGGTCCGGATTCAAATCTTCAGCATCACTTTTTTATTTTTTATGCCTTTACATATCGATAACATCTCAGTCATTTAATTTTTCTCTTAATTATTGTTGGATTACATGTTGATCGACGCATGGACCGCAGAGAAAGTCGCACAGTAGATTTGAGTCCGTCGGTCACGTTGGTCTCATACTTAATGCGTTGTTGTCGATGTCTGTCTTAGGCTGCCTTGGGGTGGGCCCCATGTGACGTCGATGACATGGTCCTCTCTTACTGCCGCGCTTCCCAGCCATTCCATTGTTTTCTTTATCATTTTACCTGTGTTATCAAATATCAAAAGTAATTTAATATAAAGATAGCAAGAGTAATATTAAGTAATTAAAAGAAAGAAAATGAAAAGCAACGATGTGAAAACGTGATGTCATATCAGGCTGTAAAATGGACCAGAATTCACCGTTCCCCGAGAACTCGGTCGATGCATAAAAAAGAAAAACAATAACACAAAAAAGGGCAGATAAGAATAGAATGTATGGCAAAATTTGATAATAGGTTAGTTCCTGGCCGGTTTCAGTCCATGCTTTTAAAATAATTTTTTAAAATTAAAATATAAAATAACATAATTTTTTTAATTGACTTAAGATTTGAGCTACTCAAAGCTAAATTTTCCTTAGGCTTAACTTTTTTAGGTAAAAAGATATTATTTTGTTTAGAATAATTAAAATTCAACTCAGCTTGAATTTGAACCTAACTTATAAATTTGCCCATGAAAATAATTAAATTTAGATCGTAAGCTAAAAATTGTCATCCCTAGGCAATATTATAAATGCTTAAATTTGATTATGATACATTAGTGAATCCGTAATAGTCAATAATTTAAAATATATCAAGTTATAAAATGGATCCAGACGTTCACTGACTCCTCAAGAACTCTCTCTCTCTTATTTACCAAAGTGAATCTGTAATATCCGGTTTCCACATTGAGGGTTATAGCTTTAGATTACTGCACATGAGTCATATATTCATGAACTTCATTCACATGCATAGTATTCGTATACACATATGAATCATGATTTAGAAAGCGTTGCAAAGATTGTATATGCACTTCATTGACAGATTCAAGGATATGAAGGGTTTAAAATGATTATGATTTGATTGTATATTGCTTATGTCTTGAATTTATGGTTCGATGGATTATGATTAGTAATTTGGAATAAATTGGTACAATTGGAAAATTTATGAATTAAATGTATATTTAGTTTAGGAAAAATGTCAAGTGGCGCCCAAAAGGTCCTATGTTCGAATCCTTTTACCTACACTCTCTCGATCGAGCCTGTTGTATATGGTTTGCTTAGTATGGAGCACCCAGTTGGCATAATTTGCAGGCTATTGCGTCAATCC
This sequence comes from Erythroxylum suave, assembly GCA_027563595.1. Taxonomy (NCBI): domain Eukaryota; kingdom Viridiplantae; phylum Streptophyta; class Magnoliopsida; order Malpighiales; family Erythroxylaceae; genus Erythroxylum; species Erythroxylum suave. The sequence goes on from JAOSBN010000179.1 coordinate 28,052,547, forward strand.
AGAGGTTTACCCAATATGCATCTACAGAATAGCGATTACAGGTTCCTCCGTTACACAAAAAAAAGCCAAGTGACAAGACAAGTTGTTACATGGAAACTAGGATTAGAGATGACAAAATTGGCTGGACTAGGCCCGACCTGCTTTTGGTATGGGTTGATTGGGCCATGAGTGGGCCACAGGCCACGACATCATTTTGGAAGTTTTTTTACTTTAAAAAACAAACAGCGAGTCGGCTTTGTTTGGCCCTCCCGTAGCCCATCAAGCCATAACTCGGGCCACGAGATGGTTAGCCCGTGATCGGGAGTCTGGGCTTGGCGACTCATTGACATTCCTAATTAGGATGACTAACCATATGAAATAAATGACAAATGATATAGATAAATGAGTGACTAATGGCTTAGCAAATTAAGTGGCAAATGGTAGCAACGATTGAGTAACAAATGACCTAAAGGTCCTGTGTTCGAATTCTTTTACCTACACTCTCTCAATCGAGTAAAGTATTGATCTTTTGGGGGGGGGGGATGGCTAAAAGGTCCTGTGTTCGAATCCTCTTAGCTACACTCTCTCGATCGAGCATATTGTACAGGGCTTGCTTGTTACGGAGTACTTAGTTGACGTAATTTGCAGGCTATTGCATCAATCTAGAGTTTTATCTGGTGTGCATCCAAAGAATAACGATTGCAACTTCCTCCATTAAAAAAAAAAGTCAAGTGGCAAGGTAAGTTGTTACATGGAAATTAGGATTAAGGATGATAAAATTGGCTTGACCGGGCTCGACTTACTTTTGTCCTGGGTTTACTGGGCCATGAGCAGGCCACGGGCTGACCATGGTCTGCCCAGGCAAGGCGTGGGCTTGCCCAGTCCAGTCCGTGGCCCGTCCATTATTTCCAAAATGACATCTTTTTGGAAGTTTTTTATTTAAAAAAACGGCGGGTTGGCTCAATCCAGCCCTCCAGGATCTCGTAAAGCCATAGGTTGGGCCACAAGTTGGTTAGCCCGTGGTCGGGAGCTAGGGCCCAGCGACCCATTGACATTCCAATTTAGTATGACTAAGCCTATGAAATAAATGAAAAATGATATAGATAAATGAGCGACAAATGACTTAGCAAATTAAATGGAAAATGGCAGCAATGATTGAGTGACAAATGACTTAGCCTGATCCATTGACATTCGTAATTAGGATGAGTAAACCTATGAAATAAGTGACAAATGACATAAATAAATGAGCGACAAATGGCATAGAAAATTAAGTGGCAAATGGTAGTAATGATTGAGTGACAAATGGCCTAGTATAATTGGTAAAAATTGGTAGCTTATGGAGGGGACACGTGACTTTCATACTTAGGAACATATGTCAATGTAACATGGTGACATCTAACATATAATGAATTAAGCTACTGCAGGGATGTTTCTGCTGAGTTCATTGTTTCTCTTTCCTTTACTCTCTCCATTGAAACTTGCTACTATCTTATATCTTTGTGTTTTGGTTTAAGTCTTGCTAAATTGCTACACCAAAATCCATGCTTTTACCCATCATAAAGTTAGGAAAAGAACCAGATCATTATTGTCTCTTTATTTTTGCTAAAAACCAACCTACTTCCACCTTGAATTTGAGATGATCTTGCATGCATGGAGAGTTAAGTTAACTTGAGGAATTGAGGTAGAACTTGAGCTAAATAAGTAAGTAAAGTATTGATCTTAGGGGGGAGACGGCTAAAAGGTCTTATGTTCGAATCCTCTTACCTACACTCTCTCGATTGAGCCTGTTGTAAAGGGCTTGCTTAGTGTGGAGTACCTAGTTGACTTAATTTGCAGGCTATTGCATCAATCCAGAGGTTTACCCAGTGTGCATCGAAAAATAGCGATTGTAACTTCCTCCATTAAAAAAAAGTCAAGTGGCAAGGTAAATTATTACATGGAAATTAGGATTAGGGACGACAAAATTGGCTTGGTCGAGCTTAACTTGCTTTTGGCCTGGGTTTATTGGGCCATGAGCGGGCCACGGGCTAACCATGGTCTGCCTAGCAGGTCGCAGACCTACAGCCCGACTTGTGGCCCATCCATTATTTCCCAAATAACATCGCTTTGGAAGTTTTTTACTTAAAAAACAAACGGTGGGTCAGCTCGATCCGGCCCTCCGGTAGCTCATCAAGCCATAGGTCGAGCCACGAGTTGGTCAACCCATGGTTGGGAGTCAGGGCCCAGCGACCCATTGACATTCCCAATTAGGATGACTAAGCTTATGAAATAAATGACAAATGATATAGATAAATGAGCGACAAATGACTTAGCAAATTAAGTGGCAAATGGCAATAGGTTGAGTGACAAATATCCTGGCCCGACCCATTAACATTCCTAATTAGGATGACTAAACCTATGAAATAAGTGACAAATGACATAAATAAATGAGCAACAAATGACATAGCAAATTAAGTGGAAAATGGAAGCAACGATTGAGTGACAAATGGCCTAGTATAATTGGTGACAATTGGTAGCTTATGGAGAAGACAAGTGACTTACATACTTTAGAACATATGTCAATGTAACATGGTGACATCTAGCATCTAATGAATTAAGCTATTGCAGGGATGTTTCTGCTGAGGTCATTCTTTTTCTTTCCTTTACTCTCTTCATTGAAACTTGCTTCTATCTCATATCTTTGTGTTTTGGTCTAAGTCTTACTACATTGCTACACCAAAATCCATGCTTTTACCCTTTATAAAGTTAGGTAGAGAATCAGATCATTGTTGTCTCTTTATTTTTACTGAAAACCAACCTACTTCCACCTTGAATTTGAGATGATCTTGCATGCATGGAGAGTTAAGTTAACTTGATGAATTAAGGTAGAACTTGAGCTAAATAAGTAAGTAAAGTATTGAACTTTGTGGCATGTTATAATAGAAAGTTTATGATGATTAAACTGGGATGGATTGCATGAGTGTTGATGATGAAATGAGTTTTGAGATGTTTGAATGATAATTTCTGTTTTGGTTATTGATGCATGAAAGACAATACTTTATGAGCTGCTGAATGAATGATTTTGAGTTAGGATTGGAGATTAAATTGATGAGGAATTGAAGCTGCCAAAAGGTCCTGTGTTTAAATCTCCTTACCTACACTCCCTCAATTGAGTCTATTGTATAGGGCTTGCTTAGTACGGAGTATCCAGTTGGAGTAATTTGCAGGCTATTGTGTCAATTCAAAGGTTTACCCAGTATGCATCCAAAGGATAGCAATTGTAGGTTTCTCCCTTATAAAAAAAAAAGTTAAGTGGCACAATAAATTGTTACATGGAAATTAGGATTAGGGATGGTAAAATTGGTTTAGCCGAGCCCGACCTACTTTTGGTCTGGGTTGATCGGGCCACCGGCTGACCGTGGTTGGCCCAAGCAGGCTACGGGCCTACCTAGCCCAACCCATGGCCCGTCCATTATTTTCAAAATGACATTGTTTTGGAATTTTGTTACTTAAAAAACAAGTGGCAGGTTACCTCGGCCCTGCCATCCCGTGGCCCGTCAAGCCATTACCCAGGCCACTAGCCGATTTGCCTATGGTTGGGAGCCCGGATTCGACAGCCTATTGACATTCCTAATTAGGATGACCAAGCCTATAAAATAAATGACAAATGACATAGATAAATGAGCAACAAATGGCTCAGCAAATTAAGTGGCAAATGGTAGCAACGATTGAGTGACAAATGGCTTAATGGCCCAACCTAGCCCATTGACATTCCTAATTAGGATGACTAAACCTATTAAATAAGTGACAAATGAAATAGATAAATGAGTGACAAATGGCATAGCAAATTAAGTGGCAAATGGCAGAAACGATTGAGTGACAAATGGCCTAGTATAATTGGTGACAATTGGTAGCTTATAGAGAGGACAAGTCATGCTTAGGATCATATGTCAATATAACATGGAGACATCTAGCATCTAATGAATTAAGCTATTGCAGGGATGTTTTTGCTGAGTTCATTCTTTTTCTTTCCTTTACTTTCTTTGTCGAAACTTGCTTCTATCTCATATCTTTGTGTTTTGGTCTAAGTCTTGCTAAATTGCTACATCAAAATCCATGCTTTTACCCTTCATAAAGTTAGGTAGAGAACCAGATCATTGTTGTCTCTTTATTTTTGGTAAAAACCAACCTACTTCTGTTAAGTCAAGAGGACTTCACGATGATTAATTTTGATGACAATCAAATAATAATAATGTTAGAAATAAATGAAC
>JAOSBN010000179.1:28060032-28075357 GCA_027563595.1 Erythroxylum suave
TGAATTAGGAGTCAACAAATGCATAAATACTTAAGAAAGTAGGGCCAATTTATAGCATAAATTTGGGTCAATCAATTAGCTACGTTTAAGCTTAGGCCAGTATTATATGACACGATCAAAAAAGCTTAAAGCAAGGACCCAAAATTAGTGAAGATTTTATTGATGTTAAAACAAAATTTAAGTTATAAGTTTTAGTTGAGAAATGATATAATGTGGTTGAATCAAAGATTATATGTACCAAATATTGATGGTATGAGAAAAGAAATTTTTTAGGAAGCACAAATAGCATCCTATGCTATGCATCCTAGTCCTACCAAGATGTATAATACTCTGAAACAACATTTTTGGTGGTCAGGGATAAAGAAGCAAGTAGCTGAGTATGTTGCTAGGTGTTCGACATGACAACAAGTTAAGGTAAAGCATCAAGCACCAGTTGGGAAACTATAGTCATTACCTATTCTAGAGTGGAAATGAGAGAGGATTATTATGGATTTTATTTTAGGTTTACTAAGAACTTTGAGGTTGCATGATGTTATATGGGTCATTGTTGACAAATTGAAAAAATCAGCTCACTTCTTACCTATTATAGAGAATAACACCTAGATCAATTAGCTCAAAGATACGTAAATGAGATAGTGAGGTTACATAGGGTCCTAGTGTCTATTGTATCAGATCAAGATCCCATATTTACTTCTAGATTTTGGGGCAGCCTATAGAAACATTAGGTACAAATTTAACCTTTATTATAGTGTTTCATCCTCAGACATACCAACAGAGTGGGAGGACTATTTAGACTATTGAGGACATGTTTAGGGCGTGTGTTTTGGAGTTTCAAGGAGCCTAGGATAAGTATATAGCTCTCTTTAAATTTGTATACAATAATCATTATCATAGTACTATTTGTATGGCTCCATATGAGGAGTTATATGGCAAAAGGTATCGAGCACATTTATATCTAGATAAAGAAGGCTAAGCCTTGTTGAAGGCCCAGAGTTGATTCAAGATACTGTTGATAAGGTAAAATTGATCTGCACTAGGATTAAGGTTGCTTAAGATAAGCAAAAGAGTTATGTAGATCAACACTATAGGGATATGGAGTACCAAGTAAGAGATAAGGTATGTTTGAGAGTGTTGGCTTGGCAAGGAGTGCTAAGGTTTGCTAAAAAGGGAAAGTTAAGTTTGGGTATATCAGTCTTTATAAGATTACTGAGAGAGTAGGTTTATTGGCTTACAAATTAGCATTATCATCGGAAATAGCTCATATTCATAATGTGTCTCATATTAGTAGCTCAAGAGATATCGATAAGATCTAACACATGTATTACCAGCCTAGGAAGTAGAGAACGTAAATAATTTGATTTATGTAGAGGAAGTAGTTAAAATAGTTGGATATTAGAATAAACAATTAAGAAACCGTGTAATTCCTTCTGTTAAAGTTCTTTGGAGAAATCATTTGGGAGAAGTAGCTACGTGGGAGACTAAGGAGACCATAAGAAAACATTACCCCCGTCTATTTGATAAATCACGTAAGAATTTCGAGGACGACATTTCTTATGTATGGGAGAATTGTAATAGTCAATTTCAAAAACTACTGAGGGTTAGAGTGTTAAAATATTAAGTCACATTAGTTACATCATTATATAATGAATTTGGTGCATTTAGGAACATATATAATATTAGCATACACACATGAATTATGATTTAGAAATTATGCAATGATTTTATGTGCACTCAATTGACATGTTCTGGGGTATGAAAGTTTCAAAATGACATGTTCTGAGAAGAGTAATGGATTAATAAGTACATTTAGCCTAGGAAAAATTTTGAGTACCAAGACAAGTTGATATGTGAAAATTTAGGATGACTAAGCCTATAAATAAGTGACAAATGGCTTAGCAATTAAGTGATATTTGGAGGCAAAAAAGGAGGACATGTATCATGGTTAATTACATGACAAGTTTCCTTAAAAAAGGAACCCTCATCTTACAATATATGACTTAAAACATTGCACGGTCATCTTCTTTGCTATTTCTGCAGTATACTCTCTCCTTCTCCTCCCTCTCATTGCCGAAACCTACCCCCACATCTTTGAGTTTTTGCCTTAGTTCTGTACATCACCACCCAAAACCCATGCAAAATTTTTCATAAAGATAGCTATAGAGGTAGAACATTAAGACATATATTGTTGCCTTCATTTTCTGTTCATGGCCGAGCCATCATACCCCCTAAATGTTCTTAAAATGTTCTTGCATGTGAGGCTAAGCAAGCTTGACATTTGAGGTGGAATCAAGTAAGTGAAATACTAACCTATTGTGGTATATGTTAGGAGAATTTTTATTATGGCTAATTAGGGATAGATTTAATATGGTGTTGGTGTTGAAGATGTGCTGAAAAATGAGGAATGAATGAATATTTTCTGTTCTGTTTTTGCATATGCAAAAACATTATTTTATGGGCTGTTGTATGGATGATTTAAGTAGGGAGATGAAGTATAGTTGAAGAGGAATTCATGTTAAAGATAGTTTTTATTAAGGTGTTTTCGAACCTGGAAAATTAGAGCTATATGTGTGTTCATAAAAAGTGACCGTTAATGACATAAGTGAGTAGAATTTTGTAAGCCCTAGTGTACCCAATATGGAAGTTAGCTTAACCTGTAATGTAGTAACCTTAAAGAACATGAAATCTGGAAAATTTCTTGTGCTAGTGATGCCTCTATACTTGTAAAATTTGTAAAGTATTATTGAAGATAGTAAAGTTACACACTATAGTGATGTTGATGACAAATTCTAGAATTTTAATTTCAGCCATGTGTACATGTCAAACATATCGGACCCCGTTTTCGGAGCCTAACTATCGCATTCGAATATCCAAATATTTTACTCACCCACTTGCATTAAAAACTAATCCCCTTGATGCGCTCATCTCCATTTAAGCCTATGTATATCCAAGAATAGCGTTGGTGAGTCCATAAATTTTACATGTACATCCTTCGAAACAATTAGCATAACTCCTTAACTTCTTCTTCTGTGTTTTGTTTATCGTCTTTCTTTCATCTATCATCTATCTTTCATCTATCATCTTTCTTTCGTCTATCGTCTATCCTTGACTTTTTATCGTCTGGGTTTGACCCCCTATCGTCTGTGTTTTGTCGTCTATCTTTGACATTTTATCGTCTGGGTTGACTGCCCATTGCATGTTTTTCATCTGCCTTTCTATCATCTGTCTTTCTATCATCTATGTATGACGTCATCACAGACGATTCCTTTCATCTATGTTTTCCTTTACATCTGTCTTTCTTTGCGTCTATGTGTAACGTCATCATAGACGATTCCTTTCGTCTGTGCTTTATTTTGCGTTTGTCTTCCTTTTGTTTACCTTTCCTATCATCTGTCTCCTTATCATCTGTCTTTCTTTTGTCATCACAGATGATTCCTTTCATCTGTGTTTTCCTTTGTGTCTGTCTTCTGACATCATCACAGATGATTCCTTTTTTCTGTGTTTTCCTTTGCATCTTTCTTTATTAGCATCCATGTTGTGACGTCATCACAGACGATACTCTTTGTCTGTCTTTTCCTTTATGTCTGTGAGGTGACGTCAGCACAGACGATACACTTCGTCTATGTTTTCCTTTGCATCTGTGTGGTGACGTCATCAGAGACGATTCCTTTCATCTGTGTTTTCCCTTTGAGTTAAGAACACAATCTCTCCAATTTTAACATGCTATTCTCATACTATCAACTATTGGCAATCGCAACATAGAGGAATGCGCACATAGACATTTCATTATTCCAATCTTTAAAATAACAAAATCAGATATAAAAATGAATTCAATTTCGCATTCTCCTTTCTAAACACAGTGGCAGTTTGTTACATATCAACGTACACATCAAAACTTAAAACAAATTACATATGGATGCTCAATGTTGATATGCTTATAAAGCTATCCAAAAATCACTAACTTAGTACAAAAGTCTTATGTCTATCTTGGAGTCTGAATGCCTTGCAAGGATCACTAGTCTTCTCGATTTGTACCTGAGGAGTGGAAAATTAGGGGTTCAGCTACACAACTTAGTGGCTAAAATACTTATAGCAATTAGCAATGAGCCACAAATTCAAGCATACTTATATATATATATATATATTGATATAAGCATACACTATTCGACAATCACCATACCAAATCACATTTCACAATTCAATTCACTTTCACATAAGACATACTGAAAGAAAATTACCATCATCACTTAACATGTCAAAAATGCAAAAGCACAAACAATTGGCTTAAGGGTTTTGTGAACAAAACAGAGAAACCGAAGTTTACTCGGTGAACAAAACGAGTCCATTTTTGAATCTCGTGGGCCACAAGCGGGCAGCCAGGAGAAGGCTTTATGTCGACCTGCACGTGACTACGAAATGGTTCGTCTTCGTCCAAACATAATCAAATTATGCTCGATTTAGTCAATCACAATTTGCACTCTCGTGCTTCTTTCATTTTATCATTTTTCTTATATTTCATGATTTTTCTTCTTTTCATTCCAAATATTATAACCTTTTTCAAGGTATAACATAATCACAATGCATCATGCAATTTCAAATATGCACAATTGTTTCAATTTCAAACTTAATAAATTCAATCAAAACCGCATACACAAACATAGGCAAGAATTTGCCCAGTTACACAATAACCATAAATATTTTACCCACCTAATTCGCTTGACAATCCAAGTTCACTGTTGTCTTTCCTCTTTGCCTTAGATCGGGCTTGCTTGGTTACCCATAACAAACCAAATTCTCATTCAATAGGAATTTCAATTTGAGAACCCATAGAACCAAAAACATGAAATTGATTGTAGAATACTTAAACCCATACATTTCCCAAGTTCTTGAACCAAAAACCCTTCTAAACTCCAAGAGATTTAAAATCAACTTACCATGAATCTTAACCAACTAGTGAGATTCTTGGCTCTAAAGAAAGCTCTTCCCTTCCTCTTTCTTTTTCCCTTCTTGAATAACCTCAAATTCTCTCTTTAAGACTAAGAAAAAGTGTAACCTAGTTCAAAGCTCTATTCTTTTAACTTCACCGAAACCTCTCTTCTTCTTTCTCTCTCTTCCTTTTCAATTTTCTCTCCTTCTTTCCTTCATTCATGTTTTTAAGTCTTCTCATTTGCAAGACAATCTTTTCCTCTTCCTATTTTACCCTGAATGGCTGAGAGAAGTCCACCTTACCCTTCCTTTAATGCCTTAGTGCTTCTAACCTTAAGTAATCCACCTAAAATACCTTTATGCATTCTTAATTTTTCAGTTAACTTACACCATAATATACTATAACTTAATTTTTAATTATTCCATTTAATACTTCAAATTCCCATCAATCCATAAAAAGAACCCTCCTAATCTTGACATAATAAGTAGACTCTAATTTAAAGATTTATCTAACAATACTACAAAATTTATTCATGAAAAAAATTTCGGGACCTAATAGAACTTGCTGAGAAAAATTACTCTAAATTGGTATATTGGACTTTATTAAGGCTAGGAATGAGCCTAGATTGTTTCGTGAATAATCATTTAAGAGTTTCACAAGCTTACGTAGTTAATTGATGGCATAACCAAAATAATGGATTGTTTTGATGTGGTCATGTTCAAAGCTGGAAATTATGATTTGTTAAAGGAATAAATGAGTTCTTTTAATGCGAATATAATCTTAAGGGCATGAGTAATGTGAATAAGGTACGAATGAATGAGCATTAAAGAACATGGAATAATTATGAATGAGAACTGGGTAAATGTATAAATATATATTACTGGAAAAAAAGTTTAGTGAATGTATAAATCTTAGCTTGCTGAAATTCCAGATATAAAATAACAATTGTGTGTGTGTGTTATACGAGACTTTTTGATAATGAGAAGGTACACAGATAAGTGTAATGTGTGGTTGATGAATTTGGAGTAAATCAAGCTTACTTAAATGTATAAACCTGGTTGTAAAATGATAGTATACAAGCTATAATGTTTAAATGGTTTACGGTGTATAAACATAATTTGAATAGTAAAGATCTATGTATAGGAATACATACCTAGAAAGTCAATTGATCATGTGTTGAAACATGGAAAATATACATATGCACGATCTTATATTTATATGATTAAACTAATTAGTGATTTATAAACTATATGTATATGTATTGCATGATGATAGATGCACAAGGTGATCGTCAACATCCAGACATTACCAAAAAATCAATAACATTTCTGGAGTGTACTGTGAGTCAACTTAGATGTGTAAAGTCACTTATATGTGCATTTGTATAAATTGTATATTTAATATGAAATGCGTGTACAATTGATTGATAAATGTCAGACTTAGGTTTAAAGAGTTAGTTATATGGCATGAGCATATCGAAATGAAATGTAATGAAAGCATAGGATATAAAATGATGCATCTCATCATATTGAAATGCATGATCAGATAAAGGATTTGTGACCAAAGTGACCAATGTGTAGAAAAGAGCATTGAGCTCAGAATTATGGAAAAGAGCTATAGGCTCTGATAGCATGGACTTGGTATCCACAATGGGTGTAGGATAGCTATGAACTCAGTATCCACAACGGGTATGAGTAGCAAAATTAATGTTGATAAGCACTTGGTCACATCAAAGAAAAATGAAAATGAAAACATATGAGAATTTACATATGCATCCCTACATGCATCATATGATTGAATTGCAATGATTTATTAAATTACTTTGAAACAGTGAAATACAACTGATGTCAATGGAGAATGTGATGTGATATGCAATATTGGCTTATATGACATGTTTGTTGAAGTGTGATAAATTATGATATAACTTGTATTTGTGATTTGACCATGTGAGTGCATCGATGATGATTCACTCATTGAGTTCACAATCTCATCAAAATTGTATCATTATTTTTTAGGTTTAGGGGAGTTCCAGCTACCAAGCAATCTAGTAGAAGTTTAATACTTACATTTTGGGGATAAAAATGGCTCAAAGGTTTGATTAACTAAATCTATGGAGTCTAGTTAGAGTCTTTTACATTAGCATCCCATATCATATTAGACATTTTTGTACTAAGATTAAACTCTCAACTATTGTGTAAAGTATATGTGGATTATGAATTATAGTGACATATGTGACATTATATGTTTGTGAAAGAAATGAATGTTTTGAATGCTTATAATATGTTTGATGATTTGGGTTGTCCTAATGTATCATTTCCATAGAGTATGTTCTCGAATATCCTTTGGCATGTTCAATCTTATGCTCTAGGGAGAGGTATGTTATAGGCTTACCATTCACAATAATACTGTGAGAAGTTAAGGTTTTTCAAGCTTGAAAGTAATCATTAAAAGCTTTGGAAAATTAAATACATATAGTGTTGATTATAATTTTCAAACCTAATAAATCAAGTGACTTATTAAAATCAATCTTCAAGGTGTAACTCTTGATGGAAGTTTTAATGATATATTGATAAGTATAAATTATACTAATTATACTATGTTTTATAGCTGTTTAAGTGTGCTTTTGAGTATTTCTTAGATGGTTATCATGTATGTAGGCTTAGAGTTATGTTATTATTAGTGTTTGTTTATATTTTTAATATTTTTATGATTTTGAGCATAATTTGGATCTTAATTTTATGTTTGAAGAGGTGTTTAGTATGTGTCCAACTATCATAGGTCACAATCATGGCTCATTGGCCATGATTATGACAGAAACCCAATTTTAAGTTTCATAATTGTGACTTATTGCCCATGATCATGAAAGGTGCAATAACAGGCATAGGGACTACTTCCAAATTCAACTTTTTGAGGGTTATTTCGAACATTTAGGTCTTAGTAAAACCTAGTATTTACCCTAAAAAGTCTTATGGCAATAAAGGAAAAATGAATGACCTAAAGTAGAGAGCCCCTATTTATGGTACATTTGAAAAGAAGCTAAGGGAGAAGGGAGAAGCGAGAAGAGAAGGAAAAAGGGAGTTATTGCTGCTACTACCATTCCATTCCACTCTAAGTAATATTTCTCTTTCCGTCTCATTATTTCTTTCTTTTTGATGTATAAACTCTTTTAGGGATTTTTTCTTGAATCAATGTTAACTTGATTAGTTTTTATGTGAATGAGTTGGGTATTGCAATTGTTTATTGTATTTGCATTCTTCATCAATAAATCAAGAGAGTGAACTGATAGCAAAATGATTTGATTGGGTAATGAGAGCTAAAAAATCTAATAGATCATGCAAACAATCAAATCGGCAATTTTTACAAAGAGAGACCTCATATGCAGACTTGATTGTCTATTAGAATGCTTAAGATCTAATTGGATGTGTGGGCTACTTGTTAACTGAGAGATTGTAAATTCCATAATGCAATTTAATAAGGGTTTATGATTTTGGTTTAAATTACTATAACTCAAGAGAGAGTAATCGCCCTTTAAACTTCTAATAATAATACCTGATTAATTCAAAAGTGAATAAGTTAGCATTAGATGATAGGATAAATCCCCTTCTCTCATAATTGGTAAATCTTCCTTATATGAATTTTAAATTGGTAATCGGTTGTGCTCAATTTTGATTTCTTTGTGTTAATTTTACAATTTCACTTTTAATCTATCCATATTCAATTGCTTAATCTTTTGCTAATTTCTATTTTCATTTTAATTACACCTTTAGGCCTTAGACGAATTAGGATTTGATTAGTTCACTAATTCCTCGTAGGATTGACACCTTATATACTATGCTACAATCTATACGTTTGCCGAATATTGAGGTTTTATAAGATTAAAATATTCCAAACAATAATCCTTAAAGAATTCATAAACAAGGAGGATGTTTTCACCAATATTCCTATTTTAGATGAATGCACTTTAATATTGATATAGGACAACCTTCAGGACAACTGTTAATCTATAAGCTAATATCTTAGGGATATTGTTATATATCATAATGCAACAATTATGTAACAATATGTGGTTAGCCTTTTTATGGATGAGAAAAATGTTATTCTTGATAAGCTTTTTGAGAATTTTCTTATTCTCAATGAATTCCATCATAGTTTCATAACTAGTAAGAGGTCAAGTGCTTGGAGAAAATAAGACATTAAAGCCATATAGACTAGATGATTTATTACATTGAGGCCAAATAGGATTTTTTTTAACATTAGAGGTGGTAAAGGGACTAGCAAGGGACTTAGTCAAGTATATGTCTAGGTTAGAGCTAATGAGAAGTCCTAAATTGAAGATTCATAAACTGATTCCTTCAAAGAACACATTTAAAAAGCTTAACAAAAATGATATTAACTATCTCCTAATCCTTATATAGATTCCTTTAAGCGTCAATTAGGGAGTTTATTTTATCATAGTTCTTTCAAGTTAACATTGAGTCATGGAAGAATTTAGTTTTTCATTCCCCATTTTTAGACTAGATAACCATAGATTTTTTATTCATTAATGAATTATGGATATCAAGAGCCTAAGCATAGTTATTCAAAGCTTGAAGCTTTTGTCTCTTAGGCAAGGTATGTAAAATCTACTTATAACATTCATTTTGAAAGTGTATAAGAGATTCCATTATCACCATAATATTTTCATTAATATCTAAAAAGATTCTTTTATTGAGTATCTTAAGTTCATCTTTAAAATCTCTCAATTTCACTATAAGGTTTGTAGCCCACCACTTGCTTTTGTCTATTAGTCCAAATAGTCTTTCAAATCTAATAGTTAAGTAGTTATTAAATATAAAAGGAACTTTAATATAAGATCATGTATTGAGCTGAATAAGCTCATTAAAAGTGATTAGAGCATAGAGAAGAACAGAAATAGGCAAAACATGATAGGAGATTGCCAACCAATATTACCGGAGTCCCATCAAGTTTCCTCCTAATAAGCTTATCACTTGATTTCTTATTATTTCATATGAAGAATTATCCTATATAATTCATGTTAGTGATTCCAATCTGATTAATAAAAATGATAAGTTTGTGCTTTAGATTCCTCTAGATGAGTCTCTTTCCTTCTCCCTTTTAAGAATTCAGTATACAATTTATATCTCCAAACGTTAGCTAAGAAGTTAGGATCCCAGCTTGAAACCTTTTAAAATCATTTCATAACTACACTATTTGGATTGCAATATTAGTTACGAAGATAATATGGATAGTATTTAAAGTATGAGACCATAATAAAGAGCAAGATAGGTGAATAACTTAATTAGAAGTGAACAAATTAAAAACATAGATAAATTATAGATTATATCCAACAATAGTCCTTTCGTTATAATGGTGTGTTTGATTATAAAAATAACTCCAGTTTTGACACAAAAACCATAAATTTCTCTTAGAAATTTCCCTTTTATTTTAGTTTTCAAACACTTAATAAGATAGGTTTTTTTTTTCATGAACATGACCCTTAATAATCTATTTCTTGTGAGGATTGTTAAGCCTTAAAATGTTAACAATAAGGATTGACATTAGGAAAGATCAATTAAGGAGGTTCGTAGTTGATTTATATTCTTGTTAGGCTTTCAACTAGATTTCTTTTTAGAAGTAAAAATAGGATCCTCTTTGGAGCATTCTTATAAAGGTATAAGACTCACCTTTAGATCTTAATTGGAAGGTTCCACACTAAATTTGTAAACATTCTTCAAATGGCTCTTTCTAATTAGAAATAGGATCCTCTTTTGAGCATTCTGACGAAGGTATAAGACTCTACTTTATATCCTATTTGGAAGGTTCCACACTAGATTTGTGAGCATTCTTCAAATGATTCTTTCCAAGTACGTCAACGGAAGAGAAAATTTGTACAAGCGAGTTGTTGGATAAAAAAAATAAAACATGCATGAATTGGATAAAATGGTAGATTTCAAAACTTTTTAGAAATCAAAATTGTAGTGGAAGCAACATAACCAAATCAACATGCATAGCCACACATGATATGGTATAAGGATAATAAACATAAGAACAAGGTGGTAGAAATTATGTTACCGACTCCTTCGCTACAGCTTTAACTCATTGTGCTATCCTATCCTTGGCAATGTATCCTCTCCTAGGAGATATATCCTCTTCTAATTATTGTATCATCTTCTCGATATTGTATCCTCATCCAAATCAATCTACCAATTGTTCTTCTTAGACAACTTGGTTAACAAGATCCTTTAGTGGGAAAGGAGAAGAAAACTTGAAGAGATTTTTTCCTTAGAAGAAAGAAGCCAATTTTTGAGACACTTCTCATGCAATTTTCATCTATACCATGCAAGATAGGAGAGAGAGAGTCAAAAATACAAGAACACCTTCTTACACCTCAATTTTCGGCTTTCATAAAAAGAAAGAAGAGATTTGCATCAAATGCATCACTTCATTCTTTAATCATTCATAAAGAAGCCAATAAATGAGACTATTCTCATTGTCTTTAAGATAGCTATATGAAAAGACAATTAACCTAAATGAGACATATCAATTTTGATTTTGTGATGAAAGAAGGAAGACGGTCCATCATATTGCATCTCTTTCTTATTTAATCCAATGAATGCTAATAGGTTACATGCTATCATTAAAAGACCACCATTAAACCATTTGATGATAAGGTCATTACTACATTTAAGGAAAATAAAACATGTTAAACCATCTTTAATATAGAAAATCAACACTAAATGTGCAGCTGTACATTTAGTCCATTAAAGACGAAATTCTACGTCCATTTATCTTTAAAAACTTTGTTTCAATTTAACTAATCAAATTAATTAAATTAAACCAAAGTCTAACCTATTTTTAAATTTTTAATTGTGTGTCTAATTAACAATTAATTAGTATAAGCCCAACATTCAATCATAGGCTTTAAAATCTCTATTTGTATTTCTTACTTTACTTGAAAACCCTCCTAGAAGCCAAGTGGGAAATCTTATTGGACTTAGATAATTCAAGTTGCAATAAGCCCATAATTAATTTAATCTCATTTGAGTTCACCACTCATCAAGATTGTAGTCCATCATAAACAAATACTCAAGTTGTATGTTTTAAGATTAAAGTAACGGCCCCTTTTATTCTTAAAACATACTTGATTCCATATTCATTTAATAGTGCCATTATCAATAGTCAACTACTATCATGATATGAAACCCATCATTCCCTTGAAGTAAACTCGTTTACTTACATGGAGATAAATTGCAACGCTACAGTCTAAACCATAATCAAGCGACCAGCTTGATTATTCAACAATGAATCCATTATTTTACATTCTTATAATATACATGATTCCCATACTTCTTTATGTATATGTATATTACTTACAAAAGAATCCTGGAACCTTATGACTAGATATATAATGCTCATAAAAACCAAACTCTTTTATTTTTATTAATAATAAATATTTTCATTATAAAGCTATAACTGGAAGAAAATTAAGTTATAAGTAAATACACTTACTTACCAGGGCACTATATTTACATAATTCCAATATGAGTTACCATATTTGGCTAGCAAAGATTTTAAGTTAAGATTCTAAACATATTCCATTATTTTTATATTACTAGTATTAAACTCACTAGGAATATGGCCTTTCTTAATACTTGAAGTTAAGTAAGGTGATTCCATAACTCCATCATTAATAATGTCATTAAGGGGAGCCTAGTCCTATTATATTTTTTGGACAATATCCCCATGTTGAACTTGCTCCTCAGGGAGGGGGACCTTCATCACTAATTATTTACAGAAGTTTCCAAATTTTAAAACTCTCCCTAAAACCGTACATTACTTTACTTGACACTTAAAAGGTTTTTATGAGCAATAGAATTTAATTTTAGTGGCTATAAGTTCACTAAACTTTAAAAGCCTCTTGATTGTTAGTGGACTAAAAGTTATTTTTCCTTTTAGTCCCTATACATATTCTGGCACATCTTATTCTCTCAGGTTTAGTTCTTTCAAAATAAAGATAGAAAGATTTACCCAAGGCATTAACATGATAATTCAACCCTAAAGTAGTCCAATATTCTAAAGAAATATTCTGAAATTTGATATATATTAGGACTAAAGTCACTTCACTGCTTTCCAAATTCTTCTCAAGTCGCCATTTTTCAAGCATTATAGGTTTACTTACAATATACTAGGGCCTTTACTCTATTAAACTAAACAAGTTGCTTTCATTATCAAACTTGAAGATTAATGTGTCATCTTTACTAAACAAAATTTTCTATGGACCTAATTTACTCTATTTCTTCACAGCTCATTGTTTCATTTATAAAAGTAATGGTCTCCTATCTAAGAAGTAGACTACAATGGAAGAAGATGAACATATAAATCTCAATAGGTGGAGAAATTATCTCATCAAATTTTGAGGTCAGGAAGTAGCTGAGCTTTCCTTGACCACTTTTGTAATCAATAAAATTACTCCCTAATCTAGAGTTCTTTAAGGAGGAAAGAATATATGTGTTGGAACCAGTCCTTGGAATAAAGGTAGAGATTGCTTGTTTAGGAAGTAAAGGAGAAAAAGAATCGGTGCGAGGAACATTGTTAGGAAAAGATGCATACTGATCAGAGTTTCCTAGAAGATGGGATTTAAAAAAGGAAGACAAGCTTTGAAGCAAGAAGTGAGCGAGTTAAGGAAAATACGAGGGAAAAAACCACTTGATTACAGTTCAAAGAATAAATGATGACTAGGAGAGGGTTAAGAATGGATAGAAGACTACACCCTAGCACCTGCAATGAGTTGGAAGATTCCTACCAAAGAACAATAACTAAAAATAAAATTTTAATGTTTTTGAAAAAGGAAAATGAAATTAATAAATAAGAAGTAAGAGTTTTACAAAAGAGAATAAATCCATACAGGAGTATCCTTGACAACCTTAGAATAAAAGGTAAATAATAAGAACAAAAAACTAGAATGTTTAAGATGAGGATAGCTTAACCCTTAAAGGTGTGAGATGTTAGGATGTTTGATCTACCATTATGAGTTAGATTTTTGTAGTAAGAGGTGTTCCCTAACTTCATAGAGGATTGTGGATTTCAATGTTTCTTTCGAAGAACTTATGTTTGCCAATTGTCTAAGAATTCTCTAATGCCATAAGTTGTAGATACTGAGGACTAGAGCAATGTGATGGATTAACTAGTGAGCTCTCGTGGACGTTTTCTAAGTTGATAAAGGTAAAATGATGTCAGGAAATGAGTCTCTCGAATTGAGCCATTAACATTTCATGGTGATATGATTCCATATATCCTTGTTGAAAGAGCATTTAAAGAAGAGATGGTTTCCTATTGATGGGAAATCGGGTCAAGATCTAATCCCGACCGCAGCGGAATAATCACGAAACTTTTTCGTGACTTTTGATTTCCCGAAAACCAAGATCTATTTAATTCTATAAAATGATTAACACAAATCATAATAACGTGGAATTTAATTCGTACCTTATTCCAAAACTTTATCGTTATCTCGAAGCATCCTTTGAGCCATTTTCGAAATCGCTCCATCTCAACCACCATGGCCGCACAAGTGTCCGGCCTCTAACGGTATCCACAGAATGGGTTGAGAGAACTCTGTAACTTTTACAGAAAGGGTTAAGCATGAAGTGCTAGCTCCATAGAGCTCAACCCTATCTAAAATAAGCTTTGGACATTTTAGTAATTTAACTAAAATTAACTAATTTTATTTAAACTTTAATTAGAATTACAAATAATTTTAATTAAACACCAATTATGCCCATATAAGATTCAATATCTCATGTTGATTCTTATTTATTAAATATCTCATATTTAATCATAAAGTTTCTCAAACTTTACAATCAAATCCAACTTGATTAAATTTACTTTGCTCTCTTCAACCCATTCTATATGTGAGACCCATTAGGTTCCCAAATATGTTGGCAATGATTATAAATTCTAATTCTAATTCATAATTAGAATTGGATAAATTAAAACTCCTTTTAATTTATCTTTAATTTTCTAATTAAATAATTTATAATCATAGATCAAGATTGGCGTCTAACAACGCGTCATGACCACCCAAATATTTAGGAATGTCAAAGTGGTTTTGACTAACCTTTTCGTGCCTAATTTTTCCATATAATTCAATCATTTCATCAACTAATGTTCCAATTAGACATAGAGCATGGAATTAATGTCTACTCTATTTTAAGTTTAATCATATTAGTTCTCCACCATTATCTATTGATTCAATTAATGATATTTGTAAACTATTTACAAAATATCATTTCACCTTGGCTAAGTATTTCCCGAATCAATATTAATCGAGAACAATAAAACATTATCCCTAATTACTTTAGGGTGATGAATCCTATCTTGATCACTCAACTACCTCCATATAGT
>JAOSBN010000179.1:28075457-28087402 GCA_027563595.1 Erythroxylum suave
CGTCTACAGTGATGGAGCTGGTGATGGCGATAATATTGAGACCAAATCTGTGACATCCAAAGTATTTCCTTATCTTATAAGTGATTTAAGAGAGAAAAAGATTTGTCAATCCAAACCATTCCAAATTATTCAAAACTTATTTAAGAATTTAAAACTAACCTAACTACACAACAATTTAAACCTATCTACTAAACATGCTAATTTATGGCCATTATCTTGACCTTGTATCATTGGAAACTCAACCTAGATCAATTATGAGCGGTTTGCCTCCAACCTTTTTGTTTAACCTCAGTTTTTTAGCTTGTAAGTAAGCTACAAATTGCAGAATAATCAGAAGGACAATGTGGATAACATTATGGAAGCCAATTAAGCTCAATAATGTCCTTTTTCGGAAAAAAAATGTCAATATAGCAAGGAATAACAAAACTTCTTGAATCTTCCATTAAACCCGACAATTTGTCCTGAACGAAGGTGAGTTATTCTCCTTCTTCCTTGATCACCTTCGTCTCCTTTGCTTCTTCTGCTTCATGAACAAAGACTTTCATAGTTTCTTCAAACTCGATGATTGTCATCATCTGTTCTTCATCCTTTTGCTCTTCAGAAGATTCGAACACATCAATTATCCTGAATGAAGTACTAACCTTCATAATCTTAAATGCATCATTCATGTTGAATGTCTATTCATCATCATCAATCCAAAGGATAAGGTTCTTTGCGTCGACATCTACCAAAGATTTATTGATTTTCACATGTGGTATATCCAAGACTAGTGGATAATAGGGAAGGTTGGTATTCTTTTCCCTATACTCTCTCATCATCTCTTGGTCGCCAATGATTTGGACGACATAGTCTTCCTCTGGTTCTTCTAGCTCTACCCTATTCCAAAGTGTGATAGCCTCATATTGCTCTCATTGATGTAATTCAATATTTCTTAAAGAGTCTTCCACACTTCTCTTACAAAATTCATATAAAGTTGTCTTACTTAAATCTCTAGGTTATGAATAGAAGCGGTATGATTTTTCGTTATTAGATCAATTTGCTCTTCTAGTCTCTTCTACCTTTCTTCCATGTCTGTGAGCTTATCCAGGACCTTATCCAATTTGGACTCCTATGAACCGGATTCATCGTATTGTAATTCAACTAGGTCATAATGTCCTAGATGGGTACCTACATTGTTTGACCAATAGAATTCGAGGTGGTTATGCCACCCCGTAGTGTACAGATTCCAATGAGGGTTGTTATTTCCCCAATCATAATGTGACTCATTGTAATTCTCAAAATGTCCTTGCTCCTTATAATATCTATCTTCTATGATCATTCTTTTTATCTCATCTTAGCACTCAACTCTTCAAATGTCTCACTCTCACTCTAAAATGTCTTGATGTGTCCCTACTTTACGCTCCAAACTCCTCTATGTTTTTAACTAAAAACAAAACGATGACGAAAAGCCCTAGACTAAAGAACTAAATTTCTTTTCCCTGATAATAGCGCCAAAATCTTATTCACTCAAGGTTACAAGCGCTAAGTTATACTATTTATAACCTTGGTAATTATCATAAACGCACGATTCATTCGCATAATACCTAAGGTGTCGATCCCATGAGGAAGGGAACTACTCCTAAAATCAAAAGATAGCTAAGTTCACAATACCTAATTAAACAACTACTGCAGAAATTAAAATTAATTGATAATCAAATACGAGAAATTAAAGTGCTAAAAACTCACAAAATAGCCAACTCACACAAATAATCCGAAAATCAACCTAGAAATGACCAATTGAGAGAAAGGGGGATTCAATTCGAAACTAAAGAAAATCTGCCCATTTATATAATTTCTGATTTAACGGGTCTAAATGATCCTAAGGTGAATTACTCTCTCTTGAGTTATAATTCTTAAACCTAGTTGATAATCCATAATTTAAATGATGGAATCGTAATCTCTCGATTTATGATTGACCCAAAACCTAAATTAGCTCTAAGTTTTCTATTAACCTACTAGGAATCTATGCTCGATCTCTCATTACACAACTCTATCGGTTTGACTCAGCTCTCTACCTATGGATTTACCTAACTCTCCTTAGCCTAAACTGATGATTTTCACCCAACTCACCCTCTCAGTTTGTTGCCAAGTTATGAAGAATTGAAATTCAATCAAAATTAAAATGAATAGAACACAGCCAAATAAACTTCATTAATCTCAAGAACAAAAACTCCAAAGGTGAGTTTAGAAAAAAGATCAATACTTAATGACAAAATTTTCCAATCAATATCCAATCTCATACATCAATGAAATCAAAATAAAAATCGAAAAATACTGTCATGGATCTCAAAGGTCGCGATTGCGACAAACCACCTGTTCCGTGAAGTACGTCGCGTCAAACGTATCATCGTGCCTCTCTTCCTTCATCTCCTTCCTCAATCGCCTGATCTCTCTCTTGGTCTCTCTCAGATTTTTGCAGAATCTCACCACTTTTGCACAACTCTTTCTCATTCCAAAACTGTTCATAGCTATAATGTAATGTTCTATTTATTCTATGGAAGCCTTAGGTCAAATTTGGGGTCGAAATGGTTCAAAAATTCGCTCAAAAATCAAGTTTTAATGTGAGTCCGATGTGAGGCACGATCATGACTTTAATATTTTTGTTACAATCATGGCCCAATGTGTATGATCGTGTCCTGACTTGATTCTTTCTGTCACGATCGTGGCCCAATGTGCCCGATCGTGGCCCAATGTGCCCGATCGTGACCCAATGTGCCCGATCGTGGCCTAGTTGCTACTAGCTCTTCTTTTCTGTCACAATCGTGGCCACTGTGCACGATCATGGCCGATTATCCTTTGGCCCAAAACTCTTCAAATCTTCACCGTTCTTCCCTATTTGAACTGCAACACTAGCACACACATCATGGTAGCTAAAAAATATAACAGTTAAACTCGAAGATTCAAACTAACTTACAAAAACACTTAAACACACAACTAACATAATTATACCGTAAATGCACAATCAACACTCAAATTCACACTAATTACATAACAAATCACACCTTAAAACATCATGTAAAATACAACTATCAAGGCCCATTCTTCTCAATAATCTCATGCCTATGTATCTTGGACTGAGCTTGTCTTTTTTACTAAATCTTAAGACTCCTTTCAATGGAAAGGCTCTAAAAAATACTTTCTCTCTAACTTCATATTCCATCTCCTTTTTATATGCATCCATATAGCTCTTCATCCTGTCTTGAGCTGCCTTGAGTCCCTACTTCACCAAGTTAATCTTGTTAACCGTAGCTTGTACCAACTCAAGTCCTAAAAGGCCCTTTTCACCTTCCTCATCCCAAAAGATAAGAGTTCTGTACCTCCTACCATATAAAGTCTCACAAAGTGGCATTTGAATTCCTAAATGGTAGGAATTGTTGTAAGCAAAGTCAATTAAAGGTAGATGATTATCCTATGAGCCTTTAAAGTCCGTAACATAAGCTCTTAACATTGTCTCTAATGTCCTTATTATCCTTTCTAATTGACCATCAGTCTATGGATGGAAAGCTGTGCTAAAATGCAACTTGGTTCCCAAAGCCTCTTACAAGCTTTCCCGAAATTTGAAGGTGAATATAGAATTTGTATCTAAGACTATAGAACTTGGAATCCCATGAAGTCTCATTATTTCATATTTATTCCTTGGCCAAGGCAATCAAAGAATCTATTTGTTTAAATGGCAGGAAATGTGCTGACTTGGTTAGCCTATCGACAATCACCCATATTTTGCCATGCTTATTACTGGTTCTTGGCAATCCCATCAACAAAATCCATTGTATTCTTCTCCCACTTCCATTTAGGAATAGAAAAAGGTTTAAGTTTGCCGGTAGGTGTTTAATGTTCTACTTTAACTTGTTGGCACATCAAGCATTTTCTAACATACTCTGCAACATCTTTCTTCATTCCTCTCCACCAAAAGTGCTCTTTTAAATCTCTATACATTCTTGTACTCCCCGAGTGCGTTGTATATAGAGCATAGTGTGCTTCATCAAGAATCTCATCCTTCAACTCTTGCATGTTTGGAATACATAATCTCTTGCCTACCACCATCAATCCATCTTCTCTTATCTCTATTTCAAAAGACTTACCATTTTTAATTTCTTCTTTAAGCTTGCTCAAGTAATTATCTCGCTCCTATAATTCCTTAATCTTTTCATTAAGCACTAGCCTTATTCTAAAATTAGCCAATATATAACCAGATTCTACTTGCCTCAACGTCACTTCAAGTTTGGGTAATTCCCTCATCAATGGAAGGTATATTATCTCCATATGTGCCATAGTAGATTTTCTACTCAGTGCATCCGCTACTACATTAGCTTTCTCCAGGTGTTAGTTTATCATCTTCAGTAGTTTTAACCACCTTCATTGCCTCAAATTTAACTCTTTTTAGCTCATCAAATATTTAAGACTCCTATGTAAATACCTTGGCGGTGACTCCATATAAGTAATGTCTCCATATTTTCAATGCAAAAATTATGGCAGCTAGCTCTAAGTCATGTGTGGAATAATTCATCTCATAGGGTTTTAATTGCCTAGAAACATAGGCAATCACTTTATTTCCTTGCATCAATACAGACCCCTATCCCTTCCTTGAGGCATTACTATATAATGTACATCCATCACTACTAG
Organism: Erythroxylum suave; assembly: GCA_027563595.1. Lineage (NCBI taxonomy): Eukaryota > Viridiplantae > Streptophyta > Magnoliopsida > Malpighiales > Erythroxylaceae > Erythroxylum > Erythroxylum suave. The sequence continues at coordinate 28,080,120 of JAOSBN010000179.1, forward strand.
AACACAAGGTCAGAATCGGTGCAGTTGTGAGCCTATTCTTTAATTCCTCAAAACTATTTTGAAATTCTCCCATCTACACAAACTTCTGACCCTTCCTTTTCAATTTGATGAGTGGGGCTACTATCATGGAAAGCCTTCTACAAATCTTTTGTAATAACCAATTAAACCTAAGAAACTTTTCATTTCTACTACATTCTTAGGTACCTTCTATTTAACTATAGATTCTATTTTCCTTGGATCCACATGTACTCCTTTTTCTGAAATTACATTTCTAAGAAACACCACTTCTCTTATCCATAATTCACATTTATCGATTTGACATACAACTTTTTCTTCCTCAATGTCTCTAAGGCAATCCTTAAGTGTTCTTCATGCTCCTTGTCACTCTTAGAATAAACCAATATATCATCAATAAAGACTATGATAAATTGATCTAAGAAAGGCTTGAAGACTCTATTCATTAAGTTTATGAAGGCTGCAAGGGCATTAGTTAATCCAAAGGGCTAACTAAAAACTCAAAATGCCCATATCATATTCTAAAGACAGTTTTTGACACATTAGACCCCTTTATTCTCAATTAGTGGTAACCAAATCTCAAGTCTATCTTGGAGAAGGCTTTTTCCCCTTGAAATTAATCAAACAAATCATCTATGCATAGGAGGGGATATCTATTCTTGATGGTGACATGATTGACCTTCTTGTAGTCCACCCACATCCTCAAGCATCCATCTTTCTTCTTCATAAAAACAGTGGGAGCTCCCCAAGGTGAAGAGATAGGCCTAATATAACCTTTCTCCAATAGCTCTTCTAATTATTCCTTAAGCTCCTTCAATTCTATTGAAGCCATTCTACAAGGTGGAATTGATATTGGTGCAGTGCCTAGAAGAAGATTTATAGTAAACTCAATCTCTCTAGGTGTTCTTAGTAATTCCTCACATCTAGAAATTTTATGACCATAGGAATATCTTCTAATTTTTCTCCAAGTACCTTCTTATCTACTGCATATGCCAAGAATGCTTCACATCCTTTCCTCATCATTTTTGCTACTAATAGAGCCGAAATAATACTAGGTGGGCTTGCTTTCCTGTCTCCCACAAATACCAACTTTTCACCTTTGTCAAACTCAAACTCTACAATCTTCTATTCACAATTCAAATTGACATTATATTTTTTCTAAAGTATCCATGCCCAAATTCACATCTAATCCCTCCATCTTCAGCGGCATTAAATCCACCACTAATTTTACTCCACCAATGTATATTTCACAATCTCTATATACTTAACTAATAATTATATATATCGGCCAATTAGGGTACTAACCATTAAAGGACTATCTAATGGACTCAAACTTTTACCATACACTATCCTACTTGACGAAATAAATGAGTGGGTAGACCCTAAATCAATTAAAACAACAATATCATCATTAAATAATTTAACCATACCCATCATAACCTCTGGAGTTCCTTTTGCGTCCTTCCTTGTTATTGCAAACACCCTAGTTAGTGCTTGCCCCCTTGATCTTCCTAGAGGATTCACTTTCTTGGTTACACTGGAACTGCCCACTTCTGTTGTAGCCTTAATTCCCACAGTCTCAGCCGTTTTTGGAGCTTGCATTTGAGTTCCCACCCATCTTGCATACTGCAAGCACCATCTAGCCATGTGTCGTTTTTCTCCATAGTTAAAACAAGCTCCACTCAACCTATAGCACTCCCCTTATGGAATTTTCCACAATGGTCGCATGTAAGAATAGATGACTTATCCCCCTGTCCTCTTTTACTGCTTCCAACCATTAAGGCTTGTCGAGAGATAGTTCTCATTTGTTTTGGCCTGCTTGCACCACTGATCCTATCCTCATATTATGCAGGGAAGGTCTTGGCAGTCCTCTCTATCATAAGAGCACCACCTCCCCTCCTAAATTGTTCTCTTCCTTTCCTCTTTCTGTTTATTGCGCTCCTCACATTCTCTACATTCTCAACCCTTAATGCAGCTTCTACTAGCTGTTGGAAGTCACAGAAATTTTGTGCTTCAAATTTTTCTCTGATGACTAAATGCAATCCCGTTTCAAACCTACAGCTCTTCGTTGCCTCGCTCCTCATCATCTCAATTGCATATCAGGACAATTGCATATATTTATGCTCTTATTTTCTCATCGTCATCTCCCTCTAGGTGAGACTCAGAAACTCCCTTTGCTTCTACTGGATATACACCTCAGACAAATATTTCCTCCTATAAGTAGCTAGGAAGTCCCCTATGTTATCACTAATGATTGTATCTAACTCCCTGGTAGACTTTCCTACTAATGCAAGGCATGTCCCTGTAGCAAACTTGCGGCATATACAACATTTTCATCATCCTCATTGTCCATTTGTTCCAATTTCCTTTATGTCTTCCTCAACCATGTTTTAACTTCTTCTAGATCAGTTATTCCATGAAAATCCACTGCCCTATACTTCCTAAGCTTGTCAGATTGCTTTCCCTTCTTAGCTAGGGTTGGAGTAGAAGTTTGTAGCATCTGGCCCATAGCCTGGACAAAACCATAAGCAAAGGCTTGGAAAAGTCTAGGATCTAAGGGATTAGGTACTTGCTCTTAAGGAAAAGGTGATTCATGCATTTATGATCGAAAGGGCTCACTATCATGCCCTACAGAAGCCTCAACATTTCCTAGGGCTCTAGACTCATCAGTTCCTTACTCTCTTAGTGGAGAGTCAAGTGCAGTAGATCCTTACAAAGCTCCTCATGTTCTTCTACTAAGTGGCATCTTACTCCTTCAATTTAAAAATTAAACTTTAGCTTACATTTTACTTTAACCTTATTTCCTATATGTATGCATGATATGCATGTCACTCAATGCAATCAATTAATCCAATAATGCCAACAACATGACAATTTGGAATTAACAATTCTTAAATAATCTCTAAACTTATTATTTTATATTAATCACACATCAAAATAATTCATATCACAATGTATTTTAAGAATAGGAATCCTTAAACCTAACGCTCTGATATGAAAAATGTTGAGGCCGGGTCTCTGTACTTATTGAGAGAATTGGTGATTTGTGGTCTACTGATGGATGAAGGCTCCTAAGATTTAGAGCCTTTCTTTTATATGTCAAGGGGAGGGTTAAACCACTTGAAAGCCCAAGTTTAACCTAATTTTTGGAAAGTTTCACCTGTCACCCTCGTGCATAGGTATGATCGTGCACCCCTGACACAAAAAGGGGTCTATCATGATCGTGTTAGTGCATGATCATGAAACCTGATGAGTGAAGGGGTTTGGTTATCAAACTTGTAAAAATCGTATCTCTTAATTCTGATGTCCATAATTTTCAATCTTTATACCATTGGAAAGATAAGGGGATAAGATACTATTTTTATAAAGACCACTTTATCTTATTTGACTTACATGAATACAATTTAATCATCAAAATCAGGACACAATTTCTATTAGGGATAGCACTGCAACTATATCCGCCTTTTTGTTCTTTTGCCTATTATGAGTTTTTACATATTCCAAAATGACCCTAATGCAACAAACACTAGATGAACATATATGACTCCCAGCATAACAATTTATTTTAAATCTAACTAGGGCCATCTTCAAACATACAATTCTGTTTCCAACAACAATTAAGATCCCAACAAAGAAGATAGTTTAAGCATGTACAAGGGAAACTTCTTTAACTCTTGCATCTATTACTTAATCAAAGCAGAGTTTATATATAGCTTTAATTACATATCAAAGACCACATCAGTAGCATAATACAAAATATAAATGAATGCCCATGCTTGATATGCTTATAAAGCTACCAAATGTAGTCGAACTAACTTAGTTACAAAAAATAGAAATCTTAGAGTTTGCCAAAGCTTACAAGGATCAATTGTCTTCTCATTCTGCACCTGAGGAGTGGGAAATAGGGTGAGCTATGAAGCTCAATGGTTAATACATTTATAGCCATTGGTAATGAGTATATATATATACACATTATAATCTAGTAACTAAATTATCCACAGTTCTAACTCAAAGAAATCATAGGAATGTTATCACAAATTATATCGTGTATATTTAACCATCAAAACATAATACTCAATTGTGCATCATGCTCAAAAAATCAAAATTAAATGTTCAATATAATGGCTTGAGAGAGTCCAATGGATCGAAATGGAGAAACCGAAGTTTACACCATAAATTAAATGAGTCTGTCTCTTAGGAGTTCATGTGCCACAAGCGAGCATCCGGGAGAGGGCTTTAAGTCAATATGCATGGGACGAACGAAATGGTTCTCTATTTCCCAAACACAAGCAAATTTCGATGCTCAATTCATTTCATCACATGTTCATAATTTCATGCTTCTTGTGTTTTTTCCTCTTTTCATTAATACAAAATGCCTTAAAAATTCTTCAAGGCATAATATGGTAACAAATCATAGTTTTCCAACAATCACAAAAATTCAAAGTTAAGCAATTAAGCATGTAAGTAAGCAATCAAGAAATTAGCCCATCATCCACAATAACTATAAACATATTACCCACCTAATTGATTGTCAGTCCAAACTCAAGTTTGCCTTTCCTCTTCCTCTTTCCTTGGAATTTCTTGGTTTCCTTCAAACCAACAAATTTTTATTCAAAAAAATATATAAATAGAAAATCCATAAAGCTTTAATAATCATAATTGAACTTAGACTTAATCTACCTATGGTTTATCTAAGCTAAAATAACTAAGATTTAGTTGAAAATCTACGAAAATCAAATTTAAGTTTCTTGGTCCTCTATTTTCTCCCTTTATTTCCAACACATGAAACTCATTTTCTCTAGTCCCTATCTCTACCAAACCAAGAGGAAAAAATGAAGGTCACTTAAAGCTCAGCTGAATCCTCTTCCATCTTCTTCTTTCTCCTTTTTCTTTCTTTCCTTCTTCCTTTTCCTAGTTCGTTTTTTCCTTCTCTTCTTTTATTTCCTTCTACGTTTTTCTTTCTTCCTTCCTAGCTTCTCCAACACGTTTCTCTTCATCTCTATCCTTTTTTTTATTAGTTATTTAAGACAACTTTTAGTCCTTCCAAGTTTACCCGTCCATATTTAATTTAATGTCTACTTGCTCCTTTGTTCTCTTATGTCTATTATACACGAACTTAATTCTAACATTTCTATTTAGCACAAACACATGTAAATAAAATATATATTCATGACTAAACTCCAATAGATTCTAATTTAATAATTCTAATTTCTATTCATGCTTGCTAAAATAATGGACTAAATTCTAAGAAAAATTTGGGGTCCAGCACATTTATCAAACTCCTCAGACTATTAATGTCCAGAATTATCTCAATCACATTCACATCAGTAATGATTCAATATAGAAATTTAAAACAGAACAATTAAGGTAAGACCATCTAGGTTGACTCACAGTATGCTCTAGATTAGCATTTACTTCTATGATCCACAAATGTCTGGAAGCTAACGTTCAATCCTGTGTATCAACTTCATGAAATACACATATTACTAATCTGCACAATAAAATAAATATTCAATTACACACACACGCACACGCACACACACGCACACACACATATATGTTATGTATAATGCAGGCTCAATTTGACTATTCCATGTATGTTTCTTTAATCACATCACTTGATCACTATCAACATCATTTGCGTATGTCAAGCTTACTCTTAAGTTCATAGCTCAAAGAACTTAGTTATTCTAGTATCATCCATCATATATCTATCGTATACGAGCTCTCTAATCCTTTTTCTAGTATTATAAGATCTCATAATATCCAATTTCTCATTCCTCTTTACTCAATATTCATTTCTAATCTCCTTTAAATTACATTAGCAATCATATGATCACATTCATTCCTATTATACTCATAATTTTCCAAATTTTGGTACTTTGATATCAATAATTCATTCACTATGTTGTAACCTCATTTATCACTCTAATCATTTTACATATTTAATCGCTTAATCCATCGTCAACTAGGTTCATTTCAAGCTTTATTCAAGCCTAAATTTATCATAGGAAAGTACCTCACCATTTGTTGTTTCAAACTATAACATAAAAGTTAACATCTCAAATTTAGGCCATTCCCACAATCGTGGGATTCATCAGCAGAACACATTTTTCCCTCCTTTCAATTCCCATGATCGTGGAGACATTCCCATCGTGGGTTTTGTTAACAAAATGTTTTAGCCCCTTTTATGCATTCCCACAATCATCGGTTATGCAAATCCAAAACTCCCATCAATAATCTTCCAATTCTGACAGCTTTTTAACTATTATATGTTACAACCAAACCATCTTATGCTCAATTAATCATTTCTACTTCATTTCCCCTTCATTCTCATTTCATTTCTATCTCAATATCATTCATAAACAAATCATAATCTATGATTGTTCATAAACACCAAAAATAGAACATCCATATATAAACATTCATCGTTAACTTTTCAACACACATTCAACTCCATTATCACCTTCATTTCATTTTTAAACTATCATCTTAACATGTTCTCATTTTAAGAAACTAATTTAGCCTTTTGTTTAACTTCAACTCATCTCTATAACATCCTAAGAAATACACATTATCATACATTGAAAAAAGAACATGAAAACATCCATTCACTAATCAAAATTTCTGCACTTTTTTTACACCATTTTAGGGATTATTCTATCTTTAAAACATCTTTAAAATTATTAACCATCGTATGTGTAAAACAAGACATGAATATACTAATGTTTCTCATTCATGTTTCAGCATATACTCTTCACCATTTCATGATCATTTAACCACTAACTATTATCATAAAAGTTGTTATTCAACAATCTATATAGAATAATAATACACTTACTAGTTTTAACTCAACCTTTCTGAAATCACCATATAGCCCTAGCTTCCAAGCCTCATACAAACATCCTAATTTCAAGAGGAAGGGTTAGGTTATCTTTGCAACAAATGATGAAGACAACAACATAGAGAAGCAAGTGAAAGAGTTGGGCAAGATTTGACATGGAGTGAGTGAGAAGAGAGTGTCGTGGGTGGAGAAGAAAGTGAAGAAGATGGAGAACAAAATGAAGAAAAGAAGAAAGCATGTATTAACCAAATTAAAGACAAAAGATTGTCTTTCAAATGAGACAGCATTGAGTGAGGTGTGTGGCAAGGCAAGTGACACTTATCACTTGCCAAATGTCACCACCTTGTTGTTGGGTCCCGAAAATTTTTTTTATTTATTCGAATTAATTATTTATTGACTTATGGATTCATTCGTTAATTATATA
>JAOSBN010000179.1:28087502-28119481 GCA_027563595.1 Erythroxylum suave
GGACTTTATCATATACATCTAAAAATGTACAAGATAAATAATGCCTTTAAATAATTTGTCACTAAACTACAACCAAAATGATTGACTGTAGAGCATAAACCAACACCAATTTCTGCGTGCGTCAAGCATGTTGGACAAATCTTATCAACTTGTAGGAAGGCCATGTGATCTGTTGTGCTTGGTTTATTTTTAACAACTAACTAGAGAAGAATATAGAAAAGTCGTGCAGTTAAAGCCTTACGCCGTACAATCTTAAACTAGTCTACTCTAAAGCTTCTACACCGTAACAACTTCTTAACATTTTTGTTTGTGATGTGAACTGGTTTGTCATTCTACAAAAATGATAACAGGCTCGTCTATGTTGGGGGGTTGCTAAGTTGGAGTTGTCTCAACTGAATCAGGAAATTCCAAGATTTATATCAAATGGCTTAACCTGGTGTGTAGAGGAAGTATATGAGTACCCAAATGACGTAAAGAGTTGATCAGCTATCCCAGGCCTGACCAACTATCATACCAGCACGTTATTACTCTGTCGTTGCCAATTTTTCATGTCATCTCTTCCTTGACCATGTCTCCGAGTTCTAGGAACTGAGTAAGGAAGTGTGAATTCAAGGGATCTTTTTTAAAGAAATGTAACAATTTTTTCTTATTATAATTATTAAGAGCAAAACCATATTTCTATTAATTAACTTTAAAAAGGTTGAACTACGGTTGTTACGTTTTATCTCTCGTTGATCTTTGTACTTTCATGTATTCAAGAAAAATCAAGTCTTCATATTATTCTTTGTCACTCTGTTATCTAATCTTCAATTTTTTTTTAAAATTAAAATGACGCGTTTTGAGCCTAAACAACGAACTTCTTTAACAGCATTAAAGTCAAGATTCCGGAAGCGCATGGACCTGCTGATCTTGACATTAATTTCTCGAGAAGTATAAAATGAATGGGGTTAGGTTGGTTGGTGTAGAACTTGAAGAATTGGGATTCGAAGCATATTTTTTGTAATAGTATGTCATAAATGAAACCAATTTGAAATCAAAATTGAAAAATATTAATAAGAGAATCATTGTAAAAATAATAAAAATGAGAATTTCAAAAAATATTAATAATTTCCATTTAAATACTAAAAAGTTAGGTAAATATTTATAACTATCAATCATGTATATAAAATTAAGAGAGAAAAACTATGCAAAATAAGATTTAAAATAAATAGAAAATTTCTTAAGGAACGGCAAAAGAGTTTTCAAAGCTTTTCAGAAGAAACATAAAAGGCTGGGAGCTCTTACGCATCTTGAAAAGTGATAGTCATTATTTTCTATTGACATTATCGATAACATAAACTATATATATTTTATGTTGATTGACTTGGAGAAAAATCAAGACCTTGCATGTGAAGTACGGCCGTCATATTTGATTACTTATTGGTCTTTGTCCATACATACAATAAAGTGCGTGTAAGGTTTCAAATTAGTACTATCATTGTTTATTATTTCAGTTCTTCATTCTTAATATTTGCATGTAATCGGCATTATTTCTCTTAAAAAAATGACATTTGACTTGGATTAGATTCCTTCCCTTAGGCAATTTTCATTGCCAATGACAAAAACTACCCTCGATTTAAGAAAAAAATTAGCACCTAGTTGCATGTGAAGTTCTGATGTCACGTTTGAATTCTTGTTGGTCTTTTTATATAATATCAAATATTCAAAAGCGTGGACGTCTTAACTTTCCTAGTCCATTGTTTAAGTCAGTCCACAGCATTAATTGTACATATTGGCATCGAATACGCATCTAATTTCGCATATTCTACTTTGTGTGTATTGAAGAAGTTCCACGTATAGAAGTTTTTCTTCATGTTATGTAGGCTTTACGAGAATATGCCCAAGCTCTCATATTATACAGATAGTCTAATAAGTATTATATTCATCACATTAATTTAAAGGATGACTTCTCTTAAACAAGAGAAAAAGATAATCTCCTCTGTGTACTCCTCGAATTGGAACCCCTGCCCGTGATTGGAACAGGAGGTCACTTTAATTTGTAGATTTTACGAGAATAATTTTATTACTTAAAATTAAGATAACTAATTACTATGTAATTAATTTGTGAAAATATTTACATAGTTAATCAACATACTGTAAAGAATTATCAAATGAAATTATAACCATAAGTAGCGTTTCAAAATTTATCAATATCAATATAAAACCTTAATATAATAAACTTCCAGGTTAATATTGACATATTAAAACCTTAGGGACTTTAAATCCGTATCTATGGTTCTCATTTTCAAGTTTTCCATTACACAATCTATTTAAAAACTCTAAAGTAACCTAAGAGATACAACTTATTACAATTACAGGGATAAAATAAATTAAGATAAGACTAATCTAAATATAAACATAGAATCTCATCTAAAAATTGATCTAATCTCCTAGTAGATGTTGAATTAAACTCCAGTTATATAGTTAGATCACAGCTCTACCTCCTAAAAGATCACTTATAAAAGAGAACATTGCGAAGCAAGTTGACACATTATTATCATTAATTCACTTTGACAATATTATCTGTGCACTTAGTACCATTTATTCTTATTAACTTAAGCATCAGAGAATTTTTGCAAGAATAAACTCCTATACTCTAACTTTTATTTTTTGGTGTAGGCTTGAAGCAAAAAGTAGTTAAATAGGCCTTTAATCCACATAATTTGGTGTTACTTATGGGATATTCTTTTGAAAATTTGTGTATTCTCACTTAAGTAAATCTCAAACTAGTTGTGATATCACCACTTAGAGAAAGAGCAATGGATTCACCAACCTTGCTAGAGTAACCCCTCCTATAAAATTACTTAAAATAATAAGCATTTGAGGTCTCAACACTTAATGAACATATTGCTATAGTCAAGACATTAGAACAACAAGTTAACAGTTGAAACAAGAAAAGAAGTAGACTTGTAGTCCATGTCCATCATTGGAAGGTGCCCTATCAATACCCCTAATGTTAATTCCACTAGAACACAATATATAAGGAAGACTTTGATAGTTGACTATATTCTAATACCCGATGATTTATTAGAGAAATTACCAAGCATGTTTAATATGCCAGAACTGGACATTAGTGACAAAAAGCATGACCCATTTGATCATATACAAAAGCATAATGAACTCATAGATTTCCTTAGCATGTCTGATGCTAAAAATTACAAGGTCTTGTTTTCTCCTTTAACAAGAGCAACCCATTCATGGTTCCAAACACTACCTTCCACATCAATTGCCATATTCCATTAACTAATGTCTAAGTTCATATCACACATTGTTAGCAAAAGACATAGATTAAGAGACTCTACTATTTAATATCTATAATTCAAGTATAAAAGGAAATAATAAAGGATTACTTATTGTACTTCATATTTGATACAATCTAAATCCCAAGTCTTAGGATGGTACTAGTAGCATTTACCAATGAGATAAGACCTTGGTGACCTTTGTAGAACTATTTGTAGAAAAAGTGACCTCAAAATTTTAAGGAAGTATGCACTAGAGAGTAAAAGGATCTTGATCGTAAGAATGTTACGTGCAATGTGGGAAGCCCAACTAATAGAAAAGATTGAAGTAGAAAAAGGTTTTCATCATTAATTAACAAGTATTATAAGAAGATGTCAAGTGTAGGTCAAGAAAACGTTGAGAAAAAGGAAAAAAGGAGGATCCCCCTCCCCTCTAGTCTAGTACTTTATTAAATAGGAAGTTGATGCATATCAAACACACTAAAAAATAAAACATAACTCTGCATAACTAAACTTGTAATAATGGTAAGAAAGGATTATGTCCATAGAGAGTTTGTGATTAGCTTTTGTTATAAATAAATTTGTGTATAGGATTGGGGGGTTTGGTTAAGTAAAAATAAACCATGCAAGATAATTTTTTTCTTTAACTCTTAATCTCAGTCCTATAACCAAGGTTGGACTGATCAATCTAAATTTAGTTATAGATGGGATAACTATCAGAATTACTTTTATGATAGTTTACAGGACACAGCAATTCCCATGTGGACCAGAAGCTTCTTGTCACAACTCAAGTATGCCTTTGGATGACTGTATGAAGACCTGTAATGCTGGCCATCTTTATTTTCAACAGGGTATGTAGCAACTTCATAAGAGTATGCAACAACTTCAGTATAATACCCTACAATTCTAGTAGGATGAAACGCAATCTTGGACTAGTTTCCAGCATGTGAAGAGCCAACAAAACTCAGTTACATCCCTAGAAGAATTGATGAATGTTGTGATTGATAATAATCTCCATTTTCAACATAACCTACAATAGCAATTGCAACAGTTCCAGTAAGGGAGGAGCTCGAAGTAGAAAAAGACATATCTTTAAGCTGGAAGTTAAGTACTGAGTCCATAATTATGTTCAAGACTAACCTTCACTTAACCTGCAGGTTGGAAGAATGAAACCAAGAAGAAAAAGGTGAAGAGTCATTTGAATTGTTTCAAAAGAGTGAGGACTCAGTAGAGATAATGAATCTAAAGATAGGGAAAACGTTGGAGGTGAATGATTATTAACCAAGGCCCTATCCAAAAGAACCTCATGTGGGGGAGCTGCATGTGACACATGAAGATCATAATTTTTTCTTTTAAGGGGGAAACAAGGAGTCAAGCTAGCGACCCTTAACAAAGACGCTTCTTAGGAGGCAACCTAAGGGAAGTAAATTTCTTTCTTTACATGCTTTAAACTTAACCAAATGTCGTACCAAAGCCATAAAGCTAGTGGAACATTTGTGATTGTTGAGTTTAGGATGTACAAAATTCTATATGGGGGGGGGGGGGGTGTACATATGTGTGGATTGACTATAATGATTAGGATGTTATTTTATATATTATCATTGAAATTCCTATGTTAATATAGTTTCTTTTAATGCTTATAAAAAAGAAAAGAAAGAAAGAAAAGAGAAAAGAAAAAAAAGAAGAAAAAGAAAAAAGTTTTAATAAATGTATTAAGGAGGAATTGCATATGTATTGAAATGTTGTTTATGATTAATGCATCCTCCTAAAGTTGTAATGAATGTGTTATTAGAGTAAGTTGAATATGAGGTAGATATTGGCTTAGAAGGTTAACACTTTTGTGGTTTCAATGTATTGTCATCAATTGTATGAGTTATTACTTCAGATTGGTATATGCTTTATGTGGTTTGTGTGTAAGAGTTGAATTGAGTTATGAAATATAAATGTTGCATTCGTCATAGCTGATGGTACCCAGTTTTTGATAAGTGTTAACTCATACACTTGATGTCACATTGAGTGTTGCTTTGTTTCACTAGTTTAATGGCTTCCAAGTTACTTGACCCAAATACATTTCACGTTATGTTTTCCCACATTATAACCTTGAAAAGCCCTTTAATTCATGATTTTGTATGTTAATTTTAGTGGCGGAGAAATAAAATGATATGCAAAGTTATACATTATCATGATCAAGAATGGTGTTAAGTTTGCCCATGGATGTATTTTAGTTAGACACATTTTTTGAGTCCACCATTAGATTGCTCGAATTTTAAAAGTATTAAATGTTGATTAATCATGAGTAAAAGTTTGGAATGTAGACTTCTTACTACGATTTTTGAAAGTTGTTCATCTGTGCTTATGATTATATATTCTCTGAAGATATCGAAATTGAGTAAATGTTTGGGGTCTACGAGCTTAGTTTTGATGTTTTGCTCGAGGACAACCAACAACTAAGTGTGGAGGAAATTGATATGTGCTTAATTAATTGTTTCATTATTTGATAACTTGGCAATTAAGGATATGAAATTGCTTAAGATACTCACTTTGACTCATATATGATTTTAGACACAATTCAAGAGTAAAGAAGTTAAAGCGAGTCAAAACCACAATATTTGGGTCATTTTTTGAAGGTTAATTTTTACTTTTCTTTATAGAGGAAGAAGAATAAAATTAAAGCAAGAAGAGAACAAATTTAGCCTAAAAGAAGTGGAACCATAACAGCTAGAAAAATAAGGTGGATAAAGAAAAATATCAAAATGACAGTAGAAGTAAAGCAAATGGTCAAGAAACAACTGAGCATGCAACATCCAAGGAGCTATATAAAACTACACAACAAAACGTTGGACCAAATGGCTAGAAGAAACGGATAAAGCATAGAAGAGAAAACACAGACGTTAGGCCTTTCATGCAACCAACGTGCATTTCATGCAAGACCAAAATGCACATGATAGGGACAACCAAGATGAAGAAACATAGCTAGGAAGGAGCAATCAAAATGCAGACGTGGTAAGAGGAAACACAGACGTTTTCAAAAGATGCTTTTGTTTTAAATAAAGCAGTGAATAGTGGAAACAAGTTAATTGAGAAATAGGGAGTAGCCAAGATACAACAGTAAGGAAAAAAACATAGATGCTAGATAGGAGATTAAACACAATCATTTAAGCAGTAGACATAGAGGGAGTGTAGGTTTTAAAGGAGTGAACAGTAAAGTGGACCAAGAATTAATTCAGAAAATAAGACAGAACAATAGCGTAGGAGGCACAGTAGTGAAGAGGGAGAGTGGTTCTTTGGTGGGTTTTCTTTGGGCTGAATGGAGGGGGGGACTTTGTGAGCTTCAAAAGAGTATGAAGATGGAGCTAAGCTCTCCACCATGAGGAGACCATTGAAGGGTAGCTTGCCAACACTAGTTTGGAGGCAACATCAATGCCAAGACCTGGTTAAGCACTCTTTCTTTATTTTTACTGTTTCTTTTTCTCATTAGAAATTGATTTTGTTATCCTATGTTAATTGATTGGGCTTTGAGTATGGATAATCATATTCTTGTTATTGTTTAGTTATTTATTTATAAACCCATTGGGTATTATGAAAAGATAATTTTGATGTGTTCATTGAATTGTTTATTACAAACTCATTACTAAAATTTCGATATAATTCATACTTGTTATACTTGAAATTCACGTGTATTGAATAATGATTTACAATCATTAGGGATAACATAACCTAAGTTAAATGACACCTAGTATTTGATTGTTCCCTTGATTAATCGATTTTCCTAATTCGTAAAGCTACTACCCAATTGAATGTAGAGACCAAATCCTAGATTATTCAATCATTATGTTTAATTAACGATCATATCTTGATTAAATACTACCTAAGGGAAAACTTAGGTTAATTATTAACCCCTGAATAATAATTTCTAGGAGAGGTTTGAGAACAAAAAATCATAGAAAATGTTTAATTAGGGTGTAGGCCTAGATTGAACAAAAGAACCAAATTTCTAACGAATTCACTGCTTTCTTCATTTTTCATATGTTTTCTTTAATTTTGTTTATTAGGTTAGTTTTATTTTATTTTCTTGTTTGAGAAATCCAAACCCCCCAACCTAAATACCTATTAATTTCCTTTCAATAACTTTACACACATTCTCTATAGGATTGACCTAGAATTACCATTACAATAGTAGTAGTCCTATTTTTATTTTGACTAATGTTACAATGTGCTGTCAGAAACCCAAAAAATACAGAATCAATCATATTCCATTAGATTTATTATAACAAAACATGGACTTAAGATGTGTACCTTACAATCTCCTTCATTTTTTATTGTCTTCACCTCTTTAGGTTGTCATAAACCATATGGACTAAAGGAGGATGTCTCTAGTAATATCCAAATGAAGAGAGAAGCTTGAAACCTATTAGGTAGAATGGCTAGAACACCCGCAAATTCTACCTAATAGGTTTCAAGTTTCAATGACAAAAAGACATTTTTGTTCTACTTTTGGACGAAAAGTGGTGTGTCTTTGACACCCTTTGGCCTCCCTCTAATCCCCAATATCAATGGAGAGTTAGTGGAATTAAGTAAATTTTAATCCCACTTAATTTAGCGTGAAAACATTCACCTCGTGTTTAAAGGGTAATTTTGTCATTTTCTTTATTAAAGGGTAATTTTGTCATCTTACCTAATAAGCAAGATTCACATGTTTCATATGATTCCTAATCAAATGACCTTAAACTGCAACACCTTTGTAGCTTACTCATGCATCTCTTATATCTTGGATCCCTATTTAAAACTATTTTACTCATTCTTTGCACCTCTAATGTGTGATGTTGGCAAGTTTCCAATATGAATAAGTTATAATACTTTAACCTCGATATTTTGCAAGCACATGGGGTCATCTATATAGTACCTAAGGTGTCAATCCAACGAGGAGGGTTAATCTAATCCTAAAATTTAAAGTCAAAAACAATTCACAATAATTTAAAATGACCAAAACTAAACGAATAATTTATTTCAATCATGCAATCAATTCCAATAATCAAATTCGAAATTATAAAAATATTAGCAATTGTAACACCCAACAAGAATCAACTTAGGACTACCAATTGAGAGAAAGTGTAATTTATCTTAATTTAATGAAAAACCTAACTGATTATGAATTACTAGATTACCAGTTCTAGACGATCCTATGGTTGATTACTTTCGCTCGAGTTTTACCATTAACCCTAATTTATAAACCATATTCAGATTATGGGAATTGTATCCTCTTGATTAACAATCTATCCAAGACCTAAATTGGATCTGAAGTTGTCCAAAAACTACTGAAGACTTATGCAAGATCTTGTTGGAGTTATGTAAATATAGTGTCCTGGAAAGTAAGTGTATTTACATATAACCTAATTTTCTTTTAGTTGCTTTTGTAATGAAAAATATTTATTATTAATAAAACAAAAGAGTTTGGTTTTATTTGTATGAGCATTATATATATCTAGTCATAAGGTACCAAGATTTTTTTGTAAGTAATATACATATACATGGAGATGTGTGGGAAACATGTATATTATTAGAATCTAAATTAGTTGGCTCATAATTGAATAATCAAGTTGGTCAATTGATTATGGTTTAGACTGTAGTGTTGCGATTTATCTCTATGTAAGTAAAAGAGTTTAATTCAAGGGAATGATGAGTTTCATATCAAGATAGTAGTTGACTATCGATAATGACACTATTAAATGAATCTGGAATCAAGTATGTTTTAAAGAATAAAGTGGGTTGTTACTTTAATCTTAAAACATAGACCTTAACATCCTGTTATCATGAACCACAATCTTGATGAGTGGTGAACTCACATATGTTTCATTATAATTCTTGATATGATCGAAATGGATTTATATAGAGTATCAATCCAGTGTCTGCATGTTGGAATTATTAATTGAAACAAATATAAGGGAACATTCACTCAAATAAAGAATTTATAGTGATATCATGACTTTTAGATATTTTTACAGAGTTTGGTGGCAAAACTGGCTCCAGTAGTTTGATGGACTAGCTACCTATCAAGTCTTAACACCAAGATGAGATCTTTTCTGTTAATCATCATATAGAGTAAAACGAGATATCTAGAAGAAAAAACCAACATAAGGGCAAAATGGAAATTTTACCTTTTATTGAGTGGATGGTTATAATATGGTTCATAAGAAAGTTTGCAATTAGACATCTTATTTGAAACATGTATTCTCATAATACTTAGTAATTCAAGAGTTCAACTAATTATCTTTAGTAGAATGACATTTGACTAATAAGTTAGAATTAATTCTAATGAGATTAAATAAATTTCGGGTTTATTGGAGCTTGAATTATATAAGTGTAATTAGGTTCCCCATTGGCTTTTAGGAAGGTCATCAAGCAAAGTAAGAAATATAAATAGAGGTTTTAAAACCTATGATTAAATATTGGGCATACTTTAATTAGAAGCTCAAATGCACAATTAATATTAGGCTTGAATTTGGTTTGATTAGATTGATTAAATTAAAAAAAAGTTATTAAAGAAAGAAGGAGGATATTTTGGTTTTTAATACCTAAATGTGCAGCTGCACATTTAGCAATGAATTGCTAAATGAAAGATGGTTTTTGTCATGCTTTATCATCATTAAATGGGGTAATGATCTTATCATTAAATGGTTTAATGGTTGTCTTTTAATGATGGCTTGTAATGTAACCTTTTAGCATTCATGTCATTAGAGAAAGGAAGAGGTGCATTTGATGCATTTTTTCTTCCTTCTTTCATCCATAACCGAAAATGGGAAGGTGTCATTTAGGTTATTGGTCTTTTCATATAGCCATCTTGAAGAAATGAGAAGAGTCTCATTTACTGGTTTCTTTATGATTGATTAAAGAATAAAGTGATGCATTAGATGCATATCACTTCTTTCATTATAACCGAAATTGACAAGGACAGGAAGAACTATTCTTGCATTTTGTTTTTTGAATCACTCTCTCCTCTCATGTATGTATAGCTGAAACTTGAATGAGAAGAGTCTCATTTTTGGCTTCTTTCTTCTAAGAAAAATCTTCTCATATTTGCTCTCCTTTCCCACCAAACGATCTTGTTAACTAAGTTATCAAAGAAGAATAAATGACAGATCGGATTGGTCAGGATATAAAAACAAGGAGATACAAAAATAAAGAGTTAAAGCTGTAGCAAGGAGTCGGTACATTTCTACCACCTTGTTCTTTTGTAAATTATTTTCCTTATATCGTATCATTTATAGCTAAAACATGTTGATTTGATTATATTATCTCTTCTGCATTTTTTATTTTGAAAAAGTTTTGAAATCTACTATTTAACAAAATCTTGCATGCTTTCGTTTTTGTTCCAACAGATATCTCTTCACAAAAATTTACCAGTTTGATTTAATTTTTGTTCTATTAATTTACCTAATTCTCATTAGCTCAATTTAATGATTTTTCACTTGAGTCACCCTCTTAGTTTATCAGTGAATTATGCAAGTGTAGAAATTAAATCACAAGAAATCCAATAAAAACACAACAATCAAATTTCATTAATATAAAAAATAAAATAACCCGAAGGTGAGTTTAGATAATCCTCGACATTCAACAATTCTATCATTAACGGCTATCCCAAATTCTATACAATCACAAAATTGAAACTAAACTAGAAATAGAATCGAAATGGATGACGAAGCTAGCAATTGCGGGAAACCTCCTGTTTCTAGAAGTAGTTTGCGTAGGCTTGTTCTCCACACCTCTCTTCCTTCTTTTCTTGCTCAATCTCTTGATATAATCTCTGGGGTTTTTGAATTATAGTGGAAGCAAAAAATCCTCTCTCTATTTTCTTCTTGCTCATTAAGTACGTTTTGAGCAGCCCTAGGGTATTTTTAAGGTCCAAAAATTCTAAAAAATTCCGTGAAAATTTCCATTTTCACTTGTTTATACATATACCCATTGCAGGCCACGATCATGGCATTCAACCCTTTTGTCATGATCGTTACATATGGGCCACAATCGTCTACTAGCTCCAACGCTTTTTTCACAATTGTGGCCTATTATGCCACGATCATTGGTCTTTGTTTCGGTATGAGTGTCTTTAAAACTTCTTTATTCTTTGATGTTGACCTTAAAACACTAACAAACACATCAAGGTACCTTAAAGACATAATATTTAAGCTCAAATACTTATACTAACCGATAAAAACTCTTAAACACACAAACTAACACAATTCTAACCTAAACACATACTAAACAGTCAAATTTACACTTAATACATAACAAACAAAACCCTAAAGCATGATGCAATTCACATATATCAACAACCCCACACTTAAACATTTACTTAACCTCAAGCAAAGAAAAAAACAAACACATAACACACAATATCGATGGATACGATATATTGTGTGTTGTCGATGAACACCCTGAGCCTGAAAATATCGTTAGATGCAACATATATCCCTGTTCTAATGTCGTTGAGTTTAAGTCATCTCCTTTATCATTCTAGAGTTCTCCACAAGTGTATCTGTAATCACCTTATTGTTTACGGAAACTATTTCCAGAACTTTCTTCCATCTCGATTCTTCTATCTCTTCTTCCTCTTCAGACTCTTCATTAGTCGAGTCTGCTTCTGTCTGTAAAGGTGACACTATACTTGAACTTGCCTGACTAACCCTAATCTTAACATGTGTCTTTTGATTGACATCCCAAAGCTCCATGATGAGGGACTTAAGAATTTCATCTTGCTATAGATAGTGATGATTTTAGGAAGTATAGGAGATGGACAGTTAACCTACTACAGTCCACACCTTAATATTCAACAATGGCAGATATTAGGTACCCTATACCTAAATTGTTGATCTTCTTGTAGAGAGTCACAACAATATCATTCAACATATATGTGGAGATGTATACCAGAATGCTATAATCCATACACCACAACATAAAGAGTTCCTTTGTGGCATAATTGTTGGTTTCGAATTTATCGAAAACCAGTTGGCATATAAATTTGTGAAGCAAAAAGTGCTCATGGGTCCTTATTGTGTTGTTATGGGTATTTTTTGGCATCACATTGCTCCAACCTAGTGAAATCGTTCCAATAGCGAGAAGCAAGAAAATCATCATGCTGATCAATAATGGACGACTCAGGGAACCTATACATATCACACAAAATTTTATGTTCAATTCATATGCTCGTCCTTGCAACCTAAGACACTTTCCCTTAGGGTTGTTAAGTTTATAAGAAAAGGATGTAAAGAATTCCAAATTGAGCTCCTAGTAGACAAGAAACTAGAAATGTATGAATTTGGGCCACTGAATTCTTTCAGCTAAATTCTATACCCTATCGCACTATTCTAACCTGTCAAGCGTATCAAAATCAAAATATTTAGGGACTACGATTTGTCTAGTATTGAGGCATTGAAAATCAATACCTTCCTCCTTTGTGTAGATAGGGAATGGTACTCTCAAGTCTGCTGCTCTATAACTTCTCCCTCTTCCTAAAAGATGGTCTCGTCCAGATGAGTGCTCCCACCTGACTGACTACTCAATACCTGACATGTTGGCTTATGAATAGGTTGAGTTGGAAGAAATTTGGAAGTTTGAAATTTTTGTAGAGAGATGTAAGAGTGTTTGGAAGTTTCCAATCTAGAGAGATAAAGTAAAGTGAAAGTGAATGTAAAAGTGAAGTTAGAAATGAATATATGATTAGTTGGAGGGTAAAATGTCAAATTTTCATTTAAAATTCGTGTGTTTTCCTTTTTTCCCAGTTGCAGGCCACGATCATGGCCAGCAATTTTCCACCAATTTTGTTGGATTGGAAAAATAAAGCATGAAAGATTTGGATAAAAAGGGAGATTTTAAAACTTTTTAGAAATCAAAATTACAGCGGAAGCAACCTAACCAAATTCACATGCATAGCCATACATGATACGATATATGGATAATAAACATAAGAATAAGGTGGTAGAAATTACGTTACTGACTCCTCCTCTACAGCTTTAACTCCTCGCTGTGCTATCCTATCCTCGACAATGTATCCTCTTCTCGTTATTATATCCGCTTCTTGATATTGTATCCTTGACCAATTCAATCTACCACTTGTTCTTCTTAGACATTGGTTAAATAGATGCTTTAGTGGGAAAGGAGAAGAAAACTTGAAGAGATTTTTTCCTTAGAAGAAAGAAGGGAATTTTTTAGACATTTCTCATGCAATTTTTGTCTATACCATGCAAGATACAAGAGAGAGAGTCAAAAATGCAAGAACCCCTTCTTACAACTTCTCAATTTTGGTTTTCATCAAAAGAAAGAAGAGATTTGCATCACATGCATCACTTCATTCTTTAATCATTTATAAAGAAGCCAATAAATGAGAGTCTTCTCATTTTTCTTTAAGATGGTTATATGAAATGACAACTAACCTAAATGAGACATATCAATTTTGGTTTTGTGATGAAAGAAAGAAGATTGTCCATCATAATGCACCTCTTTCTTATCTAATCCAGTGAATACTAATAGGATACATGCTATTATTAAAAGACCACCATTAAACCATTTAATGATAAGGTCATTACTCCATTTAATGATAATAAAACATGTTAAAACCATCTTTAAAATAGCAAATCAATATTAAATGTTCAGCTGCACATTTAGTCCATTAAAAATGAAATTCTACATCCATTTATCTTAAATAACTTTTTTTTAATTTAATTAATCAAATTAAACTAAAGCCTAGCCCATTTCTAAATGTTCAATTGGGCTTCTAATTAACAATTAATTAGTATAAGCCCAACATTCAATTATAGGCTTTAAAATTTCTATTTGTATATCTCACTTTACTTGATAACCCTCATAGAAGCCAGGTGGGGAATCTTATTGGACTTAGATAATTTAAGCTCCACTAATCCTAGAACTAGTTTAATCTCATTAGAATTAATTCTACCTTATTAACTAAATGCCATTCCACTAAAGACAATTAGTTGAATCTTGAATTATTAAATATTATGAGAATACATAATTCAAATAAGATGTCCAATTACAAACCTTATTATGAACCTTATTATAACCATCCGCACAATAAAGGGTAAATTACCGTTTCACCCTTATATTGGTTTTTCCTTCTAGATATCCCGTTTTACTCTATATGGTGATTAACACACAAGATCTCATCTTGTTGTTAAGGCTTGATGGGTTGCTAGTTCATCAAGCTACTGGGGCCAGTTTAATCACCAATTTCCATAAAACATCTAGAAGTGATGTTATGACTATAAACTCTTTATTTGAGTGAATTTTCCCTGATATATGTTTCAATTAATAATTCCAACATGCAGACACTGGATTAATACTTGTAAAAATCTATTCTGATCATATCAAGAATTATAATGAAACACATATGATTTCACCACTGATCAAGATTGTGGTCCATAATAAGCGAATGCTCAAGTCGTATATTTTAAGATTAAAGTAACAACCCACTTTATTCTTAAAACATACTTGATTCTAGATTCATTTAATAATTCCATTATTAAAAGTCAACTACTATCATGATATGAAACTCGTCATTCCCTCGATGTAAGCTCCTTTACTTATAAGGAGATAAATTGCAACACTACAGTCTAAACCATAATCAGGTGACCAACTTGATTATTCAACTGTGAATCCATTATTTTAGATTCTTATAATAAACATGTTTCCCATGCGTCTCTATGTATATGTGTATTACTTATAAAAGAATCTCGGTACCTTATGACTAGATATATAATGCTCATAAAAACAAAACTCTTTTATTTTTTTAATAATAAATATTTTCATTACAAAACTGTAACTGAAAGAAAATTAAGTTGTAAGTAAATACACTTGCTTTCTAGGGCACTATATTTACGTAACTCTAAGAATCTCCCATATGGCCCAAAGCAAGTTTGACATAGCCCTCATTCCCATCCCTGCTAGATGACCCCCAAACCTCTTTTGAGACAATGTTTTTATGAACGAATCAGCAAGGATTTGCTCTGTGGGAATCTTTACCACATTCACCTCTCCAGGTTGTATTATCTCCCTTATGAGATGATACTTTTTCTCAACGTTTTTGGCAGCTTTATGGTTCTGAGGTTCTTTAAAGTTAGCCACTGCCCCACTATTATCACAATAAAGTGTAATGGCTTTTTTGCCTCTGGAACTACCTCCAATTCATTTAGGAACTTACGGAGCTAGACTACTTCCTTTGCTGCATCACAAGCAGCAACATACTCAGCCTCTATAGTCAAATCGACAATACAAGATTGCTTGATACTCCTTTAGACTATGGCTCCTCCTCCTAAAACAAATATAGAGCCAGAACTTGATTTCCTTGAATCAACATCTAATTGGAAATCATAATCTGTATATCCTCTTAGAATAAGATTACTTCCAGAATGAACAAGCATTAAGTTCTTCGTTCTACGAAAATACTTCAGTATACACTTAATTGCAATCGAATGCTCCATTCCAGGATTGGACTGAAATCTGCGTACTAGTCCTACTGTGTAATAGATATCCAATCTAGTGCAAAGCATTGCATACATTAAACTTCCAACTGTAGAAGCATATGGAATGTTATGCATACGTTCTACCTCTTCTTGGGCCTTAGGTGCTTGCTCTGTTGAAAGTTTGATTCCAGCCTAGCAGGTGTGAAACCCCTCTTGGAATCTTGCATGGAAATCTTATTGAGCATGTTCTCAATATAATTTAGTTGAGACAAGGCTATTAGTTTGTTCTTACGATCCCTTATAAGTTTGATCCCTAGAATATAGGTAGCCTCTCCTAAATTCTTCATTGAAAACTGTTCATTAAGCCATCCCTTATTCTTAGATAGCATTCCTAAATCATTCCCAACAAGCAGAATGTCATCAACATATAAAATTAGAAAATAACCTTTTGCTTCTTGTATCCTTTTATAGACATAAGGCTCATCTAGGTTTTGTATGAACCCATAGGATTTGATAAACTTATCAGGCCTAATGTTCGAAGACTTAGGTGCTTGCTTAAGTCAATAAATGGATCTTTGCAACTTGCATACCTTATGCTCATTAGCTGGCTCAACAAAACCTTATGGTTGGGCCATATAAATGGTCTCCTCAAGATCCCCATTAAGAAAAGCAACCTTGACGTCCATTTTCTATATTTCATAATCGAAATAGGCTGCTATGGCCAAAAGAATCCTGATGGAGTTAAGTATGGAAATTAGAGAAAAAGTCTCCTCATAGTCTATACCCTATTTTTAAGTATAGCCTTTAGCTACCAATCTAGCTTTAAAGGTCTCTACCTTTCCATCTGATCCTTTTTTCCTTTTGTTGATCCATTTACACCCTATGGCTTTTATACCTAGTGGTAGATCTACAAGGATCCAGACTTCATTAGTGTACATGGAATCTATTTCTGATTCCATCTCCTTGAGACATTTTTCTGCATCAATATCATTAATAGCCTGAGTATACATAATGGGATCGATTTCTTCTTGGTCTGAGATGGCAATTAAGCCTTCTCCTAGACCTAGATACCTATCTGGTTATCTCACAACCCTCCCACTATGTCTTAGCACTACTTTATGTTTAGGTTGCACTTCGGATTCAACTCTTGAATTAATTTCGACATCTTGTTCTGTTATATCCATATCAACTCTTGAATTGGATGAAATAGCTAACTCCTCTAATACTACTTCACTTCTTCCTTTTTGATTTCTCACAAATTCTTCCTCTAAGAACATCATATTTATGGACACAAATACCTTTCTATCTTGAGGATTGTAAAAATAGTACCCTCGAGTACCAATAGGATACCCTAAAAATAAACATACTTCTGACCTTAGTTCCATCTTCGTGGATTTGAGCCTTAGAACATGGGTTGGGCAGCCCTAAGTTCTCCAGTGGTGCAATGAAGGCACTCGACTAGTCCACAACTCCCTAGGTGTTTTAGGCACCGATTTGGATGGAGCAAAGTTAAGAAGATATATTATCGTTTGTATGGCGTATCCTTAGAAAGATTCTAGAAGGCGACATGATCGATCTTACCATTTCTAATAGAGTCCTATTCCTTCTCTCAGCTACACCATTTTGTTGAGGTGTTGGAGGAGCTAAGAAGTTGGAAATAATTCCATTGTCAATTAAATATTCCTAGAACACTCCAGATAAGTACTCACCACCTCGATCTGAACGAAGTTGTTTTAATGGCTTACCAAGCTACTTCTCAGCTTCGACTTTGAATTCTTTGAACTTTTCAAAGGATTCACTCTTTTTATGCATCAAATACAAATAACCATGTCTTGAGTAATCATTTATAAAGGTTATAAAGTATTCATAACCTCCTCTAACTTGCATGTTCATGGGCCCATATACATCAATATGTACCTGGTCCAACGTAGATTTAAATTCGTTTCCTTTAAAAGAAAATGAGGCCTTGGTCATTTTTTCTTCAATAAAAGATTTAGAGGTGGGTAATGGATCATTATCTAAGCCATAAGGATCCATTCCTTCACTAACCTGTCAAGTCTTTTCTGATTGATAAGAACCATTCTTAAATGCCACAGATATTTTGAATTAATGACAAAGACATTGGATTATCTTGGTTTTATCAATTCTGTGGTGTTCAGTGAGCCTGTCGTAGGTTCTATAAAGAACTATCCCTGTTTAATTGTTGCATTAAAAATAAAATCCTTATTTTCATATATTGAGACAACATTTTCAAAATATATGAAATTACCAGGCTTTATCAAACAAAAAACAGAAATCATGTTCCTTATAATAATTGGCATGTAATAAACATCCTCTAAATATAACCTATGACCACTAGGAAAGTCCAAGATAACTACTCCAACTGTTTCTGTTGAAACATAGGATGCATCTGCTATCTTGACTTGAAACTGGCCTTTAGGTGGTCTTTTCCCTTATTAGAACCCCTGCAAAGAATTTCAAACATGGTTAGTGGCTCCTGAATCTAATGTCTAAGAATCAAATAAATCTGTCACATTTCTAGTTCCTAACAAACTTAGGCCCATACCTTGTTTGCTTTTGAAGGACTCAAGGTAGATTGGACAGTTTCTTTTCCAGTGGTCCATCTCATCACAATGGAAACATTTTCCCTTGATGTTCTCTTTTGCCTTCTTTTTCATGGTTGAGCCTTGACCCTTATTTAGGCCTTCTTTTTCATTGGACCCTTCTTCTTTTGCTTTCCCTTACCCTTAGGCTTAGAAGAAGATGCTACATTAGTTTTTGGCCCATGAGTCTTAATATTCAATATCTCCTCCGTGCTCTAGAGGGTATTCATCAACTCACTCAAAGTGTAATCCTTGTTATTGAGCTCATAATCCAACTTAAACTGCTAAAAATAAGGGTTTAAGCTATTGATGATCATAATCATTTACGTGTCTAAATCCATATCTTCCCCAAGCATCTCAGCCTCAATGACCATAAAGATTACCTTAAACATGTAATCCCGCACCGGTTTACTACGTTTTTGTCTGAGATTGTGAAAGGTTTGGATAACTTTCACTCTTGCAGACCTAGTCCTCACACCAAACATCTCATATAGGTGATGAACCATTGCATTAGCAGTTTTCATAAAAGCAATTTGCTTTTGCAACATGTTGCTGACAGAAGCTAGAATATAATACATAGTAGTCCTTTCAGCAGTCTGCTATCGTTCATGTTGTTGGACTTACTTAGGAGTTGAATTTTCACCCGAAGGTGCAAGCTCATTTTCAGTTAATACTCATGAAATTTGTTCATATTAAAGAACAATGTCTAGGTTACGACTCCATTCATTAAAATTCTCTTTGGTTTCCAATTTGTTATTTGTCAAGAGCAAAGTCAGTGGATTCATTTTTTTGGTGATTATGTCTTAAAATATAAATAATTAAAACATAAGCATACTAGTTAATAATATTGGAATTTTGCATAAAATCATGATGCATGTATGCATGATGATAGATTTAACAAAACTTAAAAAGTAATTAAATCTTTATACAACGGTTATTTTTATTATCTATAATAGACTAAGTGACAGTGGGTCATCTTGTCTATTAAAAGAAAAATTGGGACCCCTCCCACTAAAAATAGCTACCAACCATCTTCATGCTTAACTTTTAAAGAAGGGTCATAATTTGGTCCATACTTTTACCAATAGAGCTACAGTAGGCAGGTTATTGATAAAATATGTTGAGTGTGTATCCATTTGATTCATCCTCTAAAGGTATTTACAAACCATGCCTTGGTGGGAGGTCACATTAGCTACCACTAAATAGACTTATCCTTAAGGAGACCCAAACCATACAAGATCTAGGATTCACGCCCTCCGGTGGGGAATAACACTTCACCATATGCTAATGGGCCACCATATGGATACCGTGCACTCTCACCTGAGCATCCTCTCTCACTCAATCTTTTTAGGCTTTAAGTTTTAATAAATACCATCTTGTCCAGATGCAATTTATTATCCATCCTATATTGTTTCATTATATATCTCATACATAATGAATGCATAGCAAAGCCTAGGGTTGGCAATTTTCTAAATGACATGCAATCACATAATATTTGCATTCATTTATCCATTCATCACATGAACTTTTAAGCCATTTTTTATTGTCCATCCTAGAAACATAAATAAAGTCACAAGGCTTTTAAGCTCAACAATTTCTTCTTAGACTTGGATCTTCCACTTCAATCTCTTCTCTTATATGACTTGGCCTGCTATGTAAAAAGTGTGTAATGACTTTTCTTTTACAGCAAAGTTTTGACTTTCATAAAAATAAAATTTTCACTTTCACAACAAAAATTCCAGCACGACCTTTTCATGAGAACATAAATTTTTCCATATCAAACAAAAAAACCAGCACTTGTTTTTAATCAAAACCGAAACTTGTTGTGACATAAAACCGAAAATTTGTAAACACAAAAGTCTGGCAATTTGCTAACAATCAAAACTTTTCCAATACAGTTTAAGTAAAACCGAAACCTTACCTCCTCATTTCTTCATCCGTAACTTCTTCATCTTCATCATTACATGATTTTGTACATTACATAATCAAAGAAAACATAAAGATGAAATCAAGGAGCATACATGACGATGATAGGCCACCCTTATTACAACCAAATGAATAAAACTTACAGGGTAACTTGAGAATCTACGGACAACCAAAAAAGCAAAGCATACACCATATATAGTTCTATCACATAAAAATTTGCAGCATACAAAACTGATGGCTAACCCCTACATCAAACATAGGAACCGAAATCATGCATAATAAAAATGGCTCTGATACCAATTGTTGGATTGAAAAAATAAAGCATTCACGATTTGGATAAAACGGTTGATTTCAAAACTTTTTAGAAATCAAAAATACATGGAAGCAACATAAACAAATCAACATGCATAGCCATACAAGGTACGGTATAAGGATAATAAACATAAGAACAAAGTGGTAGAAATCATATTACTGACTCCTTTGCTACAACTTTAACTCCTCGATGTGTTGTCCTATCCTCAGCAATGTATCCTCTCCTAGGAGATATATCCTCTTCTCGTTATTACATCCTCAACCAATTCGATCGACCACTTATCCTTCTTGGAAAACTTGGTTAACAAGATACTTTAGCGGGAAAAGAGAAGAAAACTTGAAGAGATTTTTTCCTTAGAAGAAATAAGCCAATTTTTTAGATACTTCTCATGCAATTTTCGTCTATACCATGCAAGATAAGAGAGAGAGAGTAAAAAATGCAAGAACCCCTTCTTACATCTTCTCAATTTCAGTTTTCACCAAAAGAATGAAGAGATTTGCATCAAATACATCACTTCATTCTTTAATCATTCATAGAGAAGCAAGTAAATGAGACTTTTCTCATTTGTCTTTAAGAAGGCTCTATGAAAAGACAACTAACCTAAATGAAACATATCAATTTCGGTTTTGTGATAAAAGAAGGAAGATGGTCCATCATAATGCACCTCTTTCTTACTTAATCCAATAAATGCTAATAGGTTACATGTTATCATTAAAAGACCACCATTAAACCATTTAATGATAAGGTCGTTACTCCATTTAATGATAATAAAACATGTTAAAACCATCTTTAAAATAGCAAACCAATACTAAATGTGTAGCTGCACATTTAGACCATTAAAAATGAAATTCTACCTCTATTTATCTTAAATAACTTTATTTTAGTTTAATTAATCTAATTAATCAAATTAAACCAAAGCCTAGCCCATTTCTAAATGTTCAATTGGGCTTCTAATTAGCAATTAATTAGTATAGGCCCAATATTCAATCATAAGTTTTAAAATCTCTATTTGTATTTCTTACTTTACTTGATGACTCTCCTATAGGCCAAGTGGGGAATCTTATTGGACTTAGATAATTCAAGCTCCAATAAGCCCATAACTAATTTAATTTCATTAGAATAATTCTAGCTTATTAAATAAATATCATTCCACTAATGACAATTAGTTGAACTCTTGAATTATTAAATATTATAAGAACACATATTTAAAATAAGATGTTCAATTGCAAACCCTATTATGAACCTTATTATAGCCATCCGCACATTAAAGGGTAAAATTACTGTTTTGCCCTTATATTAATTTTTCCTTCTAGATATCCCGTTTTACTCTATATGGTGACTAACACACAAGATCTTATCTTGGTGTTAAGGCTTAATGAGTAGCTAGTCCATCAAACTAATGGTGCGAGTTTAATCACCAATTTCCATAAAACATCTAGAAGTGATGATGTTGTTATAAACTCTTTATTTCGATGAATGTTCCCTGATACATGTTTCAATTAATAATTCCAACATGCAGACATTGGATTAGTACTTTGTAAAAATCCATTCCGATCATATCAAGAATTATATTGAAACACATTTGAGTTCACCACTGATCAAGATTGTGGTCCATAATAAACGAATGCTCAAGTTGTATGTTTTAAGATTAAAGTAACGACTCACTTTATTCTTAAAACATACTTGATTCTAGATTCATTTAATAGTGCCATTATCAATAGTCAACTACTATCATAATATGAAACTCATCATTCCCTCGAGGTAAACTCCTTTACTTACATGGAGATAAATTGCAACACTACAGTCTAAACCATAATCAAGCAACCAACTTGATTATTCAACTGTGAATCCATTATTTTAGATTCTTATAATATACATGTTTATGATACATCTTTATGTATATGTATATTGCTTACAAAAGAATATCAGTACCTTATCACTAGATATATAATGCTTATAAAAACCAAACTCTTTTATTTTTATTAATAATAAATATTTTCATTACAAAATTGTAACTAGATGAAAGTTAAGTTACATAATTTACATAACTCCAACAAAATTTTCATTTTTCTTCCTCTGTTCTTTCACTTTTTTTTTTCAAAATCACTTCTTAATCTTTTTGTGGCCCTTTCACCTATTTTTTCTTAATCAATCATCCAATTCGTCTCGAAATCCTTTTCCTTCTTAATTTTATTTTGAAACAAAGAATCCTAACTACTGAATTCAACTATCTAAAAATAAAAGGAAATAACATCAATTTAATGGTCCATGGGTTGCCTCTCATGTAGTGCTTCTTTTAATATCGGTAGCTCGTTGTCTATCTTTGGAAACTCAATCGAGATCAATTATGAGCAGCTTACTTCCACCCTTTTCATTCAACATCGGTTTTAAAACCTGTAAGTAAGATACAAGCTACAAAACGATTGGAAGGACAATATTGATAAAATAATGAAAACCAATTAAGATTAGTAATGTTTTTTTTCCGAACGAACTGTCAACAAAACATGAAATAACAAAACTCTCTGAATCTTCCATCGAATCTAGCAGTTTGTCTTGTAAGAAGATAAGTTGCTCTCTTTCTTCCTTAATCACCTTTGTCTCTTCTACTTCTTCCTCTTCACGAATAGAGACTTTCGTCGCTTCTTCAAACTCAATGTCATTTGTCTCTATTCTTCATCCTCTTGTTCTTCAGAAGATTCAAACACATCAATTATCCTGAATGAGCTACCCTCTTTCGGATTCTTTAATACATCATTCATGTTGAATGTCACTTAGTCATGATTAATCCAAAAGATAAGGTTCTTTTCGTAGAAATCTACCAAATATTTTTTATGTTCAGTATAATATGATCTAGTGGAAAATATGAGGGGTTTTGATGCTTTTCTTCATCTTCTTTCTTGATTTCTTAGTCTTCTACTAGTTCTTCTTGTTTGTCCCCATTTCTAGGTGTGATAGCCAAATTTTGCTCTCATTGTTATAATTCCATATTGCTTAGAGAGTCTTCCACACCTCTCTTACAAAATTCATGGGAAAGCTGTCTTACTTGAATCTCAAAGTTGTGAATAGAAAAAACATGATTTTTGAAAACTTGATCAAATTACTTTTCCAATCTCTTTTGATTTTCCTTCTGTCTAGAATACATCCTCTTCTGGTTCTCTTCCATAATTGTTAGCTTCTCCATGATTTTTTCCAATTTGAAATCCCCTAAATGGGACTCATCATACTAAAATTCCAATAGCTCTTAATGCCCTCTGTGAGTACTTGCATTATTAGACCAATAGAAATCTGGGAGGTTCTATCACCCTAGAGTCTTCATGTTCCAATAAGAATCGTTACTTCCCCAACCATACTATGCCTTATTGTAACTTGCAAAAGTTTCTTCCTCTCTATAATATCTATCTTCCATCATTGTTCTTTCCCTTTCTTCTTAGCATCTAGCTCTTCAAATATCTCATTTCTCATTCTAAGATGTTTTACTGTGTCTTTCTTAGCGCTCCAAACTTCTTACTCTATTTTTTCTTATTATTTAAAATAGAAGATAGTGAAAAAGCCTTAGACTAAAGAACTAAACTAATCACCTCCTTAGCAATGGTGCTGAAAACTTGTTCGCAAGTCTTCGATATGAATAAGTTTTAATAATTTAACCTTGATATTTTGCAAGTGCATGGGTTATTCGTGTAGTACCTAAGGTGTCAATGCCATGAATCTAATCCTAAAATCTAAGGCCGATAAATAATTCAAAATGAACAAAACTAAAACTAGAATTTATTTCAATCATGCAATCAATTCCAAGAATCAAATTCAAAAATAAAAACAAATTGGTAATTGCAATACCAATCAAGAATCAACCTAGCACTACCAATTGAGAGAGAGGGGAATTTTATCTAAATTTAATGAAAAACCTAACTAATTGTGAATTATTGGATTACTGGTTCTATATGATCCTAGGGTTGATTACTCTCGCTCGAGTTATAACTATTAACCCTAATTTAGAAACCCTAATCAGATTATGGGAATTGTGTAATTCTCTCGATTAATAATCTATCCAAGAGCTAAATTAGATATGAAGTTGTCCAAAACACTATCGGAAACTTATGTGAGATCTCTCTTTGCACAAATTTGCTAGTTTGATTTAATTCTTATTAGATTACCTAACTCTCGTTAGACTAATTTAATAAATTTTCATTTAGTTCAACCTCTCAATTTATCATTGAATTATGCAAGTGCAGAACTTAAATTACAAGAAATTCAATAAAAACACAACAATCAACTTTCATTAATATCAAAGATAAAATAAACCGAAGGTGAGTTTTGATAATTTTCAACATTCAACAATTTTATTATCAACAGCTATCCCAAATTCGATAAAATCATAAAATTAAAACTAAATCGAAAATAGAATCAGAATAGATGAGGGAGGCAGCAACAATGTAAACCTCTTGTTCCAGGAATTACTTCATGTAGGCTTCTTCTCTACATGTCTCTTCTTTCTTTTCTTTTTTAATCTCTTGATGCATGCTCTAGGGTTTCTAAATTATAACTGAAGAAAAAACACCCCTCTCTGTGTTCTTTTTTTTCTTTAAATATCTTTTGTGTTTTGAGCAGCCCTGGGTCTTTTTGGGGTCAAAAAGCTCTGAAAAATCCCTTGAAACTTAATGTTTTCACTTGTTTGTGCATTTTCTTGATGGAAGCCACAATTGTGGCTCTGCATGCCACAATCATGGCCTGCATCCAATGACTTCATTGCTTTTGTAACGATTGTAGGCCATTGTTTCAACCAGAATGTCTCAAATACTTCTTCGTTCTTCAATGTTGACCTTGAAACACTAACAAATACATCAAGGTACCTCAAAAACATAATATTTTAGCTCAAAGACTTATATTAACTCACAAAACACTTAAACACATAGATTAACACAATTCCTACCGAAACATATACTAAACACTCAAATTAACACTTAATACATAACAAACTAAACCCTAAAACATGATATAATTCACACTTATCACGTGTGAACCATTAAGTTCTCGATTATGTTGGCCAATTAAATTAACACTTAATTCAAGCAAGTCAAAAGTGGTATTTAGTAGCACATCATGGCCCCTAATTAACTGAAAAGTCAGTGATTTGACTACAAACCCTTCCATAGACAATGTTCTCGAGCAATTAGTCCTTTCACCATTCTATGCACCACTTTGCCTAAAGTATGGTTAAAGTGTCAACTCCCACTAGAGTAACCACGCCACATCTATCCCAAGTGATTTTAGTTCTTGTCCTTGAGGCTCATTACTCATTTGGATATGTCACTAAGGTTGTGGGTATCTTCTCTTCGTATCAGGAGTGGTGAATTATTTATTGAACACTCAATTACCATTGAATACCTAAAATTGTACCCAATCACCACCCTATAAGCAACTTCTGATAAGTAACGAGGAACGGAGTCAAAGCATAGGATCAGTATCCAAGATACCCTTGAGAATCCTAAGGCCACATTTGGTTGAGGGGTTGAGGATGGAATGGAATAGAATGTAACATATTTCCATCGTTTAGAAGGAAGTTTTATAATAGAATGGAATGGAATAGGATAGAAGTGGAGGTTTCATGTTACGTTCCATTCCATCCTAAACCGTGAAAATAAGAAACCTCCGATTTGGAAGGTTTAGGATGAAATGTAAACTAACAAATACAAACTACCTAATATACCCTCAATAATTTTTCGTAAGACCAACTATGACCAAATCATAATATTATATTAAATACAATAGAATAATATTTAACATAATAAATTTTATTAAATAATTAATAATATGATTTTTACATTATTAATAATAAATTGTTTATAATTAATAGTAAAAATAGAAAATATATTAAAATTATTCTTTAAATATTTCCCTATATTTCTATATAAATAAAAATAAAAATAAATTATTTTTAAATATAAATAACAAATAATTGAATAAAATAAAATTTATTAAATAATTGATAATAATATTTTTATATAATTAATAATAAATTTATATAATTAGTAATAAAATAAAAATAATAATAAAATATATAAAAAATTATTCTTTAATTTTTTGTATATATTTCTATATAATTAAAAATATAAGTAAAATATTTTGTATATAAATCACATAGGATAGAATAAAATAAAATAAAATATGCTAAATAATTAATAATAATATTTTATATAATTAATAATAATTTGTATATAATTATTAATAAAATTTTTATTAATGAAATAGAAAATATATAAACAATTATTCTTTAATTATTTGTATATATTTCTATATAATTAAAAGTATAAATAAAAAAATAAAATTTATTAAATAACTTATAGTAATATTTTTATATAACTAATAATAAATTGTATATAAAAATAATAAAATAATAGAGTTTCATAAAATTTTTATTAATGAAAATAGAAAATACATAAAAAATAATTCTTTGATTATTTGTCTATATTTCTATAAAAATAAAAATAAAAATAAATTACTTTTAAATATAAATCACATAGAATAGAATAAAATAAATTTTAATATAATTTAATTTAATTTATTAAATAAATAATAATAATTTTTTATATAATTAATAATAAATTGTATATAATTAATAATAAAATAATAAACTTCCTTCAATAATCATTTTAATATAATGGATATAATAGTCATTTATCATACATTACATTTCATTCCGTTCATCTTCCAAACAACATTTCACTACATTATTTTATGAACCCTTCCATCCCTCCCAAACAATGTTTTGTTGTATTACATTTCATTCCATTATAAACCGTTCCATTCTATTCCGTTCCATTCCATTCCATTCCATTAATTAACATCTAACCAAACAGGCCCTAAGTCTAAGGATATTTGTACTATTTCTATAATGAGACTATCACTATCACCACAATAGATTATCTATATGATTTTCTCGTGGCAGGTCATCTAGCGTAATTGCCAGTCCTATCAAGCATCTACATGTTAACTCTAAACAACTCATGCTTACAACTTATAAGATCCATTACTTGATCTAATCAACGAGTATAACATGTGCTAGTTTGTCCCGATTAATAATGTCCCATCTGATTAATCCTATGACTAGGGATAATTTAGACACTAACATGATTATACACGATAAAAATTTCATTATTGCGATCTCATTATGACTTCCTCCATGCTATATAATGTATAAAGGAATTTATTAATTCGATTTAAGATCACTACCATTTGCATTAAAGCCAATTGACTTTGTATCTAATACCATAGGCAAGTACATGAGAATCATATCTTTTTTTGCGAGTTAACTTAGTCAAAGGATCATTAATATTTTGCTCAATGGGCGCTCTCTCTATCTTGATATCATTTCTACCTATGATTCCTCTAACCATATGGTATTGCCTGAGTACATGTTTGGATTTCTTATGATACCTTTGGTTCCTTTGCTTGCTCTATCGCACCATTGTTGTCATAATACAACTGTACTATGTCAACAATGCTAGGAATAGCTCAAAGTTCTATGATGAACTTACTTGATCCAAACTACTTCTTTTGTTGCTTCTGAAACGACAATGTACTTTGCCTCAATTGTGGAATCTACAGTTGTCTCATATTTGAAACTCTTCTAATTAATTGCTCCATCATTCAGTGTAAAAATATGTCCTGACTATGATTTAGAGTCAACCTTGTCAGGTTGGAAACTAGCATCTATAT
Source organism: Erythroxylum suave (assembly GCA_027563595.1). Lineage (NCBI taxonomy): Eukaryota > Viridiplantae > Streptophyta > Magnoliopsida > Malpighiales > Erythroxylaceae > Erythroxylum > Erythroxylum suave. Next base: position 28,115,803 of record JAOSBN010000179.1, read on the forward strand.
ACCTGCTCACATTAAGATCTCCTTTTCCATATACCAAGAATACATCCTTAGTTCTTCTTAAGTACTTGAGGATATTGTTGACAAGAACCCAATGAACCTCACCAAGATCCGACTGGTATCTAGTACTAACACTTAGTATATATGATACATCAGGTCTTATAAATAACATAGCATACATGATTGATCCTATAACTGAAGCATAACGGAACAAATTATGTGAGTCCTCTCGTCTTATGTCTTTGGATTCAGATTTCAAGAGTGTAATCCCATGTGTTATGGAAAGGTAAACTCTCTTGGACTACTCCATGCTAAACCTCTTTAGCATCTAGTCTAATATGTAGACTGAGAAACACCAAGCTGCTTCTTAAATCTATCTCTATAGATTCTTATACCTAAAATATAAGCTACTTCTCTAAAGTCTTTCATGAGGAAATTCTTGGACAACCAAATTTTGACTAATTTTAAAGTTGAGAAATTGTTTCCTATTAGTAGTATGTCAACTATATACCACATAAGGAATACAATTGCAATCCCACTATCCTTCTTATACACATAAGGTTCAGTCGGATTTTCTGAGAAACCAAACTCTTTGATTATGTCATCAAATCAGATATTCCAACTCCTAGATGCTTACTTTAATCCATAAATGGATTTTTAAGGCTTGCATACCTTTTCGCCATCTTTGGATATGAAACCATTAGGTTGTGTCATATACACATCCTCGGTTAGGTATCCATTAAGTAAAGTTATTTTCAAATCCATTTGACATATCTCATAGTCATAATGACCAATGATGGCCAAAAGTATCCTAATGGATTTAAGCATGGCTACCGGGATAAATTTTTCATCATAGTCAACTCCTTGTCTTCGACAATAACCTTTAGCTACTGATAAGTGTAAATTGCATCTTGTTTTAGGGCATAGTTTTATATATGTTTAGATATTAATTCAATCATTTAGTATGTGTTTAGGTTAGAATTATATTAGTTTGTTAATTATTTATGATTGAAGTGTTTAATGGGTTAATACAAGTCTTCGATCTTAAATATTATATTTTTGAGGTACCTTGATATGTTTACTAGTGTTTTAGAGTCAAAATCGAAGAATAAAGGAGTTTTGGAGACATTTGGCCTGAAATAACAACCTATGATCATGACAGAAGCCTAGGTAATGGCCCACGATAATGGCCTACAAGGCCATGGTCATTGCCTATGTTGAAAAAAATGTGCAAATACTCAATAACATCAAGTTTTGAGGGACTAAAAGCCCTAGAGTTACCCTAAACATAAGAGGATATTTAAAGAACAAGAAAAGAGGTAGAAAGGGAGCTTTTGCATCAGTCGTCTTAAGAAACTCTAAAGAGAAATCGTCAAGAGCAAGAGGACGAAAAGAAGTAAGAGAGAAGAGGGGAAGAAGTTGACTCAATGTCTTCTAGTCAGGAGGTTTCCTGACGTCATTGGCTCCCATCATCCATTTAGATTGTGTTTCCTATTTAAAGTTGTTGATCTGATTCAATTCTTTGATTGCATCATTCGATAATAAACTGAGAGGGTCAATAGTATGAAAAATGATTAAGTTGGACTACCGAGAGTTAGGTGATTTAATAGAAACAAGAATTGAATCAGATCAAGAATTTTTACGAAAAGAGATCTTGCATCGATTTATAATAGTTTATTAGAGAACTTCATAGTTAATTAGGGTTTTAGATAGTTTGTGAATTGAGAGAATGCAACTTCCATAATTTGATTAAGGTTTATGATTTAAGGTTAATGGTTATAACTCAAGAGAGAGTAATCAATCTTATGATAATCCAAAACCAATAATCCAATAATTCATAATTAGTTAGGTTAGCATTAAAGGAAAGTAAAATTCCCTTTTTCCCAATTGATATTTTCTTTCAATTGATTCTTAGGTGTGTTGCAATTACATAGTAATTATTATTTTCATGTTTGATTCTTAATTTGAGTGATTGAATTAAATTCTCATTTTAGTTTCATTGCATTTTGAATTTTTGTGATTTGTTTATGGCCTTAGATTTTAGAATTAGATTAGTTCCCTCTCTGTTCGATCGACACCTTTGGTACTCTGTTAATGAACCGTGCTCTTACAGATTATAAAGGGTTATTAACTAAAACTTACACATAACTAAACCACTCGAGAAACTATAAGCCTACCTTCATAGGTGACTATATTACCCTCCATGTTAGTTTTCTTCTTGAAAACCCATTTACACCCTATGGGTTTTTTCCCTTCAAGTAGGTCAACCAAAGTCCATACTTGATTTCCATACATAGAATCCATTTAAGATTTCATGGCTTGAAGCCATTTGTCAGATTTTGAACTCTTCAAAACTTCTTCATAGGTAGTAAGGTCATTGTCTTCTATGAACAATATGTCATTATGTTCACTTATAAGAAATCCACACCTTTCTAGAACATAATGTATCCTACTTGACCTACAAACTTCTTTTGTGTTGGAAGATTAAACTATTGTTTCATCATTATAAACAATAGTCTCATGTTTCGGCAATTGGTATGTCTGTTTGAACATCTTAAACTTCCATAAGCTCAATTTTCCTCCCACTGTCTTCTTTTAGTCAAAACTCTTTTTCTAAAATGACAGTATGCTTTAAGACAAACATCTTTTGTTCCAAAACATTGTAGAATTGATATCCTACTCTTTCTTTATGATATCCTACAAACAAACACTTGTTAGATTTAGCTTCTAGCTTATTTGATTGAATCCACTCCAAATAAGTTGGACAACCCCAAAATTTCATATCAGAAAGATAGGTTTCTTCTTAGTCCACATCTCATATTATAACACACCACTCCCATTAATTAAACCTTTGTTACGCTAAGCTCTTAGAGTCTGAATCAAAGAATTCCAAGAATTGCATTATGGGGCACAACCTCGAGTCGTTCACTTAACCGGAACCTAAATAATTGAATATAAATTAACCTATATGTCATGTTATGCAAAATTCAGAGAAAAGAAGGGTTTTTTATTTTCTAGCTAATTGGTTAATCTAATTTAAAGTTAAAAACAAATGTTTTTGGATTTTAGGGAGATATAAAACTGAAGGTTGAAAAACACAAAGACTATATAATGATAAAGTCCCCTTAAAAGTGAGTTTTGGCCATCATTGTTCGAAATGATTAAAGAGCGAGTAGAAATTGCTAAGCTTCAAATATATATACCTTGAAAGACTTTTCAAATCTAGGATCTTAATCAATGAAACTCCATTTTCTTAAAATCCCGTTAAGCACTCTTAGTGCATATAGTAGGATTAGTCAATGCAATCGGTCAAATGTAATCTAAAAATCATCTCAACATCAAACACATCTATGCAAGATAATAGAGAATCAAAAAGATTTCAAATAGACATATATGAAACTTCATACATTTAAGGTCAAAGTTCTACATAAACCAATCCATCCAACATATAATGAATATCCAACACTTGATTAAAACTATAATCAAATAGGTCATCTACAAATCAAAAATCCTAGACCTAGGATATATAAACTCACAGCTAAACTATGGATTAAGCTACTTCCCTTTTTCAGCCCATTGTGTTAGTAGTGTGCCCTAGGCCAATGGACATATGTGACTTTTGTACTAACATTCTGACTTATTAATAATATATTATGAGGTATTCTTTTATATATGCATGTAT
>JAOSBN010000179.1:28119581-28133469 GCA_027563595.1 Erythroxylum suave
AAGGATTCTAGTTCATGGAGTTTAGACAATGCTTGGGTTTAAGTATTCTAAAATCAATTTTAGTGATTTTGCATTATAGGATTTTCAATTGACTTCCTATTGGATGAGAATTTGGATATTATGAGATCATATAAAGTTGGAAATGAGATGACGAGAAATTGAGTTATGATATAAAGTAACCAAGTGTTATTGAGGTGTAAGCTTATGAATAAGTTAGACAATTGCAACGGGTAAGAATCAAAAGGAGAATTTAGAAAGATCATGTACAAAAGAAGTGTAAATCTAAGTTCAATTAGACACATGTGAACTATGAAATGGGAATGAGTATAATATGTGTTCTAGAACAAAAATCTAGGATTGTCATTGAGCATGCATTGTACATAGTCCACCTATACAACTGTGCATAAATAAATGCATATATGTGTGCAATTATTGATGAGTGTGAAATGGGTGTCTTGAATAAATGGGTTGTGTAGGTCAAGTGTCCGTATTCAGGCGTTCCCAGAATTTGGAAGCAAATGATAATCTGGAGCGTACAGTGAGTAGATCTAGATGGTCTCACTTTATTTTTTGTTTATTGAATTTTTGTATTATATGACTATTGAATGATTATATAGATGTGATTGCTTATGTTAGTTTCCGGATAGAAGGTTCGATGATTGTGATGTTTGATTTGGATATTGAAGTGCTACTTGAATGTGAATTGGATGAACTATGTGTACTTAAGGTGATTGTTAAATGTATTCTAAATGTGCATTTGCACAGGAATGAAAATGTGATTCCCAACTTCAATGTTGAATGCCGGACCAAGGTCCGATGACTTGTGTGAAGTAAAATAAAGTGACTGATTGATCATATGTGACTGATGCATTCCATTACATGAATGCATGAAACATAAAGGCAGTTGTGACCGAAGTAGCCACCAAAAGGGAGCTTAAAGCTTAGAAACTGTGATAAGATCCTCTGGCTCAGTTGTGAATGTACCCAGTATCCACTAAGGGATATGGGACATCATTTGATATAGCTCGGTATCGACTAAGGGATATGGGCTAGATAAAAAAGCACTCAGTCACAACAAAGCAATAAATGGAAAGTGGGCCTCATACACACTACATATGCATAATATGACTGATTAAATCATATTGATTGTGAAATGTGAAATGTTGTGAATGTGATAGTGTGTTATGTAATTGGGTGAGCCATCGATGATGGTCACTCATTGAGTTCGCAAAAACTCACCCAAAATTTTCAATTATTTTTTAGGATCAGAAGAATACCCCGTTAGGCCAACGGGAGTATACTTGCAGCATAAGTGAAGGATAGAGGTCAGGATTAGTTTGTGTCTAGATTTGTGTTTTTCTTATTTTGTATAAAATTGTATATTTTGAAACTATTGTACAAATGATTTATGTTGTAATGTAAAGGCATTATGAATAAAGTGTATTGTATTTGTGAAAGGGCCCAAATGGTTATTGATAACCTTGTTGATTGTATTATGTTGATTGGAAATGTTTATGAAGGAAGTGGGCCGAAATTGGTTATAAATTTCCACATATTGTGTTTGTTATTCAGAAAAAAAAAATTTATACCGATTTCTGAATGATTGAGTGCTTTAGCATGCCACCCTCGCAGGGCACAGACTCGGATATCACCCACGATGTCAGGTTCGGGTCTTTGCGGGAGTGCGGTGTTACACTCAAAATAGAAAACAAATGTACATTCATTTCATCAATTTTCTTGTACTCATCCTATACACAGAGATAGGTCATAAGCACATCCCTTCGTTCATCAACTTTCAACTCTTATTAAAACACTATTTTTATAACCAATCTATCTTTAAAACATCTTTAACACAACTCATAATCTATTGTTGATCATAAACATAAAAACAAAACATAAAAAATGTCCATACATTCATCAACGTTCATCAACATTTTTGCACACTTTTATACACCATTATCAATCATCCCTTAAATTATCATCAAAAATGCTTTTTATTAAATAACCCATTAGTATCATCATTATACTAAGAAAGTAGAACATAAACCTATTTATTTCTACATCAATGTCCAACACTCTTCAACCCCATTATCATTTTCATTTAATTTCAAACACTCATCATATATGTCTCATTTAAAACGGCCCATAAAGCCTGATGTATTACTTACTTGTTTTAGCTTGAAAGTTCTTCAAAGCATCACTCAACCCTAGCTCCAAAGCATCACACGATTATCATGAAATATGTTAGTTTTTGTAGTAACAAGATGATGATGATCAAATCTTGTTGAAGAAGTAAGGTGTTGGATGATAACAACTCAACGTTGAGAGTAGGGTTGGTAAGAAAGTGTCATGAAAATGGAGAGAAGAAATGAAGAAGAGAACATTTAGTGAAAATGAAAGAAGAGATAGTCATGCAAGGAAGAAAGCATCGCGGATGTTTAAGCTTGGTGGGTGTTATGACATGTGTCATGACACTCACCACATAATTAATCAAATTAATATGACATTTACTTAAGCTACCACTTGATTCTTAATAATCAGTCCACTAGTCACCCAGTATCCAATCCAACTATCTCCCAATTTTCAATGCTACTTATCAATAAATCCTATGTCACTTGGCAATTATTTCTATTGCCATTAATCAATTTATCTTGCCATTTGACATTTTTCCTAGTCCAAAAATATACATATTTCATAAATCTCTAATTTTCACAAATAAATTCTAAATCACCAATTATAATTTATCAACCAAATTCAAGACATAAAATTCGCCAAATCAGAATTTATGACATATAATTCATAATTCTCAATACGATCATTTAAAAAATCATGTATACTTGGAAAAATGTCAATTGAGTGAATATACAGCCTTTATATGTGTATAATCAATATTCACTTGTGTATGCTAATGATATGCATGTGCATGCAATGCATCTTATAATTTCTCAATACTATTTTCTTAATTCAATGGTCTAGGACCCTATGTCCTAACCCTCAGTATGGAATAACAGGATGTTACATTCAAATAGCAAGTTGGTGACTCTAGTGCAATGTGTGTGCCTAACAAGGGAGGCATAACAATGTCGAGAATGAAAAAGGCGAAAAGATTTCTACTAGGACCATCATAGGTTGGAGAGTATGCGGTGAATATAGGAAGCTCAATTTGGCCACCAAGAAAGACCATTTTCCATTACCTTTTGTGGACCAAATGATTAAGAGGATGGCTGACCATGCTCTTTATTGTTTTTTCTGGATATTTAGGGTACAATTAGATCTTTATATACCTACAGGATCAAAAGAAGACTACTTTCACTTGTCTTACATCACTTTTGCTTAAAGAAGGGTGCCTTTTGGTCCATGCAATGCACCAGCCACATTCCAAAGGTGCATGATGGCCATCTTTACAGATATAAGTGAAGACTTCATGGAGGTATTTATGGATGACTTCTCTATTTTTTGTGACTCTTTTGATCATTGCTTGTTTAATTTGGATAAAGTGTTAGAAAAGATGCCTGGACTCTCATTTAGTCTTGAATTGGGAGAAGTGTCATTTCATGGTCCAAGAGGGAATTGTTTTAGGCCATAAGATCTTACGTAGGGGGAATGAGGTAGATCGAGCTAAGACTAAAGGGATTGAAAAGCTCCCACCTCTTACCAACATCAAGGGCATCTGAGCATTCCTTGATCATATAAGATTCTGCAGACGGTTCATCAAAGACTTTTGTCTTATTGATAGACCTTGACTCACTTGTTAGTTGAGATGAGTTTTTTGTTTGTTTGATGATGATTGTTTAAATGCTTTTAATAGGTTAAAGAAGGCACTTACAACAGCACCTATTTTGACATCGCCAGATTGGTCACTTTCCTTCGAAATCATATATGATGCAAGCAACCATTCCATTGGTTATGTACTCAAATAGTAGAAGGAGAAGATGTTACATGCAATCTAACACGTCAGCAAGACCTTGACGGGAGCACAATTGAACTGCACCAGTATTGAGAAGGTGTTGCTTGCAATGATATTTGCATATGAAAATTTTTATTATTATCTTTTGGGCATATAAGTTATTGTTTTTACAGATCATACAGTATTGTTTATCTCTTTGCAAAGAAGGATGCCAAAGCTAGGCTCATCAAATGGGTGCTTCTACTCTAAGAATTCCACATTAAGATTAAGGACAAGAAAGAAGCAAAAAATTTTGTAGAGGACCACCTATCGAGACTTGAAGGGGTACAAAATGAAGAGGAAAAGGAAAATAAAGACCATTTTCCTGACAAGTCCTTAATGATGGTAGAAAATCCTTTTCTTCCTTGGTTTACAAATATTGTCAATTATCTCTCAGGTGGTATTTTCCCCCTAATCTCTCGCATCAACAACGGAAGCAGTTCTTATTTTAGTGTTCTCGCTATATTTGGGATGAACCTATGTTATATAAAAAATTTGTTGATAGTTTGATTCGTAGGTGTGTCCCTGAAGATGAAATGCTTGAAGTTTTGTCTCAGTTTAGTTTATGCAAGACATTATGGAGCTAACAAGACGGTTGCTCACATTTTGGAGTGTGATTTTACTGGCCAAACTTATTCAAGGATGCCTGAGATTTTGTACTGTGTTGTGATAGGTGACAAAAAGTGGGCAATATTTCAAAGAGAGATTAGACGTCATTTTCAAACTTCATGTAAGTGGAGATATTTGATGCGGGGGGCTTGGATTTTATGGGACCGTTCCCAGCTTTTCTAGGTAAATCTTACATATTGGTTGGAGTTGATTTATATGTCTAGGTGGGTTGAAGCAATAGCTACTTCAATAAATGATGGCAAGGTGGTCCAATGGCTCATCAAGAAAATCTTTACTTGATTTCGATTGCCTAGAGCTATCATAAGTGATGAAGGGAATAACTTTTGTAACAAACCCTTTGAGGCTCTTCTAAGGAGATATAATGTTCATCATAGAGTGACAACTCCTTACCACTTGCAAACGAGTGGCCAAGTGAAGGTGGTGAATAGAGAGTTGAAGAAGATAGTGAACACTTCAAAAAAAGATTGGGCTTTGAAGCTGGATGATACATTGGGTGCTTACTGGACACCTTTCAAAACTCCCATAGGTACAATACCATTTTGACTTGTATATGGCAAGGCTTGCCATTTACCATTGGAGTTGGAGCATGGAGCCGATTGGGCAATTAGAAAATTGAACACAAAGTGGAAGTTAGTGGGCGAAAAGAGATTGTTACTATTGGGCTCAGGTCTCGGAACTTAATTCGTGGTTACAATATGAGGGGATTTGATGGAGGTCAAATGAAAAGAAGGTTGAAAGCATCAAAGATGTAATGAAGAACTTGGGTGGGCTTGGGTCAATTTAGTAATAAATAATTAAAAATAAAAAACAGTTGGGCACGCTTGTGCTTTAGGGTGCACAGGTGTGCATGTAGTAGTTTTTGCACGATCATGCATTCCCATAATGAAGAGGTCGTGCACACCTGATGCTCACTCCAACTTGTAACTAGCATAAATCTTGATTCTGATATCCAAAAATTTCAAACTTTATATCGTTGGAAATCTAAGAGGATAAGCTACAACTTCTATGAAGAAAACTTTGTCTAATTTAGCCCATATTAATACAGTTTATTCGTTTAAAAATAAAACAAAATTTTCTGCCAGAAATGGTGCTACAACCTTTACCAACACTAATGATGCTATCTTGTAAAGGTCATATCTTTTTCGTATGACATAAAAAAGTTACAAACTTTATACCATTAGAAAGATAAAAGAATAAGCTACAACTTTTACGAAGACAACTTTATCAAATTCCCCTATATCAATATAGTTTATGCATAGAAGTTAGGACATAATTTCTATCCCCCTTTTTCCTCTATGCCTATTATATATTTTCACTAAAAACCAAAAGACCGAAATCCAACAAATACAATTCGTACATATAAGACTCCAACATATCAGACTCCCAACTTAACAATTTATTTAAGAAAAATCTATCCAAAAACCATCAAACAACTCAAATTTTTATTCCTAATCGAAATTGACAACTTAATAGAGTGAGAAATTTGAACATATACGAAGGAAACTTCATAAGCTCTTCCATTTATTTCTCAAACAAAATAGAGTTTATACTTCACTTTAATTACATATCAGAAGTCATAATAGTAGCATAATCCAAAAATACAACATATATGCTCATGCTTGATGCTTGTAAGCTATCAAAATTATCTGAACTAATTTAGCTGCAAAAGATATATCTTTCTTGGACTTTGTCTAAGTTTGCAAGGATTAATAATCTGCTTGTTCTTCACATGAGGAGTGAAAAATAATGAGGTGAGCAACGAAGCTCAGTGGCTAATATGTTCATAGCTATTGGTAATGAGCCATACATACAATTAAGCACACACACACACACACGCACATACACACACATATATATTGCATTTTAGTCTTAGCAAATCACATTATTCACATTTCTAACTTACAGAAACACTTAGTCAAAAATGCATTTTCACATAAATCAGGTCATATATACATTTAATCATGGAAACATAACACTTAATTATGCTCCATGCTCAACAAATCAAAATGCAATGCACAAATATAATGGCTTGAGAGAATCCCATGGAACGAAATGGCGAAACCGAAGTTTACACCATGAACGAAATGAATTCATTTTTCAGAGCTCATGTGCCACAAGCGGACAGCCAGGAGAAGGTTTCAAGTCAATTTGCTCGTGACGAATGAAATGGTTTGTCTCTTGCCCACACAAGCAAATTTTCGATGCTCATACATTTCGTAACATATTCATTCTTTCATGCTTCTTGCACTTTTCTGTTTTTCATCAATTTAAAATGCAGTAAAATCTTTCAAGTATAACAAGTTATCGAATCACAGTTTATTTTTCCCACATTCACAATGATTCAAAGACAAGCATTTAAGCACATACGCATGTAAGAAAATCAACCCATAATCACAATAACCATAAACATATTACCTACCTTTTTACTTGTAAATCCAAACTCAAGTTTGTCTATCCTCTTATTCTTACCTGCGATTTTTCTCGATTCCCTTCAAACAACCAAAATTTCATTTAAACTAACATATGAATAGAGCTTCCATAAAGCTTTAATATCCAAAATGAGCTTAGACTTAATCTACTCTTGGTTTATCTGAACTAGAATAACTAAACATCTAGTTCAAAATCCACAAAAATCTAAGAAAGTGGATTTCTTGGTTCTTTTCTTTCTCTCTTCATTTTCAACACATAAATCTCATTTTTCTCTAGTTCCTTCTTCTACCAAAACAAGAAAAGTAGATAGAGAATACCTAAAAACTCAACTAAACCTTTTTTTCCTTCTTCTTTCTCCTTTTTCTTTCATTCCTTCTTCTCCTTTCTATGCTTCGGTTTGTCCTTCTCTTCTAGGTCCTTCTACAACTTTCTCTCCTTCTTTCCTACTTTACACGACTCTCTTCATCTTCTTTTTTTGTTTTGATTTTTGCTTCTCTTCCTCTAGTTTCTTCTATGTTCTTCTTTCTCTCTTGTACACGTCTCTTTCTTACTTCTCTACTACGACTCTCACGCACTGTTCTTATTTTTTTCTTTTATTAATTTAACACAACTTCTTACCTTTCCAAACTCACCATTCCATGTTTAAGCTATTGCCTACTTACTCCTTTCTTAATTCTATTATGTCCATTAATTCATGCAAACATATGATTTTTCTACGCAAAATGAGAGAAAAGTCACGGTTGTGACTTCTCAAGTCAAAATCGTGCAGGGTCTAACAGTTACAACTTGATGAATTGGAGGAGTTAAGCTATGATGCATATGATAAGATAAACAATGCATTTAATTGATTGTGTTTGAAATTCAAAACTAACTAATTAGTTACAGTGCTAAACTTACAATCTGTCATCCTTTTTTAAGCCTTGAAAGTCCTAGATTGAAAAATTGTAGACGTTGTTGTTGTAATTTATTTAACGTTTTAGAAAAATTATAATTTCACATTGTGTTTGTAGTTACTGCGACTTGATATTACAGTCAAGATGACCTACAATAACTATTTTATTAGAATAAAGCTAAAAAAAGTGATTAGGAAATTGGATGAATAAAAGAATGACAAACTAAAACCATCATAATTGTTATTTTTCTGATGAAATTTTCGGGTATCTATTATTTTGTGGTACATTTTAGGAAGACTGGCTGCTGGCGCTGACGAGTTATTGACGAAGATGAGATGTTTAAGACTTTATGTTAGTATTTATTATATTACTAAAATAGCTTTTACAGCTATTTTTCATAAAGATACTTTATAGGTTGAAAGCACGAGGTATTCCGAAAGAGTATTTCAGTTTTCCTTTTAACAATTACTTAATTAATTTTAGCGTTATTTGCCGTTGTAAACACACAACGCCGTCACAATGCGACAATAAAACTCTGGGTATGTTGACCAAATAAGTGTGAGTGGTTCAATACTCTTATTCTTTAGTTAGAGGTCTCAAATTTTAGCCTTGTGAATAGAAAATTTTATTTAACCAATACTTTATCCTTTATAGACTGACCCGATTTGAGCGAAGATTAGTCGAGTATAAATGGCTTAAAAGACTGCTTTTCATAACGAAGATTCTTTCAGGAGACCTCGTAGTCGTAGGATTTAAAAAAAAAAAAAAAACTATGCCTACGTTCGTACGGTTCTCGATGTTGATCTAAGATCTATTAGAGCAAAAAAGTCAATCCGCGCACCTAATTTTCAACTTTCAATTATCAGATTGCTGGATGAAAAAGAGATTTTGGGTCAGAAGATTCATATGGTGTCATTACAAGGATTTAACAACTCTTCTGAGGATCTACTAGTTCCATCTTATTAGTTGATATTTCTCGTTGTAATCTGATTAAGGTAAGAACTTAAACGGGGATTAACTCAGTCCTCATTTCAATGGAACAAAGTTAGAGATCACCAAAGAAAAACTTCAAGGTGACAAATCACAACCTATAGGAAGATAAACTGAGAGGGCGTAACTTCATCCCCTAAGGAACCGAATGTATTCCCAAGTGACGTTGCAAGTAAATCCGAAAAGAAAACTGACAAAAAAAAATGGCACAAGTTCTTGCATTCACAATGTTAAGCTTTAAGAGAACACAAGAAATGGGTGGGGGAAGAAATTCATTTAGCCGAGGAAGCACCTTCGTTGAAGAGAATATATCGCAACCTGTTCTGTGCTCTCTCCACTAGCCTTAGGCCATCTATCAACTTAGCAACTCCTTCTCGGCTGTTGTCACTTATTTCTTCAAATTCAGCCAATTTAGGGTGCAAAGAATCCAACAATCTCAAGAAATCAACTCCTTGAGCTATTTCCATTCCAACAGCTGTTTTCGCTTCCAGTGCATCGTCTACGCATAATTCCATCAATCTCTCAACAACCCTCGTTCTATATTCTTCTTTCCTTTCCGAATCTGCCAAAGATTCGTACTCTTTACGAAGAGCAACTGCCCGAAATATTCCAAGAGTTAGTGAAAAGGAAAACATGGTCCCTTGTTGGGCATATCAAAAACTCCTATTTAAAGGATTGAATCCTAATAAAAATTTAAAAACTAAAACAGAAACAGCTCCTTTTCTTTCACACGTCTAATTTTCTCCAGCAGACTAAATCATTTAAAATTGAAGAGCTTGTTAAACTCACCAGTTTGTGACGAGACGAGCGGAGGCAGCCCAGATGGTGCTTTGTGCAAACAATGATCGACATGTGCATGAAATGACCGAGGTGTTGTCCAAGAAGAAGGTTTGGAAAGAGAACCGTTGGTGTTGAGAACATAATCCATGATGTTAGAATATGTAGATGGGTGATTGTTGTTACGATTAGAATTGGAGGAGGTACTCGCCGATTGAAGTAACAGCTCGAAAATATTGGGCTGACATTGCCAAGGCTGTACTTCGGAGTTCATGGTTATATTTTGTTTGTTTCGAGGGGAGTTTGAGGGGGACACGCGCCTCCTTTAAATGTGCTGGAAATATTGTTTAAAAAGCTACTTTTACAGACCATTGAATCGTTTCAATTCCACGCCATACTTCCGGTCGGCCCACGGTTTCTTTCGACGGCTCATTAGCAAAGTGGAAAACTTGGGCTCCAAACAGTTGACGAGTTATGCAGAATGTGAAGAAAGGTGCAAGCATTGAGTTCGTCGAAACTGCGGCTTTTTTTTAAAATCTGGCTCACAGGAAATAATTTAATACGTGTAAATAAAAATGATATAATGACAGTAACAATATTATCCCAGTACAACATCCGTTGATACTTGGGGTTTTGACAAGATTTAAAAATATGCAACATTAATCTTATTTGATGAAGATTTTTGATAGACTCACGTTAAAATAATATATGAATTATTGATAAGAATCATGTACTTTTTTTGGTAATAGGAGTAAAGTTATTGTTGAAAAGAATGAGTAAAGAGAGTCTTGAGCAATGCTTCAACCTTGACAAACCTAGTTCATTTCTTTTCTACCCTTTCTTTAGGACATAATCTCTCTCATCTAAAGAAAACTTTCTTTAGTAAAATAGAAAATTTTGTAGAAACTACTCACTTTCTTAAAGACACTAAAATCTGTAACACTTCCTCTTTTAAACCTGTATAGTTCATATCACATATCCAGATCCTTCACAGGGAGTATTCACTCATTAATCTTCACACATCGACCTCAACCTAATTTTTAATATTTAATAAGATAATATTTTAATATATAAAAAATCTAAGAATTTAACATATTATATGATATCTTAAATTATTTATAAAAATAAATTTCTCAAATATTTTTTTACAAAAATTTATGTTTAGGATGATAACGTTATTGATTTCATCATAGTGACTGCTAGTTAGAAACTCTCTTCCATCTCTCTTAGATTCCTCCACATTACTATTTTTACTTAATTCTTACATAACTTGTGCACTATTGTTCTTCATTTGCTTTCTCTCTATTGTTTTATCTTCTTTTTAACTTGTCATTGTGTCATGGCTCCTGTTTCTTCCTCCCTCTTAGTCTATGTCAACTTTTCCTTTACAGTAGACAAGCTATAACCTCCTCAGCTTATGCTACATTCTAGTCTCTCTTTTGTCATCCTCCTCCTTTGTTTCTACTAAATTTCTCCTCCTCTTTCCTCATGCTTCTTATAATTAATTTGATCGTTACCTACTTCTATTTCCTACCTTTCCTCTCCAACAACATTTTCTAAACTTTTGAAGCATTCTTTTTCCCCCCTTTCTAGTTTTAGATGCTCTTCCTCCATCTAATCTCCTCCTCTTTCAGAAGTAATGTGCCTTTTGCTATATCCTAACAACATGTCAATGCTCTTCCTCCAACCATCCCCTATTTTAAATCTAGAAACTTGAAATGACTTAAATAGGGTAGCTAGCATTTCCATAAAAACTTAATGCCAAGTAGTTAGTGATTTCTCTACTAACTAACAAGCTAAACTACTTTCCTCCTTTTAACAAGAAAGGACAACTCTTCATTATTCCCCCAAAGGAAATTCTATAAGGTGGGGCTAAATGGAACTCTATTTTGGTTAGTTTCTTTATAGATATAATACTTACTTATCCTTCCATGATAGCTTGGCCAATTTTCATTAGAGAAAATGAGGTTATATAAAAGTCCTATAAATGAATAGGGGATCATTAACTTCAAATTTAGTTCAGTTGAGGAAGCTATAAAAATCTTAAAAGTAGGTATATGGAATATGAATTATAAACTGAACTTTCTTTAAAAATAGTTCCTAGTTTGTAGCTTATAGCTAAAGCTTACATCCTAATATGGATTAATGTTCACAATGGTTCACATGAATATGAGTCCACTATGAGATTAAGTTACCTTGCTAGTTAAATAGAGAAAATCTTTATGCTTGGATGAAGACATTGCAGCCATAAAAAGGATTGGTTTTGCTAGACATTGTTTCCAAGTTGATATCACTCAAAACTTTCTAGAAATAATCCCTATAATATGATTCAGTACAAGTCACTTATCGTTGGAAACCATCTTCTAGAAAGCAAGGAAAGGAATGGAGCAAATACGAAGAATGTTTATCAAAGGAATTATGTTGAGCTAATGGAAAAGGAACATCTAAGCTCTAATAAATTACATTGTATTGAAGAGAGTAGCCAAGTTATTGGTAGTAACTTAAAATCTATATCAAACAAATCAAATGAGGAAGAATAATAATGAAATAGTGGATTTGAACAATGATACACAATATGAGGAATATGACCAGACTAGAAAAAAGGGAAAAATGACACTTGGCCAAGTAAAAACACATTTCTTGAATTTTATGCATGGTAAAATCGTAAAGATTTATCAAGAAATGAATATTAACAAATATTGTGCTTCAAATATAACTCCTTAATGAGAATAAAGCTAAAGGTTCTAGTTTTGGAGTTTTCACTCCAAATTCTAAAAGGAGATTAGAAAGAAACGGTAAGGTCAAGGGAGCTCCCCACCTCACAAACCCCTCATCATATCAATCCTAGCCTAGGATATAAGTTTAATTAATAACCCTAAAAAGAAGTAGGTTCTTTCCAGTTATCTTTTCTTAATAAAGTTAATGATATTTAGCCTTTTGAAGACCAAACTTAATGAAACACAATGTAAGAAATTATTTATAAAAAAAAATTAGAAAATTTTCACAAATCGCCATGTTTATTACAATGGGAGGATTGACGTTATTATTAATGAGCATGTCATACATTTATTCACTTATATCAAGATTAATGAATGCAAAACTTGTTTATCTTTTGTATATGCTTCTAATCTTACATTTTAGAGAGCAAACATATGGAAAGATTTTGAAAGTAGAAATTCCAACATAAGCATACCTTATATCCTGAATGGGGATTTGAATTGTACTCTTCTTACATCATTAGTTGAAGGATAGATTTGTTCAAAAAATCCCTGTAATAAACTCTAATCTTGCTTGGACAATGATGAGACCACAAACCTCATATATAAGGGGAGCCGCTTTACATGGAGCAAGAAACAGTAAGGAAAATGTTTTATAAGGATAGAACTAGAAAGGGAACTAGTTGATCAATTACAAATGATAGATTTCCCAGGAAGCTTGGCTAATTTTATCAAAAAATTATGCTTTAATCATTCCTTAAAGAAACACGCAATTTATTAAATCTTTTCAATAATTATGCCCTTTTAGATTCATAAGCTTTCTCACCAAACTTAAGGGCTTCCAGGAGATAGTAAGAGCTAAAATGCCTTATGAAATTAAGGGCTATGAGCAATTCAAATGTCTCAAGAAACTCAAATTGATCAAAATAGGCCTTTAGGAATTACATCATAAATATTTGAGGAGTAGATGTCTTGAAATCAAAGGTACCAAACACACAAGCTTACAATAACTCAATCAAAATCTTATCTATATCCAAAAAATACAAGCAAGATACATATAGGAAAAGGTAGCTCTATGTAATTAGATTAGAGCCCTGGAAGCGAATAACTCTCTCCTCAAATTGAAATATAGAGTTTTATTTCTTCAAGGAGATAAAATTTCTACTTTGTTCTTTATATCTATCCTTTTTAGAAGAAACTCTTAACTTAATTTCAAGCACAAAAAATGAAGAAAAATTTCGGGGAACAAAAAGATCTAGTCTTTAAATACTTTTGGGATTCCTTGGCTTTCGTCCTCCTTGCTAAATTTTAATGTAGGTCTTTATCTATTTAATTAGTAGATCTACCTTTAAATATCAGTTTCACTAACTAATGATTTCATTAATATTTGTTTGTTTTTGGTGAAGAATCAAGGTAATAAATTCTCCTTTTAGCTCAAATGGAAGCTCTTTTCTTCCTCTTCCTTTTTCTCTTCTTGGACAACTTCAAAATCTTTCTTGAAGACT
>JAOSBN010000179.1:28180868-28201420 GCA_027563595.1 Erythroxylum suave
ATTATAAGAATAATATATTTAATAATAATTAGAATATTGTTAATAATAGAAATAAAAATTAATAAAATTAACAATATGTATAATAATAAGGAATTTATTAATATTAATAATAAATATAATTAATAAAAACAACATTTTATAATAATAAGGAATTTAATAACCATACAAAGTAAGTAAAAAAAAATAATGATAAGGATAATTTTGTTTTATTGTTAGTTGTTCCTTTACCATTCCAACTTTAAATTTTCAAACCAAACATTGACATAGAATTACTTATTTATTCTATCTTTTTGAACCAAACAAACTAATACTCATTCCATTCTATTCTTAAAAAATAACTATTCTATTTTTTATCTATTCTATTCTTTGAACCAAACAACTCATCAGTAAAATTACGAGGAAAAGCATCTAAAGTCAGCAACTGTTGACACCAAAAGTTGGACAGTATGGAAAACATAGGGACATCTGATAAAACTGGAAATTGGAGGCTTGTTCCACAAGTCCCTATAGATCCTAGGAAAATCCTACAGTAATTATGAAGAAATTTCACATATTCGAGTGTATGCAGAGTGTGCACTTATTATTCAGCGTAGGGTCTAGTTAAAGAAAGCACTCAGATATTAATTGAAAGGCGTTAACAACAAAAGTGAATCCATGGCTTCACTCAGTAGTGGCTGATTCATTAGCTGATTCAGGAAGACCCTCTGGCTTAGAAGGATCAGTATTGACATGGGGAGATCCATCTTTTCCAGGTGAAGCAGGCTTGTCAACCGTTGCTGCTCTGGGTGTAGGTGTCGGGGTTGGGATTGGGGCTTTTCTGTCCTTGCCATCTTTTCCTTCCTTTGCGTCTTTCAGGTATTTAACTGACTCCTTCATAGGGTTCTTGTCATTCTTAGCCTCCTTTTTAGAGTCTTTGCCATCTTTTTTATCGTTATCATCAGCTTTTGGTGGAGGCGGCATCATATGTGGCGGAGGGTTCTGTTTCAGCTTCACAAGAATTTGCCTCAGCCTCGACAGATCAGTGGGCTTCCCAGGTTTTGGACCTTGAATTACGGTAATAGATGGCTTCTTTTCAGGGTCTTTCCTTGATCTCTTCATGTCAATATTTGGCACCTCTCTAGGAATGATCTCTGCAATAGTCTTCCAGTAATGTAGGTGAGCTTCTTTGTGGAATTTCTCTTGGTTGGCCAAGTACAACTGCAGAGAGAGAGAGAGAGAGACAGGGAGAGAGACACTCACACCCACGTAGAGAGAGAGAGCTCATGCATCTGTACCCCAATATTAAAAGGAAATCGATTTAAACATTAAGAAAGAGGTTGGTTTTACCTTCTCTCGTTCTCTGTTCTGAGCCATGTTATTCTCACAAGTGAGCTGCCTTTTCTCATAAAAAGCTCTTTTATACTCTTCAGCTTCATTGATTATCTGATTTCGCATTTCCTTCTCTATTCTCTCCTTTTCCTCAAGGTGCATGGCATTTTGCCTGCAGCAAATGGAATTGACGGTAAGTTTTCGTGCTTGCAATAACTATATTGACAAGATATCTGAAAACTACTCCGACTTAAAGCATAGGATTTTGGGTCTCCTTTTCTCGAGTATTCCTCTATAGTTAGTTTTCAACAGAAATAGTTTGCATACTGTCGTAAAAGCTACTATATCTCAAGCATGTAAACGTCAATTTTTCATCCTGCACTTACGCAAACTAGCTGGCACGGAAATTATCTTATATTCTTATTCCTTGTCTTGTGTAGAAAGAAATTCAGGAGGGATATCCTTAAATTCTTCAGTGTCCTAATCATTGATCCATCACCGGAAGAGGCGGTGGGAATGGACTTGGGAACATTGTCACTGTCGAACGTCAGCAATAACTCCATAATACGAATGTTAATCTAAATTACATATGCACAACGTATCAAAAGGGACTACTAATTGCAATTTATCTATGTTGAATTAGCAATTAGTTCATGACTTCAAACACAAAATACTTTGAAAACGTCCCACTTACGTTTTAATCTGAGAATGCTGAAGTTATTAACGAGACGAAGATGAGATATAATGGAAAAAACGAAAAAGCACATTCAAACAAGAAACGACCAACTAAAGGAAAGAAAACTCACCGGCGCCACTCCCGTAACTTGGTGCCTTCCTCACGCATCTGGTTAGGGTCAGGCAGAAGTGGCCCATCGGAGACAAAAACGTAACCACCTGCCCCCGCCTTCTTTTCATCCGGCACCACCGCCTTAGACTCAAAGGGTGATACATGTTCAGGATTGGGTGTAGACACTCCGAAACCATACACATCATGAGAATGTGGGATGTTGGCGGGAGAGTCGATAACGTTGGAAGGATCGATGTTGAGGTCATCGACCATGACAGATGTTGGTGGGTCTCCAGAGAAACTTTCGCCGTTTAACGGAGGGGAGAATTGGGAGGATTCATAATTATGGAGGGAGTTGTAGGCATCGTCGTCGAAGGGGCCGGTGGTTGCGTTGGATGAATCATGGTCGTTTTGGACTTCTAACGAGTCAAACGATTCCATTAACGTTAAAACATAGGATCGCTATATGTTGTTCAGTAGCTGAGATTGAGAAAACGAAGTGTCTCTCTGTCTCTCTTCCTGATACTCTAGGTATCAGAGTAAACGTTCGTTGAGCAATTTTCTCTCGTCTCCTTCTCTCTCTCTCTCTCAATTCATCGCTGTGTTCGGATCTTCGTTGCATAAAAAGTCGTCAACCAATTTTGAAACGTTTAAGGCAGCGGCGTCGTTTATTGGTTGCATACCTGCATTAATTTTGTGCTCATGTGCAAGTAAAATTAAGGAGCCATTAACTTCCGTTTTCTTATTGTTTTTAGTTTATATTTTTCTTTACATATTATATAAAATTTAAATATAAATTATTTTTATAAATTAATAAATAAATAGATAAACCTTAAAAATAAATAGTAAAAATTATTATATTTTATTAAATAAATAATTAAAATTTATTATTTAAAATTGATATATTTTGAATATAATTTATATTATTAATAATTAATATTAAATAATTAAATAATATTTAACATTAATTATTAATAATAAATCATATTGTAAATTTTTTTTGATTTTCATAATTTATAAAACTAAAAAAAACTAAAAACATTTTTCCCCTCTAGCCAAAAGCTTTTTAGCAAAGTGTTGTCACCCTGGCCACCATTAAACTCAATCAATCCATTTTTTCACTAATTTAAAAACAAAAACAAAAACGTAAAAAATAAAAATAAAAATAAACCACCCTAGGATAAGTGAAATATGTTTCTTTTACTATATTTAATTACAATTCTAATTTCTAAATATTAACTTTCTAGCTCTTAATTTCCACAAAAATATCAAGAAAAAAAAATCATTACCAATTATTGGAAGAAAAAAGTTTGGTCGTATAATTGATGAATACTTATGGTCATTATTATTAATAAAAATATTATTTTTATAAAATAAGTTTTTTTAATAATAGTAGTTATTAAAATTTGCAAAATAATAGTTATTAAGTGATTTGCTAACGTTTACCATTGATATTTTAGCTCTCCAGAGTGATTATAGGTCTAATTTTTTATTGCGATGCAATTTTTAAAATCATTGCAAAACTTCGACCTAATAGACTTCAAGCAGTGCTGAAGTTTCATATCAATCCAACATAAGGTTTTTTCATTAGGGATGACAGTAGACCGGACTAAGCTAGTAAAAAATGGCCTAGGCCTTAAGAACCGAGCCCAGAGTAGAGTCCTGTCAGTCCCCAAACTAATATTTTTTATTTTTAAGAAATGAAAGAAAAAGATTAAAATTAAAATTATCAATTCAATTAGGGTTAATTACCAAAACTTTAGAAAGTAGAATTAAAATACCCAAACTATTAATTTTTCTCCATTCTAGCCTATTGTACATAAAACAAGTTCTAAAAATACTTAGGTTATCTTACTCGCAAGTATATGAGGTGGTTGTAGTTAATTACCCAGGGTCATCTCCCACGAAGGTGTAATTGTTCTACTCAAATTAATCTTGAATGAAAATAAAAATAGATTCGATCCTAAACATTCTATCCTGATTTGTTGAGTGAAGGCTTTAAAGGAAATCACAAAATTAAACTGAAAAGTAAACGAAATTAATTGTGAGCAAAAACGAATAGATTAATCAAAGTGGAAAACTCTTGAGAATTAATTTTACTAATTTAATCTCCTATACATGACTAAGGGGAAATAATTGGACAGTTGTCTTTCTAAAATAATCAATTAAGTTCTAAAATAAATTGAAATAACAAACTAATCTAAATTTTGTATTCAACAAGTTTATCATCCAAATTAATTATTAAATCCAACTAATAATTATCACTTAAGTTAATATATTTCTAATTCTTAACCTAAGTGTAGCATACCACTTCCATAGAACATATGCCTGAACATACTAGGGGATATTTGAGAATATACCCTACGAGAATGACATGTTAAAACAATCACATTAACTTATTTAAGGCATCACCTATATCACAAACATTAAAAAAAAAGTCAATTCTTCTCATTTCATTCACCAAAAATGAACTTAAATAGTGTTATTACAACTCAGAATCCATTTATATACATTACATAACATTTGAGAGTTTAATACTCCATACAAAATGTTTAACATGAAATGGGATGCTAAATTAAAACATTCTAACTAAACTCCTCAGATTCAGCTGGTTAGAACTTTGAGGCATTCTTGTACCCAAAATCTAAGTATTAGACTTCTACTATAACACCTTAGTAGTTACATCTCCTCTTGACCTCAAAAAAAAAACATTGCAACTTTAATGAGTTTGTTAACTCAATGAGTGAACTATCATTGATGTATTCACTCAAGTCAGAACACCAAGATAAATTATAACCCAATTCAACAAGTATATTATATCATCAAATATTGAATAACACATCACATTTTATCATATTTCAATAAGTATAACATGTAAGCAAACATTACATATCACTATTTTAAAACAATTCAATAATTCAACTCAATCATTCATATGATACATGTAAAGTTGTATATGCAAATGCACATATGACTCTGTTCTTATTTTGCTTTGTTATGATCAAGTGCCTTTAAACCTAATTTGCTGTCATGTATCTGTTGTGGATACCGAGCTTATTTTTGACTCGAATCTGTTGTGAATTTTCAGTCCATGTTATTTGAGCTTGAGGTTGCTTTCACCATTCTAAGCTTAAAGCACTTTTCTCACATTAGCCACTCAAGTCACAACTCCTTTAACTGATCATGAATGTCAAATGCAATGATATGAATCATCTCACACACCATTCGCTTTCATTAATGTAACTGATTATCCAGAATTCACATCCAATTTGAGTAAAATAAGTATTTCATAGATAATCACATAACTAACAATTGACATTTAATTTAAAAACACTTCTATATACAATTCCAAAATATCAAACTCCTTGGACCAGCGATGTCTAGAATTATAACAATCATATAAATAATAATTCAATGACTGAAATTTAACCAAAAATAAATCAATCATAGTAAATTTAGGTTAACTCACAATATGCTCGAGAAGAGCTATTGCCTTGATGATTTGACAAAGTCTGGATGTTGACGATCGCCTTGCGTATCTATCATCTTGCAATACACACATTTTTTCGAAATCACTTAGTTATTTAATCAAATGAACATACAATCATACACTTGTATATGTGTCATGTTTTAATTTATGCTTAATTGACTTTTTGGGTATGTATTCTTATACATAGATCTTGACTATTCAATTGTGCTTATACACCCTAAGACAATTCAAATATTATATTTTGTATACTACCATTTTGAAATCATGTTTGTACTTTTAATTTAGCTTGATATACTCCAAATTCATTAACCATCTAAATTCATTAACCATACTTTACACTTATCCTTGAACATTTTCATGATAAAAATGCCTCTTATAACACACACACAATTGTTAATTTAAATTTGGAATTTCAGCAAGCTAGATTTATACATTCATGAAACTTTTTTCCAATAATATATATCAATACATTTACCCAATTATCATTCATAATCACCCTATGTTCTTCAATGCTCATTCATCCGTACCTTATATACTTTACACTTTAACAAATGATAATTTCTAGATTTGAACTCAACCACATTAAAATAGTCCATTCTTTAGGTTATGACATCAATTAACTGCATAAACTTATCGAGCTATTAACCAATTAATCAAGCAACAATCTAGGCTCATTCCTAGTCTTAATCAAGTCCAAATATACCAATTTAGAGTGAAATTTCTCAATTGGTTTGACATGTACATAAGGCTGAAATTAAAATTACAGAATTTGTCATCAACATCACTAATGAGTGTAACTTTACTACCTTCAATGCTTCACAAATTTTACAAGTTTAGAGACATCACTGTTGATTGGAAAATAATATCTTAGTATTACGCTCAAAATCGCAAGTATACAGATTGTGACTTGTAGTAATAAGCAGATATCGATCCCATGAGAATTGTGCTCAGGCACTACTTAATTCAGATTAATCTTTGTTTAAGAACCAGATTTTTTTATAGAAATAATTGTAAATTAAATTAAACTAAACAAATAACAAAACACAATTAATAACTAAAAAGTGTAGAAACTAGGAAGTCAAGATTTTCACAACTAAAGATCACTTTTTTCCTATCTTGTCTCCATCTTATTTTGTTAATTGAATTGTGTTTCACCTAAGATGTCATAATGTATTAACTACCCTATCTCAAGGTTTAATCAATTGTCCCTAACTAAATTAAAATGGAAATGATTAACCAGCCTCTCAATCTACAAATTCAATCCACCAATTCAACTAGTTATTAAGTTATCCTATGGGTGATCAATTAATTAGCCAAGATCTCTTTTTCAACTAATCAATTAACTTGATGAATGTAGGTTTATAAAATGCCAAGTCTTATTGTCAGGCCCAAGTCTCGATAATTATTTCATAGCTACATTACGTGAGAATTGGTTGAAGAGTTTTGTCACGTTCGTGCTAGTGCATGATCGTGCAGAACTGATGAATGAAAGGTTCTGTCACGATCGTGCAGAACTGATGTTTTAAGGTTCTGACACTTAAACTTGTAAAAAAATCATATCTCTCAATTTTGATGTCTGAAAATTTCAAAGTTTATATCATTGGAAAGCTAAGAGGATAAGCTGCAACTTTTATGAAGATAACTTTGTATGATTCAGCCTACATCAATACAGTTTAATCGTTGAAATTAGGATATAATTTTTGTCGAGGATAGCAATGCGGCTATGTCCCCTTTTTCTTCTTTGCCTATTATGAGCTATTACATAACCCAAAAAGACTTGGATCCAATAAACACTAGATTAACATACATGACTCCCAACATAACAATTTATTTCAAATCTAACTAGGACCATCTACCAACATAAAATTCCATTTCCAACAATAATTGGCAACCCAACAAAGAATATAGTTTGAGTATGTACAAGGGGAACTTCTTCAACTCTTGCGTTCATTACTTAATCAAAAAGAGTTTACACATAGCTCTAATTACATATCAAAGGTCACATCAATAGCATAATACAAAATATAAATGAATGCCCATGCTTGATATGCTTATAAAGCTACCAAATGTAGTCGAACTAACTTAGTTACAAAAGATAGATATCTTGGAGTTTGCCAAAGCTTGCAAGGATCAATTATCTTCTTGTTCTGGACCTGAGGATTGAAAAAATAATAGGGTGAGTTGCGAAGTTCAGTGGCTAATATGTTTATAGCCATTGGTAATGAGCCACACACAATCAAGCGTATATGTAAATATATATATTTAATGTAGAAATTAAATTATTTACAATTCTAACTCAAAGAACTCATAATCAAAAACAAAATGTTATTAAATAAATTCTATCATGTATGATCACCCATCACAATATAACACTTAATTGTATATTATGCTCAACAAATCAAAATGAAATGCACAACATAATGGCTTGAGAGCGTCCCATGGATCAAAATGGAGAAATTGAAGTTTACACCATAAACTAAATGAGCCTATTTTTTAGGAGCTCATGTGCCACAAGCGGGTAGCCGGGAGGAGGCTTTAATTCAACATGCATGTGACGAATGAAATGGTATCTCTCTTGCCCACATAAGCAAATTTTGGTGCTTAATTCATTTCATCACATATTCATACTTTCATGTTTCTTGTGCTTTTTCCTCTTTTCATTAATACAAAATGTCATAACATCTTTCAAGGCTTAACATGATAATAAATCATAGAGCATTTTTCAACAATCATAATAATTTAAACTCAAGCAATTTATATACAAGTAAGCAAGAAATCAATCCATCATTCACAATAACTATAAACATATTACCTACCTAATTGATTGTAATTCCAAACTCAAGTTTGCCCTTCCTCTTTTTCTTGCCTTGGATTTTCTTGGTTTCCTTCAAACCAAAAAATTTTTAGTCAAACAAGTATACAAACAGAAAATCCATAAAACTTTAATAATAAAAATTGCACTTAGACTTAATCTACCCATGGTTTATCCAAGCTAGAATGATTAGATATAGTTGAAAATCCATGAAAATAAAAAATGGGTTTCTTGGTCCTCTCCTTTCTCCTTTTATTTCCACCACATAAAACCCATTTTCTCTAGTTCCTCTTCCTTCTTCTTCTTTCTCCTTTTTCTTTCTTTCCTTCTTCCTTTTTCTGGTTCATTTTCTTCCTAGCTTTTCCAACACGTGTCTCTTCATCTCTCTCATTTCTTTTCTTAGTTGTTTAAGACAAATTTTAGTCTTTCGAAGTTTACCCTTCCACATTTGATTTAATGCCTCCTTGCTCCTTTGTTCTCTTATGTCTATTACGCACAAACTTAATTCTAACATTTCTATTTAACACATGCTAACACATGTAAATAAAATATTTATGCATAAATAAACTCCAATAGATTCTAATTTAATAATTCTAATTTCTATATTTGCTTGCTAAAATAATAGACTAAAATTTAAGAAAAATTTAGGGTCTAACATTTCTCCTCTCTTTAAAGAATTTTGTCCTTAAAATTCTTACCTGAGTTTATAATTAAGTGCGAATACTTCTCCTTCATAGCTTCCAAAGGCTCCTATGTTGCTTCTTCTCTTGCATGGTTCTTCCATAAGACTTTAACCAGCTTCATAGTCTTGTTTCTTAAGACCTTTTCCTTTGAATTTAGAATCTTTACTGGTTGTTCTTTATAATTCAAATCCTCCCTTCATTGACCTTTTGAAGGATGGACTATGTGTGAACGATATGATCTATATCTCCTCAACATTGATACATGGAAGATATTGTGAATCTTAGATAATTCTGATGGTAGGGCTAACTTGAAGGCTAGAGGTCTAATCTTCTCAATAATCTCATAAGAGCCTATGTATCTTGGACTGAGCTTGCCCTGTTTACCAAATCTTAAGACTCTTTTACTTAGAGAGGCTCTAAGAAATAATTTGCCTCCAACTTCATATTCTATCTCCTTTCTATGTGTGTCTGTATAGCTCTTCATCTTTTCTTGAGCTACCTTGAGTCTCTACTTCATTAAATTAATCTTGTCAATTGTAGCTTGTACCAACTCAGGTCCTAAAAGTTCCCTTTCACCTTCCTCATCCCAAAATAGAAGTTCTACACCTCTTACCATAAAAAGCTTTATAAGGTGCCATTTAAATTCTTGAGTGGTAAGAATTATTGTAAGCAAACTCAATTCTTGGCCAAGGCACTCAAAGAATATATTTGTTTAATAGGCAGGAAATATGCTGACTTGGTTAGCCTATCGACTGCGCCATGCTTCCTGTTTGTTCTTGGCAATCCCATCAAAAAATCGATTGTAATCTTCGCCTACTTCCATTTAGGAATAAAGAGAAGTTTAAGCCAGCCAGTAGGTGCTTAATGTTTTTCTTTAACTTGTTGGCACACTAAGCATTTTCCAATATACTCCGCAACATCTTTCTTCATTCCTCTCCACCAGAAGTGCTCTTTTAAATCTATATACAATCTTGTACTCCCCAGGTGCATTGCATATGGATGCCTCATCAAGAACTTCATCCTTCAACTCTTGTATGTTTGGAATACATAATCTATTGCATACTAGCATCAATCCATCTCTCTTATCTCTATTTCAGAGGGCTTACCATTTTTAATTTCTTCTCTAAGCTTGCTCAAGTACTCTTCTCGCTCTGTAATTCCTTAATCCTTTCATTCAATACTGGCCTTATTCTAAAATTTTCCAATATACAACTAGATTCAACTTACCTCAACATCACGTTAAGTTTGGCTAATTCCCTCAAAGGTATACTGTCTCCATATATGCCATAGTAGATTTTCTACTCAGTGTATCTGCTACTATGTTAACTTTGTGGCACCCCACTCTCGTAAGACACGTACCCACATCTTGAGTGATGTTCGAGAATGTACCCCTCGAGGGTGGCATGCTAGCACAGTCAGTTAGTAAAATCTCGGTACAATTTTTTTAAACACATATATGCAGAAATCAATAATCAAATTGGGCCCATTCTTTTCTTTAATTATATCAAAATCACATTTATTATTATTACACTCAAGATCAATCTCATTTACAAACCTTTCCACTATGGAAAGTTATTACAAAATAGAAATATACAAATATACAAATTACAATAATTGCGGAATACTCAATTCGATACAAAAATAAGAAAATACTAATGAAGATGTGAACTAATCCTGACCTCTATCTCTTACTTAAATGCAGTGTCTGTACTCCCGTTAGCCTAACGGGGTAACTCTTCTCAGCCTGAAAAATTATTGCAAATTTTGGATGAATTTTGCAAACTTAGTGAGTGACCATCCTCGATGGCTCACTCAATCACATAAACATATAGTTCATATAATCATGCGGTTCACCTCATATATTTAATTCATCATGTTGACTAACATACACTTGATCAGTCTTTTCACATTTTACATTCAACACATATCCCAATAAGAAATTATTCAAATCATTATAATCATTCATATCAAGCATATGCAGTGCACATGAGACTCATTTTTATTTATTATTTTTGTTGTGACCAAGTACCTTTTTATCTAGCCCATATCTTTTAGTGGATACCGGGTAGTATCAAATGATGACCCATATCCCTTAGTGGATACTGGGTATATTCATAACCGAGCCTGTGGCTCTTATCATTGTTTCTAAGCTTTAAAGTTGGGACCCCACCCTTGCGAGTTATGTGCCCGATGTCCTAAGTGACATCTGGACATGCATCCCACAAGGGTGGCATGCCCACATCAGTCAATCATAAAAAAGAACTCACTTTTCCTATTTCCGAACAGATTTTGGGAAAACTCAAATTGGAATTTCAATTGGAATTCTTTAGAATATTTGTTCCCCATTGTCTTAAGTCTCTAATGACACCAAAATCATTCAATTTTGTTCAAAAATCTGAAAATTATAGCCCAAACATTTTCAGACCGTTTTTGCACTGAAACAGTACACTATACCCAACTTCAATCTAGAAATTGAAAGTCTTAAGGACTGTATTAAAATTCAATTCCTTCAGATAATTTGTAGCTCTATGTTATGTTCTTTCAATTGATGCCCTCACTTTGATTCGATCAATCTTTTTCAAATCAATACCAAAAGCTATAAATTTTTATGGAAAGGTAGAGAAATGTGTTATGAATCCAATACTTCAAAAATCAGGTCATTTGGAGGTCGGACAACAAAGTTATGATCATAAAAAGTGAGAGGTGTTCAGGTCTGGGAACCAGCAAAGTCGCACGCCGCAGGTCGTGATCGCGCAAAGTCGCGACTTGCTTCCCCTTCTTCCTCCTTTGCTTTTCTTCCTCAGACCTGTTTTAGAAAAAAGGGCATAACTCTCACTACAAATATCTGATTAAGGTGATTCAAAGATAGTTCTAAAGAAGACTTCTAAATATAAAACTTCCATGAAGACTCAAAAACAAAATTTGCCTCTAATGGGTCAAAATTTAAAAATACTATAGCCGTCCCGAAAGTCCATCGTATGCAACATCCTAAAATTCTAATAATCATATCTCTCCACTCCAATGTCTGAAAATTTCATACTATATATCATTGGAAAGCTAGAAAAATAATATACAATTTCCAAGAAGGAAACTTCATCCAATTCAGCCTAGATCAATACAGTATTTCCCTCAAATCCAGAACACAAATTCTCACCCTTATGGAAAACTTGAAAAATGCAATCAACAAATTTGACATTTCATCGGAAAAACACAAACATACTTCATTAACATAAAAATATAAGAGTTTTTACAAAGCTTTAGTGGGTATTTTCAGCCACAATACATCAATATCTCAAAATTTGTAAAATACAAAAAGATACATGAACAATAATTTGCTCAAAATGTAGCTAAAGCCTTATGGTTACAAATCTAGCTTAAAACACAAACGATGAAAATTTTGGAGTGATGCCTCGATTCTCTTTCACTCAATCTCTTGCTCGTCACCTAGAGATGGGAAGGAATAGGGGGGGTGAGCTTAAAGCTCGTGGGTAACAAGTTTATAATGAATAACAAGCAAAACCATTTAAAATGCTCATTGTCATAGAAAATTCTTATTGAATCATAAAACACATGGTTCTTAAATTTTTAACCAAAATTCACAATAAAACAAATCATGTATGCATCAATCTTGTCAACATATCATGAACACATAATCACATCAGAATGGTTTGGGTTGGTCCAAAAACAGAATGTACTACACATTTCCCATAAGGGTCTTGTGTAGCTATGAACAGAACGGACTATCGCAGTCCCACAAAATAGTTTTGCGTAACCGCGAACTTATGGGAATCTACGAAGGAGCTCCATGCCACTAGTGGGTAGGCAGGAAAAACCTTTTATCAAAGTACACTTGACTTAACTTAGGGGACCTAACCAAACCCACATAACATGCATTTCATAACTTGTAAACATGTTGCCCAAATGGCACATTTTCAAGACATGTCTTTCATGAACATGCAATATTTCATATGCACTTCCATCATCTTTTCACAATTAAACGACCAAATTAAAATATCAAGCATATTGCAATTTCTCAAATAATTCAAAAGCAACAAATGCCACAATTATACAGAAATGAAAAATTATTTTATTTTCTTGACTAAAAAGAAAATATAATGGCTCATTATCCAATTATAAACATGAAACCCACCTAAAATCTTCGCTTAGGAATTGGCTTAAGGATGTCTTTCCTCTTGCTCCCCTTGTCTCTCTTGATCCCCTCCTTGATTTCCTTCATAAAAGACAAAATTTCCATTCAATAGGAATTCAAATTTGAGAACTCATAAAGCACATTCACTGAAATTTGGCTCTAGATTGTTTAAGCCCATGTATTTCCTAAACTTCATGAACCAAAACCCTTTTATATAGCCAAAGTATAAAAAATCAAACTTACCTTGAATGTTCACCAATTTATGAGATTATTGGCTCTAAAGAAAGCTCTTCCCTTCATCTTTCTGTTTCCCTTCTTGAGCAACCTCAAACTCTCTCTTTAAGACTAAGAAAAGATGTAACCTAGCCCAAAACTCTATTCTTTTCTCAACTTCATCGAAACCACACTTTTTCACTTTTGATTCTCGTATTTCACTTCTTCCTTCACCTATTCCACGTTTTTTTTCTTCTTCTCAAGCACAAAACAACACCTTTCCTTTCCGATTTTACCTTTAATGAATGAGAAAAGTCCACCTTGCCCTTCCTTTAATGCCTTAGTGCTTCTAACCTTAAGTAAACTACCTAAAATACCCCTTTATGATTTTTTTACCACCTTTAATTCAACTAACCAATAAAATAAATTCTACTAACATAGACATAAATAAAAATAAAATAAAACAAAAAATTTAACTCTAAAAAATTCACTTATCCAAGCCTCATAATTATCTAAATCATGCTTAGCTAAAAAAAAAAATTCGGGGGCCAACATTTAAACTCTTTTTCACAATCTGAGCTTTAAGCTCTTTTTTGGTGGCTACTCCAGTCATAACTGCCTTTATTTTTCATACATTCATGTAA
Source organism: Erythroxylum suave (assembly GCA_027563595.1). Taxonomy (NCBI): domain Eukaryota; kingdom Viridiplantae; phylum Streptophyta; class Magnoliopsida; order Malpighiales; family Erythroxylaceae; genus Erythroxylum; species Erythroxylum suave. The sequence continues at coordinate 28,194,956 of JAOSBN010000179.1, forward strand.
TGGAATGCTTCACATTCTCATATGATCAATTAGTCACTTTCACAAGTCATATTCATATTTTGAATACATTTATCATCGGATCGTAGTCCTACATTCAACATAAACGTTGAGAAACACTTTTTCAATCATATGCATATTCACATGTCTCTTCGGAATTTAACAATCAAGTTAGATATCACATATTTCATCAAATTTACATACAAAGAGCACTTCAATATCACATTCATGCATCAAGATCATCGAACCTTCAATGTTTGGAATTAACACAATCAAAGTCACATTCATAAGATAATTCAAAACATAATATGAATAGAGCAATCAATAAGTAAGACCATCTAGGTCGACTCATAGTATGCTCTAGATTAGCAATTGCTTCTAAGATCTGGAAATGTCTGAATGTGGACATTTATCCTGCATATCAAAATTATGCAATACACACATTACACACACATTAATAATTGCACAATGTTAAGTATTCATTTATGCACAAATGTGTATATGGACTACGTACAATGCATGATCAATGACAATCTCGGGTATATTATCAAATTTCACATTTTATCCACATTCTCATTCTGTAACTCAATTACTTGACATTCCATTTTTAGCATTATTTGCTCTCACAGTATCCAACTCTTACCAACTTTTATTTAATACCCGTTGCTCATTTCCTTTGAATCATCGTAACTATAATCACATAAACCTCTACATTTCCATTATACACATGTATTTGGTGCTTTAATACCAACAATTCATTAACTAATATTGTTCTAACATTATATAATCATACAATATCCAAACTCTCATTCTTTCTTAGAAATTCTCCAAAATTCTTGACCTTCGGATCTAATTTTCTTATTCATTATGACAAAGAAAATGAAGTAATTTGGCAATAATTTCTTCTATAAAAATGTTCCCATTGTCTTAAGTTTCTAATGAAACTAAGATCATTCAATTTAGTTCAGTATTTCAAAAGTTATCGTCCAAATATTTCACACTATTCATAAACTAAATCAATATCCCATACTAAAGTTCAGTTGAGAAATATGGAATCCTAGAGATAGAGATAAAAGTCTATTTCTTTAGAAAATTTGTAGCCTTATGTCTCTAGTTTACTCCAAATAAAAAATCATCCCAATTGGGTATCTACAGATCAAGATATCATCGAAATACCAAAGCATGTTCAAGCTATGCAGGAAAGTTGGCCGCGGCAAAGCCAAGAGTTAGCCGCGACGAAATTTTCCCGAGAGGAAAATTCCTCGTGAAATCTTGCAAGTTGGCTATAGAGAACTAAGGAGTTGGCCGCGGTGAACTTTTCTAGAGAGGACATCCTATAAGTTGGCTGTAGCAAACCAAAGAGTTGGCCGTGGCGAACTTTCACAGAAGCACAATCGGTGAACACCTTTTCTACTTCATTCCCAACTCAAATTCAACTCAATATCATTCACCACAATTAAAAGATTTATGCTTGTCAATAAACATCAAAAAAATCCATCATTCACACATTTTCTTCCATTTAGCTCAACTCATTGACAACCAAATCAAAATCTATTATTACTCATAGCATCAAAACCAACGAATATTCAATAATGTATTCCTCACGTTTTCTACATTTTTCATCTTCCTCTGCACCTCTCCCTTTTCTAACATTTCTAATTTGGTTATACACTCATTTCCATCAACTCTTTCATTTCGTCTTAACTCATCTCTACATCAATTTGAATCATTAATCAACATACACATAAAAGCAAGACATGAACATACCCAAGTTTTTCCTCATTCATGTCAAACAAATATAACACCATCTTATGATCATATGTCCTCTAACCATCATTATATATGCTTTATTCAACAAATCAAGAAGAGTAAAGCTTTTAACTTACTTGTTTATTTCAAGATCTTAAAAAATCTCCAAGAACCTTATCTTCCCATCACCATACGATCATCAACATAGAGGTGTAGTAGGTTAGGTTTTCTTTTAACAAAGAAGAGAGAGCAAAATCTTGAAGTAGCTAGTGAGCAAAGATGGTAGCAAGGATCAACATGGAGTGGGTGAGAAAGTAGTGTCATAGAGATGAAGATAATGGAGAAGATAGAGGTCGAAAATACAAAGAGAAAAAGAAAGAACCAAATGAAAATGAAAGACAAAGTTAGTCTTTCAAATGAAAGAAATGTCATGGATGGGTGTGTGGCATGGCAAGTGACATTTGTCACATGCCACATGTCACCACCCTATGGTCCCTAATGGGTCCTCTTTATCAATCAGTCCATTTGTCTCCAATTCTTAGTCCAATTGTCTCCCAAATTTCAACGACTATTATCGTTAAATCCCAATATCGTTCTTTTTTTTCACAATAATTGTAATATCACTTGATATTTATTTCTACTATCATTTAACAACTGCCCTGTCACTTGGCATTTTTCCTATTCCAAAAATTACTCATAATTCTAGAAAATTCTTAAATTTCTTCAAAAATTCTAAATCGATAATTTGATTCAAATCAAATCTTAGAACAAAATTATCACCATCCATATCATATTCACATTAAATCAATCATTTATACCCGAAAAATGTCAAATGAGTGCATGAACAAATTATTGTACTATGTGCAATGATCAAATTCACGTGTATGCATACTATATTATGCATGAGCATGAAGTGCATTTCTCTATTATCTCATTACCAGTTCTCATGTACGATATTTTCGACTCTTAACTTAATAATGGGTACAGGATGTTACAAACTTTCCTTGGGTGGTAATCTATCGTCAATTTGTAATTCTTCAGTAATTCTAACCACCTTCTTTGCCTCAAATTTAACTCTTTTTGACTCATCAAATATTTAAGACTCTTGTGATCTGTAATATCTTAGTGGTGACTCCATATAATTAATGTCTCCATTTTTTCAATGTAAAAATTATGGCAGCTAGCTCCAGGTCATGTATGGGACAATTCATCTTATAAGGTTTTAATTGCCTGAAAGCATAGGCAATCACTTTATCTCCTTGTGTCAACACACACCCCAATCCCAAGGCTTCGCTATATACCGTATATCCATCGTTATCAGAAGTGAAGGTCAAAGTCAGTGCAGATGTGAGCCTATTCTTCAATTCCTCAAAACTTTGATGACATTCTTCCATTAACACAAACTTTTGACTCTTCCTTATCAATTTGGTAAGTGGGGTTGCTATTATAGAAAAGCCTTCTACAAATCTTTTGTAGTAACCAACTATACCTAACAATAACTTTTCTTTTCCTTGGATCCATATGTACTCTTTTTTCTTAAATTACATATCCAAGAAACACCATTTCCTTTAGCCAAAATTCACATTTATCAAATGTAGCATACAACTGCTTCTTCCTCAATGTCTCCAAAGCAATCCTTAAGTGCTCTTTACACTTTTTGTCACTCTCAGAATAAACAAATATATCATCAATAAAGACTATGATAAATTGGTCAAAGAAAGGCGTCAAGACTCTATTCATTAAGTCCATGAAGGCTGCAAGGGCATTAGTTATTCCAAAGGGCATAACTAAGAACTCAAAATGCCTATATCATGTTCTGAAGGCAGCCTTTCACACATCAGACTCCTTTATTATGAATTGCTGGTAATCAAATTTCAAGTCTATCTTCGAGAAGACTTTTGCCCATTACAATTGGTCAAACAAATCATCCATGAGTAGGAGGGGATATCTATTCTTGATGGTACATGATTGAGCTTCCTATAGTCCATAAACATCCTCAATGATCCATCTTTCTTCTTCACAAAAAGAATTGGAGCTCCCCATGGTGAAGAGCTAGGCCTAATATATCCTTTCTGCAATATTTCTTCTATCTGCTCTTTAAGCTCCTTCAATTATACCAGAGCCATTCTATAAGGTAGAATTGATACTCGTGCAATGCCTGGAAAAAGCTTTATGTTAAACTCAATCTCTCTAGGTAGTGGTAGTCCTAGTAATTCCTTTGGAAAGGCATTTGGAAATTCTATGACTACAAGAATATCTTCTAATTTTCCTCCATGTACCTTCGTGTCTATCGCATATTCCAAGAATGCTTCACATCTTTTCCTCATCATTTTATGCGCTACTAGAGCCGAAATAATTGTAGGTGGGCTTGCTTTCCCATCTCCCACAAACACCACCTTTTCACCTTTTTCAAACTCAAACTTTGCTATCTTCTATTTCTATTTTAAATTGGCATTATATTTTCTGAAGTATCCATTCCCAAAATCACATCTAATCCCGCCATCTTTAATGACATTAAATCTATTACTAATGTTACTCGAATAATGTACATTTCACAGTCTCTATAAACTTGAATAATAATGATATACTGGCCAATTGGGGTATTAACCATCAAAGGACTATCTAGTAGACTCAAAATTCTACCATGCATAATCCTACTTGACGAAATAAATGAGTGACTAGACCTTGGATCAATTAAAACAATAATATCATCGCTAAACAATTTAACCATACTAGTCACAACATCTAGAGCTGCTTTTGCTTCCTCCCTCGTCATTGCAAACACCCTAGCTGGTGCTTGCCCCCTCGTTCTTCACAGAGGATTCACTTTCTTGGCTACACTAAAACTACCCACTTCAATTACAGTCTTAATTCCTACAGTCTCAACCCTTTTTAGAGCTTGCATTTGAGTTCCCTCCTGTTTTGCATATTGCGGGCACTTTGTAGCCATGTGCCCTTTTTCTCCACAGTTAAAACAAGTTCCACTCAGCCTATAGCACTGCCCTTTATGGAATTTGCCACGATGGTCACATTTAGGAATAAATGGCTTATCCCCCTCTCCTCTTCTATTACCTCTAATTGTTGAGGCTTGATGAGAGATAGTTCTCATCTGGTTGGGCCTACTTGCACCATTACTTCTATCCTTAGGCTGTGTGGGGAAAGTCCTGGCACTCCTGTCTGGCATAGGAGCACCACTTACCCTTTTGAACTGTTCTCTTCCTTTCGTCTTTTTGTTTACTACAATCTTTATATTCTCTACATTCTCAACCTTTAATGCAACTTCTACTAGTTGTTAGAAGTCATAGAAATTTTACGCCACCAATTTTTCTCTAATGGTTAAATGCAATCTTGCTTCAAAGCTATGACACTTAACCACCTCGCTCATCATCATCTCAACTGCATATCTGGATAATTGCACAAATTTTCACTCATATTCGCTCATCATCATCTCCCTCTAGGTGGGACATAGAAACTCCTTTTGCTTCTGCTGGATATACATCTCAGACGAATATTTTTTCCTATAAGTAGCTAGGAAGTTCTCCCATCTCAACATTGGTGGTTTTATCTGACTCCGTGGCACACTTTCCCACCAATGTAGGGTATCTCCCTGTAGTAAGCTTGTAGCATATACAACTTTTTCATCATCCTCACAATCGATTTGTTCCAATATCCTTTCTATCCTCCTCAACCATGTTTCAGCTTCTTCTAGATCAGTTGTTCCATGAAATCCAATGCCCCATACTTCCTAAGCTTGTCAAATTGCTTCCCCTTCTTAGCTGGGGCTGGAGCAGATGTTTGTGGCATCTGGACCATGGCCTGAATGAAAGCCTAAGCAAAGGCTTAGAATAGTCTCAGATTTAAGGGATTAGGTACTTACTCTTGAGGAAGAGATGCCTCATGCATTTGTGATCAAAAGGGCTCGCCATCATGCCTTACAGAAGCCTCATTATTTCTTAAGGCTCTAGACTCATCAGTGCCCTCCTCTCTTGGTGGAAGGTCAGGTGCAGCAGATCCTTGCAAAACTCCTTGTGCTCTTCTACGAGGTGGCATCTTACTCCTTCAATTTAATTCATTAACATTTAGCTTACACTTCATTTTAATCTTATTTACTACATGTATGCATGATATGTGATGATGGTAAAACCTATTTACTTATTTTAACCTCAAAAACTGTAAATGAATAAGTCGTGACTTGTAGTTAAAAAGAACGAATATCGATCCCATAGGGATTGATGCCTAGACACTGCTTAATTTAGACACAACTTTGTTTAAAAAACGAAATTATTAAATATGAATAATCTGGAAAAAATTAATCAAAATTAAAAGACTAATGTAAACAACGGACAATACCAAAATTGTAAAAAATCTAAATTCAAGAATCTAAATGCTAGAGATTACTTTTTCCCTATTTTGTCTCCCTTTTATATTATTGATTGAATTATGTCTCACTCTAGATTTCAGAATGTACTAATTACCCTCTCTTAAAGTGTAACTATTTTTTCCCTAATTGAATTTACAGGAATCGATTGAACAATCTCTCATCCTACCCAATGACTCTACCGATTCAACTAGTTATTAAACTATCCTATTGGTGATCAATTGACGAGTTGAGATCTCTCTTCTAACTATTCAATTAACGTGATAATTGAAGTAAATCACAAATTAGTACAATGATAATCATCACACAAGAAGGGGGGGTTGAATTGTGTATACTTTTTT
>JAOSBN010000179.1:28201520-28213368 GCA_027563595.1 Erythroxylum suave
AAGTGATCATGGTGGTGAATTCGAAAATGAAAAATTCAGAATATACTGTGAAGAGAATGGAATTTTCCATAACTTCTCTGCTTTAGAACTCCACAACAAAATGGAGTTCTAGAAAGAAAGAACAGAATGATTTAGGAAACGGCAAGAACCATGCTGTGTGAAATGAATCTTCCTAAGTATTTCTGGGCAGAAGCTGTAAATAAAGCTTGTTATATTCAAATTAGAATACTTATGTAACCATTGTTGAATAAAACTCTATATGAGTTATAGAATGGAACGAAGCCTAATATATCTTACTTTCATCCATTTGGTTGCAAGTGTACTATATTGAATATAAAAGAAAGTCTAGATAAATTTGATTCTAAGGTATATTCAGGAATTTTTCTAGGAAATTCATTATATAGGGTTTATAATCTTGCTTCTAAATCTGTTGAAGAATCTATTCATGTTAAGTTTGATGATAGTTCTCAACCAGATAGAAGTAATGATACTAATAATGAACCCCTAGCAATACCCTTGGTTGATAATAAAGATGTGTCTTCATTAAATGTTCCTCTAGATAAAGTAGAAGATGTTCCTAAAAATTCTAATCTGAAAAGGGACTGGAAATATAAATCTTCTTACCCAAAAAATCTGATTATAGGAGAAACTTTAGATAGTGTGAGAACTAGGTCTAAATTCAGAAGAGAAGAAAATGTAGCTTTTGTTTCTGAAATAGAGCCTAAGAAAATTGATGAAGCTCTTCAGGATGAAGTTTGGATTTTAGCCATGCAAGAAGAGCTGAATAAATTTACTAGGTGTAAAGTTTGGTCATTAGTTCCCAGACCTTCTAAGAAATCTATAATAGGAACTAGATGGGTTTTTACGAATAATTTTTTTAAAACACAAAAGATAGTGAAAAGTCCTTAGACTGAAGAACTAAACTATTCGCTTCCCCGGCAATGGTGCCAAAAACTTGATCGCAATTTTTTGATATATGTAAGCTTTAACATTTAACCTCGATAATTCGTAAGTGTACGAGTCATTGACGTAGTACCTAAGGTTTTGATCCCATAAGGAGGGTTAATCTAATCTTAAAATCTAAGCCAAAATAATGTGAAATATTCAAAACGTAAAAAAACTAAAATAGGAATGCAATTCAATTAAGTAATTCAATTTAATAATCAATCACAAAATATCAATAAATTGGCAATTGCAAAGCATACATTTAGGAATTGACCTAAAGAACCACCAACTGAGAGAAAATGGAAATTTAACCTATCTTTAATGTTAACATAATTGAATATGAATTATTGGCTTATTGGTCCTAGACGATCCTAGGGTTAATTACTCTCTCTAGAGTTATAACCATTAACCATAAATTTTAAACCTTAATCAGATTATGAAAAATTGCAATCTCTGAACTAACAATCTATCTAATCCCTAATTAGATTAAAAGTTTTTCGATAGACAACTGGGAACCTACATGAGATCTCTCTTCACACAATTACCGATTTGATTAATTTCTTATTCTCACAATCCTATCATCAACGGCTATTCCAATTACTGATAGGATTGTGTGAATGGATGATGGAGGCAGCAACGTCGACAAACCTCCTATTTCAGGAAGTACTTTGCGTCAGCTTCTTCTCCACGTCTCTCTTCCTTCTTCTCTTTCTCAATCTCTCGATGAACTCTCTCTAGGGTTTTTTTGAAAACGATTGATGCAAAAGCTCCAACATCTATATATCTTTCATGTTTTGGGTAGTCCTAAGGTTTTTTCAGTGTCTGAAAGGTCCAAAACCTCCCTCAAAACTTGATTTTTCTGAGTGTCTACGCATTTTCTTGATGTAGGCCATGACTGTAGCCCTACAAGCCACGATCATGGGCCATATCTGAGCCTTCAGGTCGTGATCGTGGGCCGTGTCCTGGGCTTTTATCATGATTATGGCATATGGGCCACGATCATGGGCTAACTCCGATGCTTCTGTCACAATTGTGGCCTATTGTGCGATGATTGTGGGCCATTGTTTTAGCCTGAGTGTCTCTGAAACTTCTCCAATGTCAATCCTGAAACACTAACAAACACATCAAGGTTCCTCAAAGACATAATAATTAAGCTCAAAGACTTATACTAACCTATAAAACACTTAAAAACAATTAATTAACAATTTAACAAATTCTAACCTAAACACATACTAAACGATTAAGCTAACACTTAAATACTTATCAAAATAAGTCCTAAAATATGATGCAATTCAAACTTATCACTTGGGTTATATAGAAGGAGAATAAATAAATAGATTTGGGGAAGAAGAGAACCCTTATCAATGTTTAGATCGATATCAAACTATAGATAAATAATTAAAGAGAAAAAAAGATTAAAGTATGATTGTTGAGACAAAAGCTATTAAAAATAAAAAGACCATTCCAAAATTGCATCGAATCAAATAAAAATAAGAATTGAAAAGGAAGGGAAACAGGGTAAACCTAAAGATGAAATGTAATCACTTGTTTTCCATACTAAGGGTTGGGAACCTAGACAATTGTACATGGGAATTAACATTGGGAAATTATGAAGTGCATTGCATACACATGCATACCATTAGAATACACACACAAATTTTGATTTTTGTACATATATCAAAGACTGTATATGCATTCAATTAACATAGTCTAAGGTATAAATATTTAAAATGCTTATAATGTGGAATGTGAATTGTGAATTGTTATGTCTTGAATTTTGATTTGGTGAACTATAATTTGAAAATTGAAATTAATTGTTACAATTAGGAGATTTACAAATGTACGTGCATTTTTGGACTAGGAGAAATGCCAAGTGGTAAAACAACTTAACACATGGTCATAGAAATAAGTGTCCCATGGTATTGCGAATTAAGTGACAAGTGGATTTGATAATTGAGTGACAAATATCTTGGAAATTGAGAGACAAATGAAAAAATTATTAAAAGAAATTTGGTAGAGTAAGAAAAAGATTTTTTTTCTTGGTTCTTTACATGATAAGTGTTATGACAAGTGTCATGACACTCACCATGCTTTTAACCCACACGATATACACATATTTGAAGACCATCTTTCATTTCTTACTTTTTACTACATGCTGTCATCTTCTTCTTTCTTCTCTCCATTCACGACAATCACAATCCACATTCACAATGTGATTTTTGTTATCATCCTTCATTTAGCCACTCCAAATATTTTGTTGTCTTCACTTTGATGATAAAAACCTAGCTTACTCTACCTTGAAAGTTTGCTGATTGTGTAAGCATGGAGAGCTAGGGTTACTTGATGATTTTAGTAGCTTTGGAGTTAAAGCAGTAAGTAAGATATTATTCATCTAAGATATTATTCTTCATGGATTGTTTTAATAGAAACATATATGATGATAGTTTAGGGATAGATGGATGGTGTTAATGGTGTGTGAAGTGTGCTAGAATGTTGATAAAGATATGGAAATTTTTTAGTTCTATTTTTGTGTAAATAATCAATAATAGTATATTTATTGTAGTACAGGTGATTTTAAGTTGGGATTGAGGTGATTTTGATAAGGAATTGAAATAGAAATGATGAACTACGGAGAAGATGTGCAAGATATAGCATGTAAGGGTTAAAATCTAGAAAATCTTCAAGAAAAAGGATGAACAATTTTTCAGATGACATAACCCAAGATCTTTAGAATTCCTCGACAATCCTGGGAAAGGCATTAGATGTGAGCTTTTGTCTTTTGTGTGATTTTTGAATCAACTAAGGATAAGCTACTTTACTTCGGTGCATTTAGACTTGATTGAGGTTTAAAATGAACCTAGTTTAAGGTTGAATAAGTTGATAAAGTGTTTGATATGTTTAGGTTATTAATTGAGGTTATAACTTAAGGAATGGATTGTCGATATTAACGTGTCTAAAATTTGGAAATTTAATAATGATATAAGAATGAAGGCGTTCTTAAGAATACAATTGTGATCTAAAGAATATGGGAAAGGTGTATTAGGTTTGAATGAATGAAAATTGGGATATCATGTGATTATATAATGTTAGAAAAGGAATTGGTGAATGTATGATTGATGATATTAGAATAATCAATTTTATTTGAGGTATAAACCTAAATGCAAGCTAGACATATAAAAATTATAATGTTTAAATGATCATGACTTGTGATTAAAGACCTACCCAGGAATAGTCAATTGAGCATGCATTGTACATGACACACGTATATATATGTTCATGTTCAGATATTAATATTATTGGGAAACTTAGCAATGTGTGACGCTCAATTCAAACACTAGCATCCAGATTCTGGTTCATCAAGGCAATAACTTATCTGGAGCTTACTATGAGTCAACCTAGATGTTTTCTCACTAGCATTGATTTATTTTTGTTTAAATTTTAGCTATTGAATTGTTATTGATGTGATTGATAATTTCAGACACCTATGGTTTGAGGAGTTTGATAATTGAGATTGTATTAGGAGTGTTTCGTAATTGAATGTGAATCTGAAGAAATATGTGTAGTCAACGAAATGTTAAATGGTGGACTTAGATCGGATGAATATGAAAAATGACTATGTCTATAATGAATGAAATTTATTGAAAGTATTATATGTGAATTGATGCATTTCATGACATTGATATGCATGATCAGATGAAGGATTTCTTGCTAGAGTGACCATTGAAAAAGAGCTTAAAGCTCAGAAATGTGCATAAAGAGCCACAAGTTTAATATTTAATGAGCCCAGTATCTATAATAGGTACGAGACAGTTATTAATGAGCCTAGTATCCACAACAGATACAGGACAATAAAAAGGCATTCGATGCTAACAAAGTAACAGTGAAAGTGAGTCACATGTGCATTTGCATATATAATTTGATATGTATTAAATAAATGATTAAAAATGAATTATTTCGACTGGTCTGAAATAGAAATGTGAAATAGTGTAAACAAATTGTATTTGTTGAAGCATGATGAAACGTGAAGTGGTAATTCAATATTTGATGATATGATTTGTCTATGAATTGAATTATAAATTGTCTTAATTTTTTTATCTGAGTGAGCACATCAAGAATGGTTCAGTCACTAAGTTCACAAAACTCAACCATCCCTCACTGAGTTAGCAAAACTCATCAAAATTGCAAATGCTAATTTTCAAGTACAAGGATGACTTAGCTCCTAAGGTAAACTAGTAGAAGTCTAGTTATGTCCATTTTGGAAGTCATTAATCACTCAAAGGTCTAGTCAGTTGATGATGAGGAGTTTAGTTAGAATATTTTAGCTTAGTTCATCATTCCATTTGGAATATGTTGTAAAGAGTAGTGAACTCTCATATGTTTTTTGATACTGTATATATGGATTATGTAGCGAACTGCTGCAATGTGAGTTATGTTTATAAATGAAATGAGGAGTTGATCTTTTGATCATTAATGTTTTGTATAATGTCATATAAGTGAATGTCATTTCTCTAACATGCCACATTCATTGGTTATGTTCCCGAATGTCCTCCGGATGTTAGGGCATGTGCCTTATGGGAGTGGGGTGTTACATAGAACATGGTTTGGCATCCACATGGATATATAAAAACATTTAGACATGATATATAATGAGAGACTCGGATAGTGACCATTATTATTGTTTATTATATGTCATCCACTATGGGAGATCAAGTTGCAAGATTAGCTAACCTAGAGTTTGTAGGGGCCAATAGAGAGTTTCCAGTACCTAGATCTGACCAAATGCCTCATAGAATTCCTAAGATGAGAGAAAGGAGGTATGATAGGAGGTTCTATGTTAGATTTGTGTTCTAAAAGTTATCTAAGATGATTACTTGTATATGTTATATTTATGAATTGAATGTTATTTACATTTTTCTCCATGAGTTTTATATTTATTTAGAAGTGTTCAAGAAGATGCACTTGGTCTTAAACCGTAGAACTCTAAATAATATGAATATATAACTTTAAAATGTTCACAGGTCTTAGATATTAACAGGAACACTAATATGCCATATAAGACTGTCGTGTTGATTAAAAGAACGTGGTAGTTCTTTAAAACGTTGATAAAGGATTATCATTTAATAACACGAATATATGAAAGGTTTCATATATTGAACAAACCTAATAGATAAAATATTATATGGATTGTGTTTGTGTCATTAATGTTTTTATCGTGTCTTTGATTCCAAGATTGATACATATATCTTTTTCACATGAAGAATGTATAACATAATTATTATTAAAAGATGCTTATAACAAGTGGTGATAAAAATAATAGTTATTTATATATAACTTGTGCAGGAAAAGGTTCACGTAAATAGCATCATTGCCACTCATTAATAATGAGTAATGACATTTTATGGGCCTCTTGGTAAAGTAGAATTATAAATGGATCCAATATAACTGAGGTACAGTTACAATTTATAATTTACTTAATAAAGACCAAGAAACAATTATAATACAAAGATGACACAGTCCTACTTTGTATATTAATTATAATATCATAAGGCAAGGAATGGACACAAGTAATGTTAATTATAACATTACTAGAAGGATCGTGTTATGTAAAAGGTTTACTAAACGTCTATGTTGTTTGGGTAGCTGTAATATATAGCTAGAATACCACTTGTAGTTTATGAAATAAAATGTTTTATTTTATTGCCAACACAACATAGATCCTCGGTATAGCTTACACCAATTGAACGGGAAATAAGAAAATATATGTTCAGTGTACAAGATTTCATGTTGATGAAATAAGGGTACATGTTATAATGAACTGCTATAACTACACATAAGGTTATAATGAACTGCTATTGTAAGAAGGTGATTCTTGAATCTCCTAATCAGCTGAGAGTAATATTTTAGGTTACTCAGAAGTGAGTACATCGGTAGGTAGTATTACAATGATAGGAGAAGTGTGTAAAAGTTGTATGATTCTGGTTGATCAGGCAGAGTTGGAAGCTAATTTGATAATATTGCAGTTAAACGAGATAGATCTTATCTTAGGTATGGACTGGCTTATTACACATAAGGTTGTAATGAATTGCTAAACTAAGAAGGTGATTCTTGAATCTCCTAATCAGCTGAGACTAATATTTCGAGGTATTAGTCAAGTCGTGCCAGCCAGAATGATTTCATAAGTGAGTGCTTTAAGAATGACTTAAGGTGGATGTGAGGCTTACCTAGCCTATGTGATTCATACCCAGACTGAGCAGGCAATACCAGATATTCCTATTATTAGGGATTTCCTATATGTCTTTCCCATTGAATTATCTGATTTACCCTTAGATAGGGAGATAGATTTTACTATTGACCTAGTTTCAGGTACTACTCCTATATCTAATCCTCGGTATAAGATAGCACTTATGAAACTTAAGGAACCCAATTGTAAGATTTGTTGGATAAGGTTTTTATTAAACCTAGTGTATCACCTTGGGGAGCTTTGATCTTGTTTGTGAAGAAAAAGGATGAAACTTTGAGATTGTGTATTGATTATAGGCAATTGAATCAAGTGATAGTGAAGAATAAGTATCCTTTATCGAAAATAGATGATTTACTTGATCAGTTATATGGAGTTCAAGTGTTTACTAAGCTAGATTTGAGATCAGGGTATTATCAATTAAAGATAGTAGAAGCCGATATACCAAAGAGTGCATTTAGGACCAGATATAGGCATTTTGAGTTTTTGGTAATGACTTTTGGGTTGACAAATGCTCCGACAGCTTTTATGACATTAATGAATAGGGTATTCCAACCTTAATTAGATCAGTTTGCGATTGTATTCATAGAAGATATTTTGGAGTGTTTGAAAAGTAGAGAGGAACAATATGAGCATTTGAGGTGAGTCCTATAGATAATGAGAGAGAATCAATTGTATGTCAAGTTCAGTAAGTGTGAATTTTGGCTTGATCAAGTAGTATTCTTGGGTCATATACTTTCTAGACAGGGCATACAAGTAGACCCAAAGTATGTTGAAGCAATGATGAAGTGGGAAGCTTCGTGAAATGTGTTTGAGATCCAGAGTTTTCTTGGATTAGTAGCATATTTATGTATATTTTTAGACTAGGAAAAATGTTAAGAGGCAAGACAAATTGACACATGGTAGTAGAAATAAGCGAACGTGGTATAGGGAATTAAATGACAAGTGGCTTTGATAATTGAGTGACAAATGCTTTGAAAATTGAGAGACCAATGGACTAATTATTAAGAGACATGTAGAAACATAAATAAAAGACATTTTCGCTTAGTTCTTTACACGATAACTGTCATGACGAGTTTCATGGCACTCACCATGCTTTCAACCCACATGATGTACACATATTTGAAGATCATCTTTCATTTCTTACTTTTTAGTCCATGCTTTCATCTTCTTCTATCTTCTCTCCATTCATGACATTCACAACCCACGCTCACAACGTGAGTTTTGTTAACATCCTTCATCGAGCCATTTCAAATATTTCGTTGTCTTCATATTTATGATAAAAACTCATCCTATTCTACCTTGAAAGTTTGATGGTCTTATAAGCATAAAGGGCTAGGGTTACTTTATGATTTGGGGAGCATTCGAGTTAATCAAGTAAGTAAGATATTATTCTTCACAGCTTGTTTTAATAAAAATGTATATGATGATAGTTTAGGGATAGATGGATGGTGTTAATGATGTGTGAAGTGAGCTGGAATGTTGATGAAGAAATGGATATATTTGTATTCTATTTTAGTGTAAATGATTAAGAATACTTTATGTATCGTAGTATGGATGATTTTGAGTTGGGATTGGGGTGATTTTGATGAGGAATTGAAGTAGAAATGATAAACTATACATAAGATATGTTGGATATAGTATAAGGGATAAAATAGGGAAATTTTTGAAGGAAAAGGATGAAGAAATTTTTAGATGACATAACCCAAAATCGTGAGAATTCCTCCACGATCCTGGGAAAGGCATTAGACGTGAACCTTTCTCTTTTGTGTGATTTTTTAATTAACTAAGGATAAGTTACTTTACTTTGGTGCATTTAGACTTGATTAAGAGTTAAAATGAACCTAGTTTGAGGTTGAATAAGTTGATAAAGTGTTTGATATGTTTACGTTGTTAATTGAGGTTATAACTTAAGGAATGGATTGTTGATTTCAATATGTCTAACATCTAGAAATTTATGAATGATATAGGAAAGAAGGTGTTCTTAAGAATACAATTGTGATCTAAAGAATATGAGAAAGGTGTATTAGGTATGAATGAATTAAATTGGGATATTATATGATTATATAATGTTAGCAAAGGAATTGGTGAATGTATGATTGGTGATACTTGAATAATCAAGTCTACTTGAGGTACAAACCTAAGTGCAAGCTAGACATATACAAATTATAATGTTTGAATGATTGTTACTTGTGATTAAGGATACATACCCTGGAATTGCCAATTGAGCATGCATTGTACATGACAGACATATATATGTGCATGATTGGATATGAATATGATTGGGCAACTTAGTAATGTGTGTGTATTGCATGAAATTAGATGCCCAAGTCGAACACCAATATCTAGACATCGCCAGTTCATCGAGGTAATAGCTTATTTGGAGCTTACTGTGAGTCAACCGAGATTTTTTCTCATTATGATTGATTTGTTTCTGCTTATAGCTATTGAACTGTTATTGATGTGATTGATAATTCTGAACACATATAGTCTAAGGAGTTTGATAATTGAGATTTTATTAATGGTGTTTCATAATTGAACGTGAATCTGAAGAAATATGTGTACTGAACGAAAAGTTGAATGCTAGACTTAGATCCGATAAATATGAAATATGACCATGTCTATAATGAATGAAAGTTATTGAAAGTGTTATATGTGAATTGATGCATTCATTGATATGCCTGATCAGATAAAGGAGTTGTGACCGGATTGACCAGTGAAAAAGAGCTTAATGCTTATAAATGCTCATAAAGAGCTACAGGCTTAGTACTTAATGAACCTGGTATACACAATACGTACAGGACAAATATTATTGGCCTGATATCCACAACGGATACAGGAAAGTAAAAAGACGCTCAGTCACAACAAAGTAACAATGAAAGTGATTCCTATGTGCATTATATAATTTGATATGCATTAAATGAATGATTGAAATGAATTGTTTGAACTGTTCTGAAATAGAAAGGAGAAATAGTGTGCACAAATTGTATTTGTTGAAGTATGATGAAATGTGAAGTGATAGTTCAATATTTGATGATATGATTTATCTATGAATTGAATTATAAATTGCCTTTGTATTTTGATCTAAGTTAGCACATAGAGGATGGTTCAGTCATTTAGTTCGCAAAACTCATCAAAATTGCAAATGTTGATTTTCAGGTACGAGGACAACTTAGCTCCTAAGGCAAACTAGTAGAAGTCTAGTTCTATCCATTTTGGAAGTCACGAATAGCTCAAAGGTCTGGCCAGCTAATACTGAGGAGTTTAGTTAGAATATTTTTGTTTAGTTCCTCATTCCATGTAGAATATATTGTAAAGGTAGTAAACTTACATATGTTTTTGATACTGTATATATGGATTATATAGCGAAATGCTACAATATAAATTGTGTTTGTGAATAAAATGAGGACTTGATCTTTTAATTATTGATGTTCTGTATGATGCCATATAAGTGAATGTGATTGCTATAATATGCCACATTCATAAGGTATGTTCCCAAGTCCTCCGAATGTTTGAGCATGTGCCTTATGGAAGTGGGTGTTACATGAAAGTGGAAAGAGCCACCCCTCTAATGTAGAAACAACATGGGACATTTCTCCATACGCTTTGCGTTGACCCCTCTTGTAATTAGATTTATACCCATTAAATTGAACTTGCTGCATGTGGCATTATTTTGTAAGGTAACTTTACCTTATTTGAAATATATTTTAATTTTAAAAACTAATAATTTTATTTTATTAGCTAAATAATAATATATTAATAAATTTATCAAGACAATAGAATTAAGTCTTTGATTAAAATTTTATTTTTATATAATAGTACTGATAAATAAGATAATTAATTTCTTATTTTTATTTATAATTTAGTTTCTATAAGTAATTAATAATAATATGATTGATCTGTTATTAAGTAATAATATATATCAATAAGTTATTAAACTAATATTTGAATTTCTTTAATGCATGTCAAACTCTGCAATTCACTACAAGAAAATGCATGAATAGCGGCGGAACATTTCCGACGGCAACATGTCCGTCGCTATTTCCCGACGGAAATAACTATTCCGTCGGTAATATGGCAACGTTTTCGACGGCAAAAAACCACCGTCGGTACTGAATTTTGTAAATAATATTTCTAACGGAATATAGCGACGCCACAAGAAAACCATTGGCAAAAAATGCGCGAAATGTTCGCGCATTTTATTAGCTACGGTAATACACCGACGGTGCTAATACGGTCGGTACCTATACCGACGGTAAGGAGATATCCGTCGGTATCTATACCTTACATAATTGATTTACCGACGAAAAGTACCAGTCCGTCGGCGAGTTGATTGCACTATTACCGACTGACTAGTGCAAAGCGTCGCTAAATCTTCCATAACAACTAATTACCGACTGTACGAGCTTGTCCGTCGGTGAGTTGTTGGCAATCTCACGTACTATAGTTTTCAAATAAATTGAACGCGATTAATTCGATCGACTAAATCGATGAAGTAATCTAGTCTACATGATTAATTAGTACGATTAAGTTTAGATGTTCTGGAAGTTTTGGGGTGTCATGAAAGAAACATATTATGGAATCACTAACTTAAGTTAACAATTTTGCAGAAATGAACAATGTTGATAGATCTTGGATGTATAGACGAATATCACGTGATGGTTT
>JAOSBN010000179.1:28213468-28226682 GCA_027563595.1 Erythroxylum suave
GGAACGTTTTTTCGGTCGCTAAGTTACAGACGGAATTGGTTTGCGCTGTCGGTAAACGTTAGCGACGGTACTTCCTGATCCGTCGTTAAAGTTAGCGACGCACACTAAATTTCAGTCGGTAAATTTAGCTATGGCCGTATCACCGACGTTTTCGTGCTGTCGTTATATTCCGTTGGTAACCTTAATACCGACGGAATATTTGATTATTCCGTCGGTAATATCCGTCGCTAAACGTCTATTTTCTTGTAGTGATTTGCTATTTCATTCACTTATGACATACGTGAAATGTTACATATGTCAAGTATATTTATAAAACTTAACAAAATAATTAATTTCTGTTTTCTAGTTTTCTACAGAAATAATGTATAAAGGATTTAATAAATAAAAATATAGTTAAATTAATAAATTTTAGCGATATGTTTGTGCTTTTTATTCTTAAAAAAAGATAAAATAGTACGTCTAGTTGATAAAAATATTGCTTGTCATTTTGTTGGTCCAAATTACATACCACTTTACGTGGGCGGGGAGATTGGACAGACCACCACATGTTGCAAATGTTACTTAATTTTGTCATTCACTAGTGTCATAAGTCAGGAACACCAATTAGCTTCGTTTCACCCTGATTTTACTGTGGCAAACATAAAACTAAACATCAACATCAACGTATACGTGTCAGAACCTCTGTCGTTCCTTATTCAGCCCAAAGATAAAGCAGATAACACTGACATCCGCTACCGAATCAGACTTATTAGCCACCCAAATGTTTGTATTAGTTTTTGGTTCCTTGTAACACTTCGTCCTTCAGCCACCATAATGGTCTCTAAATGTTAGCCACCAGTGAATTCACCATCAATAATCGCCGGCAACCGGTGCCGAGCCCATCTGAGTCATCCCGTCCAAGAGTTCTTTCTATTTTGTCTTCCGTGATAGAGAAGCTAGTGGCTAGGAATGACCGTCTCGTTGATTTCTTGGACCAGAAAATGGTTGGAATGACCACTTCTAGTTTAGCCCTTCTTGGAAAGGGCTTAAATGCATTTCATGGCGTGAGGGCACCAAACATAACCGTTCTAAAGTACTTGGAGAGGCTTCACAAATACGCAAATTGTAGCCCAGCTTGTTTTGTGGTTGGTTATGTGTATATAGACAAGCTGGTACACAAGTACCCTGACTCGCTTGTGGTTTCGTTGAATGTACATAGGTTGCTGATTACGAGTGTCATGATTGCTTCCAAAATGCTGGATGATGTGTATGCTTTCTCTTTCTTCCTTCTGAATAAACTACTATAACATAGGTTCTGTACTTTGCTTATAATCATAACAATTTATATGTATATCTTTTGTTATCTTCCCAAGCCGCTGGGTGATTGTATATGGACGATACCATGTGACTTCTAAGTCCGGCCATTCAAAGATAAGTATACACTAGTTTGTCCTAGAACTCAGCTCGAAGCTAAGCTAATCAAGAGAGACTCAGTCTTCTCTCTTTCTGATACTTACGTGACATGTCTAATATAATTGAATTGGCAGAGATCCTTCTGCTAGATAATTCGCTTATTAGATCATCACCAAGCAAGATACTTTGATTATCTTGCTTGGGTCAAAGAGAAATTGATAAGGTATCGGAAGAAATCCAAATGATATTTATTGTAAGGATGTTCAACTTAAGGTTCTGTACTAGCTCAAATTCGTGTATTGTCAAGGGATGGGGATCACGTGCATTGTGAGATGAGTTGGTGACTTAAGTGTCCAACCTGAGTTAGAACTAACCACGTTTATTACACTTCTTATGTGAGTCTATTTGGATTTCTGCTTTATTTGTGAACATATGCTCAAATTATGTTTAATTAACAGTAATTTTCTCAGTACTTGCTCTAATAATTGCAGGCATTACAACAATGCCTTCTATGCTCGGATTGGAGGTGTGAGCAATGCAGAGCTGAACAGGCTCGAAATTGAATTTCTTTTCCTGTTGGATTTCGGTGTTATGGTAAGCTCTCGGGCGTTTGAGAGTTACTGTATGCACTTGGAGAAAGAGATGATTTTAAATGGTGCAGTTCACAAAATTGAAAGGCCACTTTTGCCCAGTGCACTGCAGCATCACGATAATACCTCTGCAACACCACCTGAAGAAAATAAAAAATTTCTTCACCAACTCAAGCCGCTGACTGACTTGTTAATTAATTGATTGATTGATTTCTCTGCGTTCTATTTGCTTTATCGATCGGTTATTGTAACTCCCACTTTTTCATCAAGTTCCCCTTCTAGGCTTACTCTAATTTTCGGAGTATCGAAACGTACAAAAATTACCAAAGTTTTGTTTTCACTAAAAGGATCCGCTGTTTAATTTCTAATGCCAAAAGTCCTTAATTTGTAACCGTGAATTGGGATTGAACTGTTCGGTTTTTATATGTGTGCATGGGTGAAGATGGTTCCCATTTACGCACCAAATGTAGAAATGCTTTTATTCTTTTTATTTTTTTAATGTAAAACGAGAAATGCATTAGAAGAATAGCATAAAACTACAAGTTGCAAGGCCTTGGAGTCTAACCAGCAAAAGCTGAGGCTACATAGGGAACAGACAAAAGCAATGTGCTAAGTCAGATTTCTCTCTATCCAAAGGTATCCGTCTGTGAGGCTTTTGGAGTGCCTGGGGTGCTTTACGGTTTGATTTGTGAGCAGACTGTTGTTTTCAATAAGGAAAGCTACTCTTGGCATCTGCATTGTAGTTGAGATGAGGAATTTAACAGGTCTTTTGTTTTCTTGAATGTTTTGTAGTCGCTCTTTTTGCTAGAAAAACTAGCCTTTTCAGAATGCTTTCAGGATTGCTTTTACAGGCGATTGCATTCATCCATTAGATGGTCTGCAGCCAGTCTTGGTGGTTGTAGAAATTGTAGAGAAAAAGTTTCCACATTGAAAAGACTAAAGTTGATTTTAGGAATACAGTGCTTGAACCAAGTTATTCCGGTGCACTTTCAATCCTTCCACTCCGAATAATTTTCGAAAAAAAATTGATGGCGAAATCCTTGGAAGGAGTAGACTTGGTTTGGCTTGTTTATGTAATGTGGGACAGGTGGCATTGTATTCTTAACATGAGCCAAGGTTCTTGTACTTACTAGAGGGCAGTTACAACAACTTTCGTTCATTATCGACTTAGAGTTGAGCGGAATGTAACCTTAGGAGATGCCACTAGTCAAGCGAAAGCATGCGTCTTTTTAAGGTCGTGGAGTATACTGTGTTCCAAAGTTGGTTTTAGCTTTAATACGTTTTTTCATGTCCAGCACTTTGTCTAATTTTTATTCGATATTCCGAAAACAACCTACCTCGAATATGAATTCATTTAATTCAAAGGAATGCACTGCCCTTAAAAAGCATCCAAATGCTTTTGAGAGGAATTTATTCCATGATTGTGGAGGCTTGATAAAAACCCCTACTTTTAGCTATTTGCTTGCATCACTGCAATTGACTTTGTTTTTTGTGTGAATGTGGGCTGATCCTAATCATAGAAAGTTTAACGATTTTTTGCTCAACCAGCTTGATATCCTTGTCGAAAGTAGGGAACGAGACGAATAGAGGATATTATTATCGTTAGAAAGTGATGTGATCAATTAGAGTCTTTTAACTTGTGACAAAAACTTACTAGCTTAGCTGAAGAGTTTTGCTCTCAATTTTTTGAATCGGGTGAAGACGATTAGTCACTACAAGAATACAAATCTCAATTTTTTGAATCGGGTGAGGACGATTAGTCACTACAAGAATACAAAAAACATCGCAGGATGTTGAAAAATGTCATAGAATGTCGAAAAATGTTTTAAAAAACGCAAAAAATACGTCACAGATTGTGGTGTAGGCAAAATGTTTTTGCAACGTTTTACATAAAATGTTGCAGAATATGTCAACATTCGGCTACGTTTACAAAAACGTCACTAAAATGTTAGCCTTTTCACGACGTTACAAAAAAACATCACATAATCATTAATATTCCGCGACGTTTTAACAAATGTCGCGGAATCATTAATATTTAGCAACGTTTTAGAAAATGTCGCAGAAACGCAGATTCCACAGCGTTTTTTATAACGGCGAGGAAAGCCACATTCCACAACATTTTTTATTTTTGATATTCGGTTCATTGCGAAAAACGTCATAGAATGCAACATTCTGCGACGTTTTTAAACATCGCAAAATATTGGTTTCTACAACGTTTTACTAAACGTTGCAGAATGTTGGCGAATCCGCGACATTTGTGTTAGCAAAACATCGTAGAATGCCATTTATTTCTTTTATTTAACTTTTATCCCAAAATAAATTTAATTTAATAATTTTTCAATTTAAATATTATTTTTAAATCTTATATATTTAATAATTATTCAATATTATTTAATATTTAATTTGATTTATTTAATAATTCTTAAATTTTTTAGTATATCATTAATTTTAATAATTATTTATATATTACAAGAATTTTATAAGTGCAGATAATTTATTATTTAATTGCAATTTCCAAATATATCATAATACAATAATTAATATAAAAGGTATGCCATAATTTAATAAGATATCAATATGAGTACATAATATCTAATCTAAACGAATATTACATGTAGAACATAAAAGTTCTAAGAGCTTTTTTTGTTCAAATTCAATTCTTTGTTGCTCGACTTCGGTAGTGAATTGATCATGCATTTGTTTAACTTTTTTAGTCAATTCATCGACTTGAGACTGTAACTCCT
The DNA here is from genome assembly GCA_027563595.1 of Erythroxylum suave. Taxonomy (NCBI): domain Eukaryota; kingdom Viridiplantae; phylum Streptophyta; class Magnoliopsida; order Malpighiales; family Erythroxylaceae; genus Erythroxylum; species Erythroxylum suave. The sequence goes on from JAOSBN010000179.1 coordinate 28,218,195, forward strand.
GATTAACCTTCTTCGACTCCTCTAGTTCGTCTCAAAGTCTCTTTCTGACCGAAGTTTTCCCTTATAGTCGAGGCCCAACGCCCATACCAACAACATAATCATATCTAGTGCCCAAGACTTTATCGCACACTTCATCCACTGTCATCGAATGATCTTATTCTATTGAATCTGCCAATTCCTTAGACAATAATTCCTGAAAAATTAAGAATTAATTAGATACTAAAATTCATAAATACTAAAAAAATTTTGTATTCGAACTATGTACTCACCCATTTTTCTCTGTATTCTATAATGGTCCATTGACCTTTACTTTCATCATAATAAATGTGATACCATAGCTTCATCCGGTCACTCTCTTCTCCATCTTTGTCACTCTGTTATATTGAAATATATTATTAGTAACATTTATTATAAATTTTGAAACATCAATCAAAGTAAAATATAAGTAAACAGATAATAACTTACAATCTCATGTCGTATCGCTACAAAGGCCTTGGAGCCAGAGTTTGGTCGACATTTGACCTGACTCCTGGCCAATTTGGCTTTTTGAATTTTTTTCTAACCATAAATGTAAAAAAATCTATTATAATATCTATAAATCACAATTCATAAACACAAAAATATAATCAGTTGTTAAAAAAGTTGTGAAATTAAGTTTTGTGATCAAATTAACTAGCCTTTGTAGCTGATTGCTCCCAATATTCACATAAATCCATCCACTCCGCCATTGTGACATTTTGCAGCTTAACATCCTTTTTGTGCTTGGTAAAAAGTTTTTTTAAGTGAAATCTTTAATCTTTAGATCTTAAAGAAAGAAACTTCTTCACAGCAGTATGTACTTCGTCGTTTGTCCTTATTCCCTTGACTTCCAACTTTTGCTGCAAAAAATTATAAATTATTGATCAAAGCTTTAGGCATATGAAAAACACGTACATGTTAGATAGTTTTATAATACTTACGTCTAACTTATCAAATGCAATGTCCAGCTCCTCATTAGTTATTTTTTTCCATTTTGTTCTTACAGGTAAGGAAGTTCAGGATACCACACCGATCTCACTTGATAATTTGGCAGACTGTACGAAGTTGCTTGATCGTCCTTCAGCGGGGGAGACCTTTATCTCCAATCTCTTACCTATCGCTTTATTAATCTTTGCCAATCCGTGCCCTTTTGTGACGCTCCTTGTCTTTTTTGGATCAGCCATGGATCTTAAGATATAGCAAGGAATATTTTACAATAAACATATAACATAATGTTAATTGGTTAGATAAACAAAATTATTAAACTTGTATGTTTAACCAATGTGATGTGAAAGATCATACCTGCAGTGCTTGCAGAGGTAGCACTAATATTGGGAAAGGGGCTCATGTCTTTTACTGGTGGCTGATTAGAAGCTAGAGGCATCTCTTGAGAACTTGATGGACAACTAATATTGCATCGCATTCTCAAAATTTGCAGATACTTATCTCTAGGATGAGTAATAGGCGTAGATGTGATATCTCTTGGTGTTGGAGTAGGCTCACAAGGTGCTGGTGTATGATCTTCTGGCTATGTATGAGCAGATGGCTCATTAGCTACACTTCCAAGAAGTTGACGGTACCCCAACTATAGTTATGTCAGTACTATGCTGCTTGGTGCAGCCTTATTCTTCTTCTTGGGTAGACCAGGTCCCATGTCAATCACCTGCATTTAATTCGACATTAGATTTCAATGATACTATTAATTGATTAAGTAATATTCATCAAACAACATTTAAAGAAAGCAATATAGTCTACAACTAAAAAAAGAACTAGTAACTCAATGTAAAAGGGCAAAGATCGAAAAATTATAAACTGTCCACAATATAAGTACCTAATAATAAGATTAGGTTATGAAATAAGGTTTTAAGGACTAACAACAGAATTCTTGTAGTAGTTTTTTTCCTATTTTAATTAGTCTAGTAAGACTACCATAAATAAGGGCTTTGCTCGAGAATTAAAATAGCCTTTGTATTTCAATATATTATTAAAAAGGTTTTTGTTATAGACCCTAATTGTTCCAACCGCAATATACCTTTCTAGCCTACTTTGTTGGAAACTTGCAGCCCTAACCCCCCTTTTTGCAACATAACATCAACTGCACCAATACACACAAAATTATATCAAAAAATAACTAAAGTACAATAAAACAATCAATAAGGAAGATCCAAGGTGGTAACCTTCTATCAATTCAACACCAAATTAAAGGCAAAGACTTCTTAAGTTAGAGTGCAGGTCATATGGAAAGAGAAGTAGAAATAATAGCAACTACTCTTGCAAATAGGTCTCATTAGCAACTATCCCGAATAACAAATGTTTTCCATTAATTAGATGTCTTAGCAAAAAGAAAAGAGGGAATATTGACCAAAGTATATATGTTTTTAGGGGGTCAGTATTATTTATAACGGTTTTATTTTCATTTATTTTCATTTGTTATCAAAAAATAATAACTGACTGATGATGCAAAGTTATTTGGTTTTTGATAAACATATCCACCACATCTAAACAATCTGTCAAAAATTGTTCTTTATATATAAGCTTGCAATTAATTTTCGTGGGCAATAAATGATAGAACATCTAGCTCTTTCAGAAGTTTTATAATCCTTAACCAATTTCACATTATATCTCTCAACTTTTTTTATTTTTGGTTAAATGAAGGAAATAGATTAAAGCATCTTAAGTGCTTGAGAAATAGGATTGAGAAGTAATAGTACATCTCTATATTAAATGGCAGGGAGCATTCAACATAATAAGTGGGGTTACTGCACAATATGTCTATTATTATTGTTCTTAATCTATTTCCACACTGTATCTTGTTATTTATTTGCCACTTGTATGGTTCTATTTGTGATAGTGATTATAGACACATATATATATTTCTAGCTCCATTTTCTTGTCATTTCAAGCTTCTTTTCCTTCCTACGGAACAGAAAATTCTGGGTTTGACTGCAAACTTTTGAATTTAATAGGAACAAGAATAAGAATAAGAACAGCAGTGGTTGATGACCCAAAAGTTGATTTCCTTTAAAGTATTATACTTTGCTTCCTCTAAGGGCTACAATCGGCTTACATTGTTGGAAGAACACTTATTCGCTCAAGCACGTTAAAGTTGGTTTCAATTCCTTTTAGATACATTGAACAGAATGTCATACACTCTTTAATAACATACGTTTCAGCAATTGACTCTTCTGAACGTGCTTTATTTCTAACAATTCTCTTTAGTGTACCTAGGAATCTTAACAAATGATTAACCATAATTAGATAGGACACTATTTAGTTATCTTTGTTGAGTGATAGGATCAATTTAAATAATAGCTCTCAATTGGATACATCCATCTAGATGCAACTGGTCCACCAAGTAAGGCTTCATTTAGCAAATGAATAGCCAAATGTATTATGACATCAAAGAATGCTAGTGGGTATATCATTTCAAGTTTGAATAAGATTAAAGTTATCTCATAACACATTTTCTGTATGTTATCCTTATTCAAACTTTGGTTACAAATTCGACGAAAGAACTCCCGTAACTCTATTAAAACACCTGTCACATCTTTATTCAAGATGGCACGCGTGCCTAATGGAAGAATGCTTTGAAACAATATATGACAATCATGAGCCTTAAGTCTAGTAATCTTCCTTTGGTCATCATTAACACATCTAGATATATTAGAAGCGTAACCATCTAGAAACTTCACCTACTTTACGAACTTGCAAAACTTCTTCTTTTCATCGGAAGACATTGTATAGCATGTTGGAGGTTTGGCCACAATAGTTCTATCAGCTGCTCTTTTCAAATGTAATTCCTTTCGAATGTTCATATCTTCCAAATCAAGCAGAGCCTTGATTGTATCTTTGGTTTTACCTTCAACATTCATCAAAGTACCAAGGATATTGTCACAAATATTCTTTTCTATATGCATGACATCAAGGTTATGCCTCAATCTTAACTTATGCCGATATGGTAGATAAAAAAGAATGCTTTTTTTATTCCAATTTAACTCTTCTTCCAATCTCGTTCTCCTCTTATTGCTAGGGTGCTTTCTATAACATATATTCTGCACGTGATATAATTGTTCCACCACATCATCTCCATCTGGTAAGTTAGGTATAGGTCGATGATCACTCTTGCCATCAAATTTCTTGCTTTTTCTCCATGGTTGATCGTCAGGAAGAAAATGTCGATGGCCTAAGTAACCAATCTTACTTCTTAACATACAAGAGGGGGTTTGTTTGTTACAAATAGGGCATGCCTTATAGCCTTTAGTGCTCTACCTAGAAATAGTACCATAGGCTAGAAAGTTGTTGATAGTCCACATTAACGCTGCATGCATTCAAAAATTTTCTCCTTTTGAAGCATCAAAAACATCAAAACCATCTCCCCATAACTCATTTAACTTATCTACTAATGGTCTCATATACACGTCAATGTCTCTACCCACCAATTTCGGACCTAGAATAATGGCATAAAATTTGACTCACCCATACACATCTAAGGGAGTAAATTGTATATTAAGAGAACGACAGGCCACACGCTATATGAAAGTGAAAAATTTCCATGTGGATTGAATACATCCGTTGCTAAGGCTAGTCTAATATTACGTGGTTCTCTGGCAAACTCAGGATAAAGCTCATCAAAGCTCTTCCAAGCTTCTCCATTAGAAGGATGAACCATTGTATTACTGTCACCTTTAGGTTTATCATTATGCCATGTCATTTGTTTAGCGATTTTACTTAAAATGAATAATCATTGTAATCTGGGGGTTAAGGGAAAGTACCGTAAAACTTTATAAGATATCTTCTTACCCCTACCATCATTAATTCTCCGTCTTGATGTTCCACACTAGGGACAATTTTCCAAGTCCCCATACTCTTTCCAAAGGGAACAATCATACTTACATGCATGTATTGACACGTAACCCAAACTTAGGCTTCTTAGAAATTGATTTGCTTCATAATAGGACTTCGGAAAAGATTTACAATTAGGTAATATATAACACCCCATAACCATGGGATATATACTAAAACGCCCTATGGATATTCCATTATATAACATGTGATAATGGCGTGCTATGTTCAATCACTACCCTCATTTTAACATGGCATCATCTATCTTTAGTCTCTTATAAAGCGTCATAAAGAAAGCCACAATATTTTAAAACCAAAATTTTTCCTCATTTCATTCACAAAAATGAACATTATACAACGTATCCTTCCACCATCCATATAAGTACATCATCATAGCCTAATACAAAATATGCTCCATAAAAGAGGAAATTACATTAAAAAGCCTATCTAATCTTTCCAATCCCAGCTGATCGACCTATAAACCATTTTCTTCTCAAAAGTACAAGAATGACGCTTCTTGTATGGTCTCTCAGTAGCTAAAGTATTCTCTCGGTCCTAAAAAGTCAACGATGCAATTTTGGTAAGTTTTGCGAACTCAGTGAGATAACCATCATTGATGGTTCACTCAATTCATGCATCACATCAATACACGTAACATATTTTTTCACATCTTTGCATATTCATAAAACAACACCTTTCACTTTCAGAACAATCATAATGGTCATTATATTCATGCAAAATACACATATCAAATATAAATGCAATGTACATCACTCAGTTTCATTTATTACTTTGTTGTGACCAAGTGCCTTTTCACTAGCTCATATCCCTTTGTGGATACTGAGCTATACCAATTAATGTTCCATATCCCTTAGTGGATACTAGGTTCGTGCATAATTGAGAAAAAGGCTCTTATCACGTTCTAAGCTTTAAGTTCTTTTACTCGTGACTCCGGTCACAACTGCTTTTATGTTTCATGCATTCATGAAATGATTTGCATCTCATATATTCATTTAGTCATTGTTTTTAATCAGTCACATTCATAGTCAAAACACAATCATCTTTGGACCTTAGTCTGACATTCAAAAAATTTTTGGAGTAACATTTATTTCTTCACATTCACATACTTCAATATCTCATCCGTACATTATAATCATCGGACCTTCGTGTCTGGACTTCTGTACACAACATTACACATTTATAGGATAAGTCAAAACAAAATTTAACACAACAATAATTGAGTGAGACGGTCTAGGATACTCACCGCTTGCTTCCGAAGCTATTTCCTCGAAGTTCCAGTAATGTTTGGATGTTGACGTTCCAGTTTCTCCTCTATATCACACAATATACACATATCACAATTTGGCACAATTATAAGTGTTTATTAATGCACACGTATGTATATGAAATATGCACAACGAATGTTCAATGCCATTCTCGTGTATTTTTTTGTGATTCTCATCATGTAATCATTTATATTTCAAACTCATGTAAGTATCATTCATACTCATGGTTTATACCTTAATAAAACCATAAAAATCCAAAATTTATAATTCCTTGCTCAATTCAGATTTTTCCGATAACAACTTTCAGGTCAACATTCCATGTTTTTTTTTTCGCCCAGAAAATAAAGTAATTTGAGGATACTTTCTTATAGAAAATTGTTCTTCTATCTCTTAAGTTTCTTTTGACACTAATATCATTCAATTAGGTTTAGTACTCCAAAAGTTATCCTCCAAACATTTTCGAACTGTTCTTATACTAAAACAGTACCCTGTACTCAACTTCCATCCAAAAATTAAAATTCTTAGAGACTGAATTATAATTCAATTTCTCTATACAATTTATATCCCTATGTCTAGTTGACTTCAAATTAAAAATCATTCCATTTAGATAACTAAAAAACAATATATTGTTAAAATACTAAAGCATCTTTAAGTTGTGTAGGAAAAGTTAACTGTGGCGAAGTTAGGAGTTGGTCGCGACAAACTTTTCCCGAGAGGAAAATTCCTCATGAATTCGAGTAAGTTGGCCACGGAGAACCAAGAAGTTGGCTATGACAAACTTTTCCTGAGAGGAAATCCTATAAGTTGGCCGCAGTGAGCCAAAGATTTGGCCGATGCGAACTTTCACAGATTCAAAGGTTCATGCTTGTTAATAAACATCAAAAACACCCATCATTCACCCATATCATCAAATTCAAACATCCCATAACTCATTATCATCAATCTCAATTTATTCAACATAAATGCTTTATTAAACACCAACCTATGAAGATTAAAACCCAACTTACTTGATTAATCCTCCAAAAACCTTCAAACACAACAAGAAGCTCTAACGTCCCATGGAACTCATGTACATCATCATGGACGTTGTGAGGTTGGGTCTTTGGTGGGAAATGAAGAAGAGAGCAGGATGAAAGTAGCAAAAGAAAGATAAGAGGGCTTGGTTCAAAGTTGGTGAAGGTTGGCAACACAATTCATGAAGAAGGTGTAGAAGCATGAAAAGAATGGAGAAATCATGTAGAAGAAGAAGAAAACAAGAACAAAACACCTAATGGCCTTTTAAATTAAAAGCATCGTGAGAGACAAAACCAGGAGGGTCTTTAAAATTACAAGAATAGTGATCTTAAGACATGGCTTGGCAAGTGACACTTGTCACTTGGCACATGTCCAATTCTTATAACTTTAAACTAGGTTCTTTCATTTATTAATCCAATCAACTCTAATTTCTAGTCCAATTGTCCCCAAATTTCAATGACAAATGTCATTAAATCCTAAAGTTATATATGAAAAATTTCACTGTCATTTGACATTAATTTCTGCTGCTAATTATCAATTGTCTTGCCACTTGGCATTTTTCCTAGTCCAAAAATATCCCAAATTTCCAGAAAATTTTTTAAATTTCACCAAAATTGTAAAGTCATCATTTACATACTCCAAATCAATTTTCAATTCATATAAACCACAATTCATATATAAAAAAATCACATTTCAAAAATCATGTTCACGTTCAAACAATCAATTATACCTGAAAACTGTCAATGAATGCATGTATAATATTTTCATGTGCAAAAATTCATATTGAAGTGTATGAGCATATCATATAATGCATGGGCATGAAGTCCATTTCCTAATCTCTCAGTAATCTTTCATGTCTTCTATTGTAGTCTCAGTATGGGTAATGGGAAGTTAGATAATACATCCCTCAGCAGAGCAAGTAATATGTCAAATGACTTATTGGTCCACTTTTTGTATACTTTCAGGTGAAGCAAAATTTTTAAAAACGACTGTTGGGCCCCGTTTTTGGAGCCCAACATCAGACATGAGATCATGATGCTTGAGCATGGAGGAAGGCTAAGAATTTGGAAATTTGAAAGAAAAATCCTTCGAAAGCAAAGGCAGGCTTCGCCATGGTGACAAGTATAACTTCGTCGCAATGAACATATGCGAGTAAACCTCACTAAAGCGGAATTTCCTTCGGGAGAATTATGCCACTGCTGTAGCACCCCCTTACCACAGGGTACACACCGGGACGCCCGCAGGTCATTTCGATATATATCCTACGATAAGGGTGAACTACGATCAATCACAACTAACTCCTCACATGGCATCATAATAAAACATTA
>JAOSBN010000179.1:28229474-28258169 GCA_027563595.1 Erythroxylum suave
GAGTTCATTGATTAAAACCCTGGACTTAAAGAGTTCTTTAAGGTTTATCATTCGAAAACTTAGTGAATTTCACTCCCTAAAGATTTGTTTAGAACCAAGAGGATTTTATCACATTTGATCATTGTTTAAGTTTTCACTTTTCATTTCCCAAAATTCTAAAAATACCTTTTTACACACTTTTCTTTCATTTAGTTAAAGTCATTTAGTTTAATCAAAATAATCCAAAACCACGCTCTTAATTAATTTACTTTGCATTTCCTGACAATTAGGCTAGCTTAGATCATTTGCTCCAAGTTCCAATTAAGTGAGACGACCTGGGGTTGCACTCTATATTGCAATCCTTGAAAAAATTTTTTTGATTTAGTTTCCATAGGAGTGATTCAAAAACTCAACCACACAGTTGATCAGCTTCAGTTGTCCAACATCTTCCAAGATTTAAATCAGATCATCGGCCATTACTCTTGCAGCTTTTTGCTCAGGAGCTACAGGCATCATGCCTTTCTGTTTTCAAGCAACTTGGTTCACGCATCCAGATTTTGTTCCTCTAGTAAAGAAGCAGTGGCATGCAGGGGTACCATAGGAGGCTACATACGAGTCCTTTATTCCAGCAGTGAAATGATGGAACAGGAGAGTTTTTGGAGATATTCTTAGACGGAAGAAGGCCTTCCAGGAGAGGTTGACTGCCCTTGAATTTCGTATGGACTCAAATTGGTTTGATGCTCTAGAATCTTTACATGGTGAGGCATAGAAAGACTATGAGCTGGTTTTAGCACAAGAGGAATTATTATAAAGGCAAAAGTCCGGTGTGAACTGGACAAATTTAGGAGACAAGAATACGTATTATTTCCATATGGCTACTTTGGCTCGTCGCCGCAATAATACTGTTACCGCATTGAAAGATGAAGCAGGGGTTTGGTAGGATGATGTGAGTGTATTAAAGGATATGGCTGTTCGGTATTTTACAAATATGTATTCAGATGATCAAAGTACACGTTGTGCATTGTGTATGCAGAGCTCATTCCTGGAGGTCAATTGTGGGGGTCTGATGGCACGCCTGAGATCAGTCACCATTGACATGGTTTACCTGGTTGTTACATCTATAGGTAGATTCAAGGCGTCGGGTCTAGATGGTCTGCAACCTATGTTCTACCAGAGCCAATGGGAGAGGCTTGGTTCGTCAGTCCTAGAGGTGCTTCTTGATTTCTTTGCTGGTAGGGTATGTCCTAAAGGTTGGGATGACACTCATATTGTTTTAATTCCTAAGGTTCAGTCTCCTGCAGGGTTTCATCAATTCAGGCCGATTAGTTTGTGTAATGTTCTATATAAAACCATTACCAAACTTATTGTCAATCATATGCAACCATTGATGATGAGGTTGATTTCAAGGTGTCAAACTAGTTTTGTTCCAGGCAGGAAAATTACAGATAATGTTGTCGTTGTTTAGGGGATTGTTCATGCAATGTAGCATCATACAGGACGTAAAGGTTGGACGGCAATTAAGCTTGATCTTGAGAAGACATATGATAGACTCTCTTGGGACTTTATTAGTGAGACTCTCGCTTTGGCAGGCTTTGAGGATGATCTGGTTTGATGCATCCGTAAGTGCACCACTACAGCAACAATGAAGGTTTTGTTTAATGGTTCTACATCTACTGCCTTTCAGCCTACTAGGGGTGTTAGGCAAGGTGACTCTTTGTCTCCTTATTTGTTCGTTTTGTGCATGGAACGACTCACGCAGGTTTTCCTAGATGTGATTTAGGTGGGTCACTAGAAACCTGTCTGGATGGGGCATCGTGGTGAATCTTTATCATATCTATTCTTCGCAGATGACTTGTTCTTATTTACAGAGGCATCTATGCAGCAAGCTAAGGTGATTCAGGAGTGTTTAACTAACTTTTGCACAAGCTTAGGTCAAAAGGTGAGAGCTACCAAATCAACTATTATTTTTTCAAAAAATACTTCACCAGTGTTGCAACATAGTATTTGTGATCTGTTGGGGTTTCGGAGAACAACCTCAGTTGGTTGGTACCTTATGTTCGTATTGTGCAAGGGCGTGGTAAGAAAGATTTCTATATGCCAATTATTGAGAAGATACGGGATAGATTGTAGGGTTGGAAGGACAAGAAGATGTCCTTAGTGGGTCATACTACACTGGCTCAATTAGTTTTGGCCACTATTCCGTCGTATGTTATGCAAACTAGTCTCTCGCCTGCTTCGGTGATCACTTCTGTTGATAGATTAATCCGACAGTTTATATAGGGAGCCACTAAGGAGAAAAGGGGAAATCATTTAGTGGGATGGACTACTTTATATCAACAGAAGGAACATGGCGGTCTAGGTTTTCGTTCAGCTTCCTTACGTAACAAGGCTCTTATACTGAAGTTTTGTTGGCAGTTTATGACTGAAACTGAGGCACTTTGGGTCAGGACTTTGTCAGGTAGGTACGGATGGTCTGGGGTTCTCTATGATATTCCAAAGAGCTAGCCTTCTTACTCGATTACTCGAACTGCTATTTCTAGAATGTGGCCTACTTTTATTTGTGGCTACAAGTGGTCTCTTGGTAATGGAACCAAAGTCTCATTTTGGTTCGATACCTAGGTGGAGGACATTAGTCTCTTACATTTGTGGGTTTCGGAAATACCTGAACATGAGAAGAGTTTGAAAGTTAGCAACTATGCTAATAATGATTGGTCTTGGTCGCTTGTTTGTGTTCAACATTTAATGCCGCAGGCTATTATTAACCGCATTCTTTGTGTGTGGCTAGATGGTCAATCGGAGGATAAGTTGATTTGGCATTATAGTCCTACTGGTGTTTTCTCCATGAGTTTTGCTTATTCGTTATTGGAGGATGAAGATGGTACCTATGATCAGCTTTGGAGAGTGGATTAGGCTTGGTCTAGACCTGAGCACATTCGAAGTTTCATTTGGTTGACTGGGCATAACAGACTCTCGACCATGAGTTTGTGCTTTCGCAAGCAGTATGTTGCCAGTGATAGGTGTGTTCGCTGTGGGGAGGAAGAGATAACTTCACATGTGTTGTGGGATTGTAGTTGGGCGAGAGCTGTATGGGATCTCTTTGTTCTTACAAGTGAACTTATGGGTTTTTTACTCTTTAAACCTGCGAGATTGGTTAATTACTAATTTGGAGCAGAAGCGATGGCTGTCTTCTTTGAGCAAAAGTGATAATTAGTCTCTCCTTTTCGAAGTGATTGATTGGCTGTTATGGAGACGGAGAAATAACTATGTCTTTGCTCAGGGCCTGGATATTCTAGTTGACTTGAAACCGGTGGTGTTAAGATAAACAAAATTGTTTTCTCATGTCTCTTTAATTCGGGTGTAGGTAAACCCGATTATGGGGAGACAGGAATGAAGATGGGTTCGATGGGTTCCTCCTTTACTTGGCTATATTAGGCTAAATTGTGATGGTGCCAGGAGCCATGGTTGTGATCATGCAGGTGCGGGAGGACTGTTTAGGGACGCGAATGGATGATGGCTTGGTGGTTTCTCTACGACGCTAGGTGTATGTTCTATATTAGAGGCGGAGTTGCATACTGTTGCTAGGGGTATGTGCCTTGCAATATAGTACGGGTTCCAACAATTATAGGTGGAGACTGACTCTAGAGAGGCACTTGAACTACTTACAGGTGTGGAGTCGAGGACAGCTTGGCCGGTGCTTCGTGATTGTTGGCAATTTCGACACGGGTTTCAAATTGTGCGATTTTAGCATACTTTTAGGTTTGCTAATAGTTGTGCTGATTTTTTGGCTAAATATGGACTTAATAGTTCTGCTTTTATTTCTTATTGAGACCTGCCTACTAGGTTGCTATCTCTACTCGATGTAGATCATTGTCTGTTTGGTACAGTTTGACATTTCCATTAATGCATTACTTTTCTATCAAAAAAAATTATAATATAACTAATGATGTACAGATTTTTATTAATAAATAAACAATATATCAATCTCTTTTAATGGGTTTTTTTTTTGTATACAATGGAAAAGTACACTTGAAAGAAACAAAAAAAAACTAAAGCAATCCTCGCCGATAGGACACGCCTTGGCTGTCCCGACTGGTCCACGACTTTAACTCAGTTGGGAGTGTTGACAATACTTGCATTCTTGGTCTTGCGAACGCTGCCATAGAAGCTAGCTGTTTCGCACTTTGGTTCCTTTCTCTATAAACATGTTCTATCCGCATAGTTCAATTGCGATCCAAAAGCGCCCGGATATCCTGCACCAAAATGGTAACCCCGATTAAAACCGTAGTCGAAGACGAAAGAATATTAATAGCCTCCAAAGAGTCTGTCTATAGGAGGACATGACAGAACCCATAAGTCCACGCTAGCCAAAGGCTGTCATACCCCCCTTGTAGTTCGGCAATAAAAACCGCGCATTGGCCTAGGTTGGATAAAAACCCACCACACCAGTCCCTAGCGGCATCCCTGAGTAAGCCCCCTGCCATACCCCGTTTAGTCCCCAGTTGTACGGCGCCATCGCTATTTAATTTGATCCACCCTTCTGGTGGAGGTTGCCACCTCACTTCATGCTTTAAGGGCACTCCCAAAGTCGTTATAACTCTTCCTGTCACTGTCTGGGCTTTCGCAATCCAGTGAACATAGTCGATGACTATACAATGCCCTGCACCCAATCATACAAAGTCTGCTTCAAAAATGCTGCGGTTCTGCCATTGCCAAAGGAACCAGCAAGATACCCCATAGACCGTAGCCCAGACGCCTATAGGAGTGGAAATAGGTTTAGTGATATTAGAGCTCAACCACCTATCCTCATCCTGACAAAAAAAATCCACCACTATTATCTCCGGGGTAAAATTTTGCCAGAATGTATTCACTCGGGCATAATCACGTAGTGCATGCAAAACGGTCTCGATTTGGCCACAATGATTACAACTGCTATCCATTGTGAGATGTCGAGCAAATCTCTATTGATTAGTCAATAATTTTCGTTGTGCGATGAGCCACAGGAAAGATCTAATGCGTTGGGGACCTGCCCATTTCCAAATCGCTTTCCATATAAGATTCTGCGGATTGGGTTCCAAGTTCACAATTAATTCATAGGTTTACGCCATCATAAATTTTCCAGCTTGGCCCGGACCCTAGATAATTTCATCCTCTCCCCGGGACTTTGATGAAGGACTCATGCTAGCAATGACCCCACAGACGGAGGATGGAAGGTAGGGCCGAATCATGGCCTAATTCCAGTTACCCCTTTCGTCAACATACTCCTGGACATAGGTAGACAACATCGTATCTAGAATGGATACCAATGCCTGTGTGATTAGTGGGCCCCAGTTGACTATCCATTGGTCGACCCAAGATCTTGTCTAGATACCATTTCCTAGCTTCCACAACAGTCCGTGTTTGACGTAATCCCACGTCACTGAAATGCCACGTCATATGGCCAACGCTCTTGGTTTCTGCAAACAGTCTAGAAGTTGATTGAGATTTAGCTGATATTTTGCTCTAAGAACTTGAACCCATAAGGCCAATGGGTTAGTGATCATCTCCTAACCCAGTTTGGTTAGAAGGGCATCATTTGTCGCTCTAATTAGTTTGAGCCCTAATCCTCCCGCTGGCTTTGGTCTACATACTACAGCCCAGTTGACAAGATGAACTTTACGTTGGCCTGCCCACGAACCCCAGAGGAAGGACCCCATGATTGTTTCCAATTCATCTCACAATTTTCGTGGCAACCGAACAATCTACATTGTAAAAATAGGGATGGATGCATGGCCCGCTAGAGATAACTCCTTTGCTCTCCATCCTACTAATTTATGCTGCACGCGATCGAGGATGTACTGATACGTGTCGTTTGGCTCACTCGTGAATCAAAGGCACTCCTAGATATTTCCCCAGATTGTCCGTGAAGCGAATTTGTAACACTTGGCCGAGCTGACGGGCACGTTTCGTGGTGACATTTGGAGAAAAGAAAATTCAGGACTTGCTTCTATTCACCCTTTGTCTTGATGTCTGGCAGAATTCTGCCAAGATTCTCGAAACTGCTACAATCTGCTCATCTATAGCTTCGCCAAAGAGGATTAGATCATCGACAAAAAATAGATGTGAGATGGTAGGCCCTATTCTGCCCCACTTAAATGATTTCCACAGGGCTTGATCCACCTCATGGGTAATAAGGTGACCAAAACGCTCTAGACAGAGCACAAATAAGTACGACGAGAGGGGATCGCCTTGGTGAATGCCCGTTGTCGAATGGAAAGGGTCCGATAACGTGCCATTCCATACAACTTGCATAGTGGTCATAGCCACACATTTCATAATGAAACTGAGAATATGATGGGGAATGCCTATTTCCTGGAGGTTATCGAGAAGGAAAGTCCAGTTTAACCAATCATAGGCCTTTTCCAGATCGATTTTCAGAGCGAAATAGCCAGTTTTACCTTTCTTCTGACACATGGAGTGAATGAATTCTTGGGTAATAATAATATTATCAATTACATAGTGGCCCAGGATGAATCTACATTGCGTAAGAGCCACTATACTATCGAGTTGTGGTTTTAGCCGGTTGACGATGATTTTCGATATGATCTTATAGAGAACTGAGCAAAGGCTTATAGGGCGAAACTGAGTAATGGAAGTAGGAGGCGGCACTTTGGGTAGCAGGACTAGCATAGTTCAATTTAGATCCTATTCCTAAATTTCATTACGGAACACTCGCTGGATATAAGTGACCACCGAAGGACCCATGGTGTCCCATTGGATTTGGAAGAAAAGAGCTGTGAAACCATCAACCCCCAGCGCTTTATTGGAGTGTAGTCTAAAAAGCGCTGATTTAATTTCGGGTGTGAGAACCGGTTGCCCAATGTCCTGGAGTATCTCCTCTGGTATCCAAGGGAAGGTGCGAGAGTTCGAGAGATGTTGAGGGGTACCCTCATTTGCAATATATAGTTGAGTAAAATAATTTTTAGCCATGGAGCGCAAAAACTGTGGGTCAACAATTTCATGCCCATGGTCATCGAGGAGATGAGTGATTGTTAACTTCTTCCGTTTGTGCATAGTGAGCTGGTGGTAATATTTGGTGTTCCGATCACCATGTGCCAACCAATCACAGTGCGCTTTTTGATGCCAGAATAATTCTTCCTCACATAACACTTGGATAAGTTCTCCACTCAATTGATCTTCCAGGGCCAACAGGTGATCAGCCTCCTCCTTCATTAGTGCCCTCTGGATACCTCTCAATCGGGCTAGTAACCATCGCTTGCGATGGAAGATATTCCTGAAGACAGTGCGATTCCAATGCGTGAGGTAGTTAGAAAACTGATTTAAGGAGTGTATTATTGCCTTATCATTCGGGAGCCACTATTCGGCAACTACAGTAGAGAAATCAGCATGAGCAATCCATGCCTATTAGAAACGGAGTGGTGGGGAATTGTCGTCGGATAATCGCTGGTGGGTAAGTTGTACCAGTAGGGGTCGGTGGTCCGATCCCACGAAAGGTAAGTGCTTATTCACTGTTTACAGGAACAGCTCCACCAATCCAGGGAACAAAATGCTAGATCCAAGCGAACTTGGATGTTACCTTGCCGCTAGGTAAATCATGAACCAATATAGCCCAGGTCTTGTAGGCCACACCGATGGACCCACTCATTGAAATCCTTACTCATGACCAACCTATACGGGGATTCCCCCTTTTTATCCACGTGATGTAATTTGGCATTGAAATCCCCCCCCCGACTATCCATAGACCCGTAATAGAAGCTCCTATCTCGTTTAAAAGATCCCAAAGAAATTTTTGCGTTGGCTTTTGCGGGCTGGCATAAATCATTGTGAACTCAAAATGATGCCCGCCATAGCGGACTTTGGAGTGGACTAGTTGCTTATGCACTACTTCGATGCGCACTTGACATTCCTTCTTCCATAGGAGCCAGATGCCCCTGCTGAATCCTTCGGCTTCTACTCGGAAGGAAAAGTCCATTCCCAATTTGTTAATAACTCCTTGTGCACGACAGCCACTGATCCTCGTTTCAACTAGCACCAAGATGCCTGGCCTGTACTCCCTTAGGTAATTGCGTAATATAGTTAGAAATTGGTACCACTAGCCCCTTGACAATTCCAGATGATGATGGACATCATAACAGTACGATGAGGGCAATTTTAGGCACCCTGGGGGTCGACCACCCGGTCTGGTGCCACATGGCTCAATATGTCCGAGTCCTGTATCATGTCTTCAGCAGTTGTCTCCGCCTCAATTAATATTCCTTCCATTATTGAGGCTCCTGTCTGAGGATCTGGTGGGTAGGATGGGGATGAGGGATGGTTAGGCCCGTGTTTGTTACAGGCCTCAGGAAGGGCCTCAAGATTCGCCCTTGGTGGACTGGGGTGACCTATTGACTTCCCCGGAGGGTCGGGATCAATCCGAGCATATACCACTTCCTGGTGGGTAGTTAATTGGATGGTAGTATGGGGTTTAGTTGGGTTGGGCTGCATGGAGTTGGGTTTTAGTGGACTGGAGGATGTATTTTTAGGCAATTCTATACCAATCTGGGCTACACCTAGTGTTTCCTGGGCCGAGGTGTGTGACCGGCCTGCTAGAGGATCCCTTAAGTCCATGTTGGCTCCTAGGCCCATGTTACGACTGTGAAGGTCTAGAAGCTGGGGTCGTGAAACGTAACGTTGGTTGAAGTTCTGGAGCGTTTGAAGAAGCACCGAGTGACGACTGGGATTGCGCG
The DNA here is from genome assembly GCA_027563595.1 of Erythroxylum suave. Lineage (NCBI taxonomy): Eukaryota > Viridiplantae > Streptophyta > Magnoliopsida > Malpighiales > Erythroxylaceae > Erythroxylum > Erythroxylum suave. The sequence goes on from JAOSBN010000179.1 coordinate 28,238,177, forward strand.
GGAAGGTCGGATGGAATAGGTTCTGACAGTGGGGAGAACCTCGAGCCCCCCATTCGGTGGGTAACGCCAGATAGACAGGATGGTTGACGCAACTGGGAAGCGGTACATCTCCGAGAATTAGGCCATTACACCTTAATCCACTCTCCATAGCCATCAGAGTTAAGAGCGGGCGGAGTGGGAGCTGTGGCGACGTTTCGTACTGGATTAGGTACGTGCTCACCGGCGCTAACGGAGGTGTCTACATTGACGATGGGTGCAGTGGCAGTGTTGTGTTCTGTGCAGTTTATAGTGTCATGGCCGACCATGTCACATCGAAGGCAGATCAGTGGTAAGCCTTCATAAGCCACCTGGAGTAACTTGTCGTTGAGCTCCACTGTGGGGCAAAGGGGGATGCTGAGATCGATGTCTACCGCCACTTGGGCGTACTTACCCCATTGAGTAGTCATGGTAGCGTCATCGAGTTTCACCGTTTGACCTATCAAATTTCCTAAGATAATGAGTATGCGCGAGTGATATCAAAAGATGGCCGATCCGGGAATCTCACCCAAACAATTGCCCTATTTACCTTCCCTTGAGCTGGTCGGAAGGTCGGAGTCCAGTGCTGGACCGAGAGCGCATGGCCGAACAGGACCCAGGGACCACTCGTAAGCACTTTAGTATAATCCCGCTCTTCTATAAAGTTAACTAGAAAGAAATCGTTATCAAGGTCTATAATTTTGATCGGTCCAATTGGGAGCCACAGGTAATGTAATTGGTGACACAGAGTGCGGTAACCAATTTGACGGCCGATGAGTTTAATAACTAATGCTCTTTCCCATTGATTGTCAAGGCGTGCTTTGAAGGCTTAGGAGAGGATAATGTTGTTGTTCGTCCTGTTCGAGATAACCTTGATGTCGTCGTCCTCAACGGGAACTAGCTCCTCTGTTGGCCATAGTGGTACCTCATGGTCAGTTGCCGCCCGCATTCCTCCGAGAATCGCCGCACTATAGGTTAGCGGCTGACTTGGAGGAGGATCCTCTTCTTGTCACCTTATGCGAACCTTCTTGGTAGGTTGGGCTTCTTAGGCTGATGGAAAACAATCTCCGCATCCTTGGTAGGGATGTGTGGACATGTTAATCTGGAATGCGGTTGAATTACTGTATTGCTGGGTTATTTGGATGGTGATCGGGGTAGACTTGCAGAAAGCTAATGAACAATGTGGTCGGAGCAATGAACAGTGTTTTTTTTATGGGTATTTTGTTAACTCACAAGTTAACTGCCATAAGTGACTCGTTGTACGGAGAAAATTCGTCACATTTGTGATTTGCCGATACCTTCAAGGAAAATGTCATCAGATGACACAATGAAAATTTGGATTAGTAGTGGAACTTTCACAACTTTTGGAAATATAAATTAGAGGTCACAATAGACCCAAGATTTTGTTCCACTTTTTCAAATTTCAGACAAGCTCGAGTTGTTAAGGCTGAATATGTACCAGTGAAACAAAACATTTAAATTAAAAAAATAATTCATATAACGTGAGAGCAAGAAACAAGATGAACGGACACATGGCATCCTTAATATAAACAGTTTGTTGAAACTGGTGAGATTTTTAAATGATATTTAAATTATTTGTTACATCAAAATAATTTTAAAAAATTGAAAAGAAATGGATGTCTTTGTCCGGAGTTGCTTTACATCCCACGAGACTTTATATGCTTTGAAATTGGGCTTTAATCCGTTCTTCCTAGTCTTTTGCTGTTAGGGCTCCAAAATCGGCTTCGCTCTGGCCCGACGCCATTTGCCTCAGCTCTCTGGTAAGCCATTTGCCGAATGCCGACCCCTCCTCTGAGATCAAACATCCACTCTCTTCTACAGAAGTTTTCTGTTTACACTTCTTATTTTTATTTTTTATCGGTAACACTTGTTTTTTTTCTTCAGGAATCATTTTTGCCCTACAACTAAGCGCTGCAATTATTATTGACAACCGAATGCGGACTTCTTCCTACAATATTTATTTTGCCTTCTTGGTTCCGACTATCAGTTGTAAAGATTCCGAGTCTTAAGAAAATGGTTGAAAGGAAGCTTTTTAAGACCAAGTTATGTGTTTTGTATCGGAGAGGTTACTGTCCCCGTCAGAATTGCTCCTTTGCTCATGGAAATGCCGAGCTTCGCCAATTCAGTGCCTCTTTAAACGGTAATTTTATTTATAATCTTCAAGTCTTTGGTTGTTAAGCTATTATTAAAGGTTTGTTGAATAAATAACCATTATCTATTAAGAGATACTTGGGAAGCTTGGGCTTTTAAAAATCAAAACTCAGTATCTGGGTCTAATTGCTATACTATGCCTGCGTTTGAATATAATATTTTATGTGATTATGGGTGTGTGCCCAAGACCCTACTGGCTGTTGTAGAGTTTTGGACTTCTTTTCTCTGTCAATTTTCATTATAAGTGAAATTTTGATGGCTGCTTCCAAGGTTTTTATTCCTTGTAGCATTTTATTGAAGAATTTCACTAAGATGCTGTTAAAATTTCATGAATTTTGCTTCGAATGTCATAATATCTACCATACATGTCCGTAACAAAAGTACCTTTAAAATCTCTTACTTTTTTTTTTTATGTCTGGTACCTTTTCCCTTGCCGTTATTTGGTTATTGGCCAAAAGAAATTCCTTTTACTTGCTACATATCCAGAGTCTTATTTCTTTTCTTTGGATATAACATTCATTAAGTTGCACTTTCTTAGTTTCTCTTATCGTAGGCGGTTATTGCTCAGAACCATTTGTTCGTAGATGCTTACTTTTGTCATATTACAATGAATGAGCCAGAGCAAAAGGGTCCCGATGTAATGATGTTTGAATAATGTATTCGGGGATTTGTGGTCATATTGGTACAATGATTCAATATCCCACTGTGTCTTTTACCGGAGATTAGTGTCACAAAATATCAGCAGTCAGGATTCCTAACTTTCATGCAAAAGCATTACTGGCAAGCTTGTTATTTACTCCCTCAGAGCTGATATTATTGATTATCGTGGATCTTGATGATATTAATTATCAGTCATCTTACTTTGTCTGTCCAACTACACACTGTCTCAGTGAAGGATCAGCAGTATGTCTGTTCATATGTCAACCGCTGATGGCGTTGAAATCACGAACTTATTTGGCAAAGTTCGAAAGTTTTGTCTGTGATTATATGTTGATGAAGAATACTACATCACTTATGCAATCCTTCACCTGAATTTAGCCGCAGAGGGAATTCTTTTTATGGTCGACGTGCAGTTTTTTGGACTTATTTCCTGAAGATTTCTTTTTTCCAATTGTCTGACACCATATCAGTGGTCAATGGTTCATATTATGGCACCAGGGAGAAAACTATATTGTTCAGACTGTTATGCGTCTTATTACTCAGCAAGCAATTGGATATGTTGATCATTCTTCTTTATTGCTACTTCAGTATCAAAGAATTCTCCAAGTGTTATGTGCGCAAATTCTATTTATATTCATTATATGATTGGATAGTTCTATGGACCCTACAGAATTGTCAAGCAGGCTCTAATTTCTATTGCCTATTATGTTAAATCATATTGTTCCATATGATGGTAAGCTTAGCTTCATAACTAGGTATGAATACTCTACCTCTTTTGACTGAAGGACATACATTTAATCTACTGTTCTTGAAACATTTAATCTTCTGTTCTTGAAAATTTTCTTTCTTATGTTACAGCTAAGCATGGTTATCGGGGTGGTGACTTAAGAAATAAACTTGATAAGAGACCTTCTCCCAAGCGAAGATATTCTTTAGGAAGAAATGCAAGGCACCGGAACAGATTTTCTGGTCAGACATTTTAAGTTCATGATGTTCTTTTACTCGCACAGTTGTACTGGTTCCTTTCTCTGTTCTGTTATTTCTTTGTAGTGGATGATGTGAATTGGGCTTTAGAACCTTGGGTGTCTGTTAGTATCAAGACTTCAATCTGTGATATCATCATCGGATGCAACAGTCAATGTGTTTGACCTTTTTTTTATGGGCTCTGTTAATTCTGTGTGTTTGCAGGTTCTAGCCCCACAAGGTCCCTTGAGAATAACAGGTTAATTCACATGATCTCCCTGAATCTTTTGTCTTGGGACGTTATAGGCATCTCCTTTCTCTTTGTTGTATCTTACAGTTTTAAACTTACTTTTGTCACTTCATTTTTCATCCATGCATGTTGTACAAAGGAATCCTTTAACCTTAGTGAAACAAATTTGGAATCTTCTATAAAATATGAGATCTTCTGCTAATGTTGAAATTATCGGCAGCTGACAAGTAGGTGTCCTGCTCAAGAGTCTCCATGTTTCTTGACCAGGATAGAAACATAGCCTAAAGAGCAGTTTAAAATCCAATCATGGAGGGAAAAAAAAAAACTCTTGCCAGAGTGTGCAATCAATTTATGTAGGTTCTCTGCATTGAACAAAAATTATGCTTATCAAGCAAATCCGTGAGGACTCCAACCAGAACAAGGTTAATTTTGTTTGGTCTACCTTGGTCTTTTGAATAGCCTTCCACAAAAACACATTTCTTTTGTCATTAGCATCTTTCTGTAAACACTTTCTTCTACATGATTTCTACTTGAACCTTTTCATATATAAGCATTTTGGGTTTTTGCTTTTCGTTATGTTCTGTTTCATCGCCATATTTTACCCATATTGCAGTGACAGAAAGCGAAGAAAAAAGACGTTTGATGATGAAGGTGATTTAACTGGAAATTTGAAAAATGCTGGCCAATTAGACAATCAAGTTAAAGGGAAGAAAAGTTCATCTGGTTCAAGAGATGTTCTTGAAGAGCAGGTTAGAACCAAATCAGTCTTTATGTTGTATTGTGGAAATCTATTATTTGTTATAAAAAAAAAATTTCTCCTCACTTTTTGAAACTATTGGCAGTTGAAGGACATGCAGTCACAAATTGCCTTTCTTGAGCGCCAAAAATCCCAGTTAAAGGTGAGTGTGCTCTCTGCTTAGTTGGATTGTCTTTTGATTGCAACTTTATTCAAGTTTTTATCCTAAAAGTTTACCTTGATGATGTCAGGTTCCTAATTTCATGATGAATTGTATAGTTTCTCTTCTTTTTTTTAAATATCTGTCTATTCCAAATTGTGTGACGTCACATAATCTTGCAGATTTGTAGACAATCCCGTAATTGTAGATATTCCCATAATTAAGGGATTATTCTTAACTGTAATATCTAGCTATGTTAGGAATATTTCCTAATAAGGAGTCTTCCTAAATTGGAAGACTACCAAAACTATGTACCCTAGCTCTATCTAAGGACCTATGGGTCTATAGCATAATATAACAATCTTCTTCATACATCAAAATTTTTACAGATTTATTACTATTGGTTTGCATTATTAATAATGATGAGTAACAAGTGACATCTTGTTATTGGGCTTGAGTGAAATTATGACCATGCATTCCTTTATTTTGCCTTTTCATATCCGAAGCAAAGAATTCAGTTGATTGAGTTATTCAAGTCTTGCCACTATTGCCCTGGTCAAATGCATTTATAGTAATAATGAAAAGTCTTCTGATTTTGTATCAATATTATATAGCCTAAGGAGTCTTGGTCAAACTATTTCAACTATTCTGGCTTAGGAATCTTGCTCATCTTTCCATCTCTACGAGCGTAAAAGTTTTGAAAGGTTTTGTATGACCGAAAGACCTGAAGTTAATGCTGTCTCTTTGATTTCTTATCTACTTTGTCTTTCCTTTTGTATGGAAGTGAAGGCACTGTGTAATTATGTATCAATCTTTTCAGCAGCTGTAAGTGATACTAAAGTCAACTCATAACTTATCTTCTTCTTTTAACATCACCATCTCCAATCAGTACTTCATTTCTTTCTTTGTGACAAGTATGAAGTAGTTAATCCTTGTTTCTATGCCATAAGAATTACATTGATCACTTCGGGTCATGTGACATTTTGCATAAGAATTACTAGAAGGTATAATGTCACGTGTTTGTAGGAGAAAGTAAACTGTTAATGTCTATAAGAATGGCTTATATTATATAATTATCATGTTGGCCAGAGATGGTTTAAACTTGCAGCTCTAAATATATGACAAACAATGTCAGCTTTATGAACAGAACAAAAGAAAATAGGAAGGAAAACATAACATTTCTGTTTTATATGTTTTGGGGAGCGTAAAATTTGACAGTTTGTGCATCTTTTTACTCAAGAGCAAAGTGGAAGAGAAAGTTGAAGAAGCAGATGCCCTTACTTCTAAAATTCAGGAGCTTGAATCTCAGTTGTTAGAGGAGAAAGAAGGTTGCAAGAGGTAATCTTTAACATGGTTGAATAAGTCTGCCTGCTTATCCTTTGTTGAGCAATCTGTTAATGCACCTATCTAATGTGCTACAGGATTACCTCAAAAATAAAAAAGTTTGTCAAAGCACATAGACGTTATCTACGGGTTCAAGATGATCTTAAAAGGTAGGCATTTATTTCAGTTATGTTCTTCTGCCTACCATTATATGCTTTTTTCTTGTTCCCACCGATTTTATGGCTAGATTGTTTGATTTGATGCTTGCTTCAATAAACACTTGTCAGTCTTATCAGATTTGTGTGTATTAATATATAGGTCACAACTGCGACTTCAGGAGTTGGGAGATTGGCTTGGTACTGGTAACACGACAACTGGTGGAAATGAAGTGGACTCAAGCATTAATATTGTTAGTGATGGAGAAAATATTGGCAATCAGGCAATCAATACAATTAATATGGTGGATTCTAAATCTTCTCCAATCAAGAGAACTATGGGTATCAAGCTGCATGGTGCAGAAGAATCAGCCGAAGGTATTCATTCATATGGGATTACTATTATTATTTTATGAACCAGTGTGGAATCTTCTGACTTATTATATTTCTTATTTACCATATGGTAGAAGTTTTTGGAAGCTTACTTGTTTTAGAGTGGAAATAAATTGACAGAAATTACTGCCTGCTGATCACGGGAAGATGGATATCCTGTATTGGTGTGTTATCTTGTTAGCTATTGTTCTTTGAAATAACAAACTTGTAAAGCTATCTGTTGAACTTCCAAAGGTCCTTTTCTTTCCCTGATGTTTTCTTATTTGGTCTGCACCTTTCATTTTTCTTTTTCAAACTGTTGTCCTTCAATTGGAAAATGGATTTATTCATATTGCAAAATCTCGACCTCCACTTTAATGTCACCTTACTTTTGTTAAGGTGTTTGCCGCTTAACTAAGTTCATGTAAATTGCAAGATAATAGTCTTTATATGACTAGTATTTGGCACAGATCTAGCACTGATACTTCTTTCTGATAGTTTAATGCTTATATCAAACAAACCATCAGGTAACTTGTATTGCTGCAGTTTTCTGTAAACTATTTGGTTTGTTTCACGAGATCTCTCACAATTGCGTCTTAGGGAATTCTGGGTTGAGGTTCAGATAAGTTAATACCTGTGTCCTGATTCAAGTTTGGGGCTTATTTGGACCAAAAAAAGTTCTTATTTAATCATTCTACATTTCATATAGACAGTCATTTAGGTTGTTTAAACCCTCCTTATTGTATTTCTTTAAATTAGATTTCTTAAAGGGATAATGAAGCTAGGCTGTTATTGTTTATGATTCTTAAACGTTCATGTGTGTGAAGAAAAGCATCTTCCACCAAGCTTAATAATCATACAGATTAGATGACTATTCATGGACTCATTATTATTTTTCAATTGGCCCATTACTTATATGGCTAGAACATCCAATCCAATAGCTGGGAAAGACTTACCATCCAAATTTGATTTCGGACATTAAGTCACTGAAGTTACTATTTTACTTGGTTAAACTTTAAGCTGCATTAGGTAAGCAAGAGCTTCTGTTCAGTAAACAGAAAGATCTGCTATTGCAACATGACTTACTCCCATCAAAGTGGAGATCGAGATTTTGCAACATGAATGAAACAATTTTCCAATTGAAGGACAACAGTTTGAAAAGGAAAAATGAAAGTTGAAGACCAAATAAGAAAACATCAGGGGAAGAAAAGGATCTTTGGAAATTAAACAGATAGCTTTATAAGTTTGCTATCTCAATTTTTCAAAAAAAAAAAAGAAAAACGTGACTTACTCCCCCAGTCCGCTTAGAAGTTTCTAGATCTATCATTTCTTTAGCTAGAGCTCAACAATTGGTGAAACGTCAAAACCATTACTTATATAATTTGACCATGAAGTACTTGTTTACTGCCATTAACATGAATATTTGACCATCAAATGATTAAATGTTTCCTTTCTGGAATTTATCTTTACCAAAATGAGTAAATGATGCTGACAAATTCAGATTGGGAAACCTATCTTACTGCAGATCCTACTTCACCAAATATCAACAAGGAAATAGACGTAGCAGGCAATAGGAGTAGTGGTCATCAGCATGCAGGGAATGGAGGAATGCAGAAGCAAGGAAAGAGTACTTTCACAAGTATTTTCTCTACCGAGAAGGTGGTTCAATAATTCATTCTGTTTTTATATTGTGGGGTATGTGTTACATTTGTATTTGTTTTCAATTAATGGTGCATCTTTCAATCAATGATGCATTACAAGTGAAGTAGATTCGAAGGACATTTTTCTCAAGTATTATGCACTGTTTATTCAATGTTCAACCCCTCTCTCTCTCTCTCTACTTTACACGGAGTTGTGGTTGATGATTGCAAGATATTTTCTCTGATCATATTTATTATTGCAATAATCCGCTTATGTAGCTGAATGTGCAGCTGAAGGGCTTAGGTTCAGGACACCTTGTACCATCTACCAGCATGGCTGCTCATGCTCAGGACGAACTAGTTGATATTGAAGAGGAAAATGTGGAAGTGGTTGAAACTAATTTTGCAGGGATTGATAAGGAACCAAATGCACGTGAACTTGGAAGTCTACCATGTTTGCTTCCACCACCTCCTGTCCGTCAAACTACTTACAAACAGGTTCTTCATTTTATAACCATTTGTGGAATTAATATCATGGCTACAAGCACTTCTAATCAATTAAAAAACGAATGTGTTCAAGTTATGCCTAATCATGTGAATTGTGATTTGTCTTGCGATCTAAATCTTTTCTGCCCTTAATTGTAAAATTGCATTTCTCCATTATGGTATATATTATTGGCAGAATAGAGTATATGCTATTGGTCCTTTATTGTTCTGCATCTTGTGTGCTGCTGTCATTTGAGTGTCTGTTTTTTACTCTCATGCAGTATGTAGGTAGAGATGAGTACCCAGATCCTGAAGGGTTGGAGGAGGAGATGGTGGATGTTGACATTGATTAGTGGCACAAAGAATCTTAGCATTTATACATCAAACTCTGGGCTAGTCTTTTTCATGTTTTTGAGATGGGGCTCAAAACTAATGGTGTTCACTTATAAATTGTTGGAAGGTAGTGTTTGCCTTTTGTACTAAGGTGTAGTTAAAACATTTACCTACCATTTTGGTAATAGGAGCTTCAGGAACGCTAAATCATGCTTTGGTTGAAATTATGGTTCTAATGGATCTTGTTAACTTGGATTTGGTGTCGTATCATCTTTTAGAATTAGAGCGTTGGAGTTGTAACCATCCAAGTTGTGATCATAACTTACCGTTTCGGATCCTCCAAAGGTTGAATGTTTGTGTTGATCTTCCTACTTCCAGCTTCTTGTTGTGGTAAGGTCTAATTGCTCGCATCAGAAGGTAGGGCATAATGCTTTTGATTATTAGAAACAATTGTAGCTTAGGATTATATGTCCTTAAAGCTCAGGAATAAAATCAAATATTTGCAAAATTCATCCGCTTGTCAATTCCTGGCGTAACTTTAAAACCAAGCTTTCGGAAATCTGATCATTGAATAAATTTAGTACAGCTGACACTTCGTATATCCCTGTTTCTTAGAATGCTTGCAAATAGAAGGCTGTTTTGGAAAGATTTCAGAACCATAGTATCTCCGTGTGATAATGTATCCAATAATCTACCCTCGTATTTCTTAACTGTGATGTTCCAGTAGAAAGATCTCGATTAAACGAAAGGCATATACGTTTGTATTTGGGAAAAAAATAGAATATGCTTAACACTATGAAGCACAAGTATGTATATATATATATGTAAGTTATTGTATTTAAGTCAAAGCGAGAGAGTAACGTTTAGAATACAAGAAGCAATTAGCTGACAAGTCACAAAAGTGCACAGCTCAAAGTTAATTATTTGAAATGAGCTTCTAGCTTTGTTACTTAAATCAATTACACTTGCGTATGATAATGTATTAAGTGCATGCACACCTGCTGGAGGCGAATGGAGAGAATGCCTCAAAAGAGCCAGTTGGAGGATACTCTTTAAGGGGATAGAATGAGATTAGTCTAGAATGAGATGAGTTCCTCCTGCCGTGGCTACATGGGTATGCAGGTATACTTGGAGGCAAGTGGGGAGCATGCCTCTCAACCAATGTTTTAAAAATCATATTGAGTATTAAACCGATCAGATGAAATATTTAAGGCTTAAAATATCAATTGATATTAAACTGTTATAAAATTAATAAATAATAAAAAGGTAAAAATTATAAGAATAAGTAAAAATAAAATATTTTTTTAAAATAAAAATACTCCCATACTTATTATTATATCATAAACTAATAATAAATCAAATATAATAATTTAAATTAAATATGTCTAATATAAAAATTAAAATAATAAAAATAAAATTGCATTTATAAAAAAAGCTGTCTTATCATCGTCAAAAGTTTCAAATTTTTCATGCTATCTAAAAGCTCATAAATTAGGGTTTTATTTAAGATATTTACATAAATTTTTTCTGTTGTATTTAAATTTAATAAATTAGTATTATATTAAATTATTTTTAATTATAAATTTATAATACGTTATAGTTTTAATTTAAATATAATTAAATTAAGATATGAAATTATGTCATTCGTTCATTGGTTCCGGCATATGTGTTTTGTTCATAAATTGCCTTTTCAATCTGCTTATAATCAAGATGAGGCGACGTTCTTCTTTAATCCAAATGACACTCGTAGAGAGATGAACAGAATGGCCTACATGTACTTACTAAAGCCAGTGATTTGTATGGCTGTAAGCAATTCTGGCGCAGAACTGTGGAGGCTCTAGTTTCTAGATGCTATAAAATTTGATATTCTTTGATGATAATAAAATTATGTGATTTCCCATTAAAAGAAAGGATAACAGTTTATTTTGGAAAAGTTTAGATTTTATTGAAATAATTATGATTTTATTAGTATTTTTCTACAAAATTAATGAAAGATTCCTTAACTTGTATCCATTTAATTGCACCATTTGAAGGAGTTGTATCTTAAAGAGAAAAAGATACATGAACTTAGAACCATCTGGTGATTTTCACCGAACCTCGTGGAATCGTCCAAGTCCAAAACAATAGAAATTGACCAAATTGCTCTGGCAGTCAACTCATCAGAGTCAGTCGTTGAGTTCTCTCTCCCTCTCACCTTCTTAGACACATTATGGCTTCAATTTTCCCCATTTGAGCACATATTCTTCTAGGCAATCATTGACTTAAGCCGCATGTATTTTACCTCTATGGTAATCCCCAGACTGAAGCAATCACTCTCACTAAGACTCCTTCACTTCCTACCTCTAGTAGGTCGTCTCAAATGACCGTCATATTCCTCTACACCCAATCATCATTTATGCTCCTAATGATACTGTTTCACTCAATATGGCTGAGTCCAGCGCAGATTTTGATTTTCTCCCCAACAACGGAATCCGAGATGCTACTGAGTCACATTCGTTTATACCTGAGTTGCTAAGTTCTGACGCTGTGGCTTCATCTATTGCTTGCAAGTAACATTATTTCCTAACTAAGATTTTTCTATTGGTGTTATTAGTCGTCATGCATTTTTTGATGGGAAATCTACAACCATGTTTGCAAACACGTAGAAGATGAACGAAACCCATCTCTCTTGCCACCATAACTTATTCCTGTTTGGTGGGTGGTAGAAAAGCCAGAGGAGAGAGTGACAGAAAACTAGAGGAGAGAGGAGGTAAAAAATTGGCCCAGTTCACGGTTGAGAGGTTATTGAACTGGCCGGTTTATTGTTAAACCGGTCAGATTTTACTCTCAATGGTTGTAAGTAGAAATTGAACAGAAAACCAGTTTCGTTTGTGCTTTAATTGGGTCAAATCGATCAGTCTGATCTGATTTTTATATCATTGTTCACAATAGCCAGTTGGAGGATAACTTGGGCGATAGATTAAGATTAGTTCCTCTTGTCCTAGCTGTTTCTCGAATCATATTAAGGTTTCTAAGCCAAGGCTCCTGACATTCACAGCTCGTATCCCTGGAGAATCTTTGATTTCTCTCTCTCCACGGGTTATAAACTGTGCAATCTACTACCATTTGTAGGAATACAGAGTCATCCTTACATAAGTTGTATGGCTTTATGATCTGTAATATAATTCTCTTTTTATCCATTAAAAGGGCACATGATCCCACACCTATCAAGAATGCCTTGCCACAGTTTTTTAGGAGCAATTATAATATATGTCGCTAACGGATTTAGGATAGTCCTTACATAACCTACAACTAAGGTTAGAAAAGGCCAAGTTCTATCACAAGTTGGTAGCCTTTCCTTTACAGCTAGCCACATTACAAATGAGATCTTAAAGGCCATTGTTTTGTTCCAAATTATATTATGATCCTGAGTGTTTCCTTGTAAGACTTGGTTGTGAGTTTCTTTGAAGAGTGTCAACCAAATGGATTTGTTCTCCCTGGAAGGATAAAGAGATTAAGTAGGGAAAAAGTCTTGCAACATACTTATAAATCTACTTGAGTGATTTCATTCTTCACTACTAATTAGGGAATTCATTATAGAATCAAGATAGAGGAGCTAGGTAGGAGATAGAGGGATCCAAGGAGGCTTCAATTCTAATTCCAAAGAGAAGTGGTGTGGAGCCTCTCAGCTTAAGAATTTGAATCTTACGCCAAGATAAATCTATTCTAGCTTTAGCTTTATTTATTCAGTTGTTTTGCCTTCTTAGATAATACCCATGGATCCATTTTACCTATAAAGAGTTCTTCTCACTGATAATTCTTTATAATCTTTTAGCTAGTAGAGACTTGTTCGTCACCTGTAATGAAATAACCCCTAAGCCTCCCTCATCCCTTGGAAAGCGAAGACTATCTTTGCTATCTTTAGGATTTGGCTTAGTGTTTATGTCACCAGTCCATAAGAAATTTCTCATAAGCTTTTGGTCATCCCTACTTAGTTTTTTTTGGAAGTAATAAGTGTGAGGACTAGCAGGTTGACGGGTTGTTTCGCACGTATATAATAGTTGGATCTTTCCAATGAGAAAGACTTATGTTTGCCCAACTTCCCACCTTTCTTCTAATAGAATCAAATTAAATTTGGCAGTCTTAATATGTAATTGTTGGCAGTAAAACCTACCTATTTGTTTTATGCTTAAAAACTGCAAATGAACGAGTCGTGACTTGTAGTTAAAAATAGCGAATATCGATCCCACAAGAATTGATGCCCAGATATCGTTTAATTTAGACATAATTTTGTTTAAAAAACGAAATTGTTAAATGTGATTAATCTAGAAAATTAAATTAAAATTTGGAAGATTAACACAGAGTAATAGACAATACCAAAGTATAGAAAAATCAAAATTCAAGAATCTGAAGACTAGAGATTACTTTTTTTTTCCCTATTTTGTTTTCCTCATATTTTATCGATTGAATTATGTCTCACCCTAGATTTTCGAATGTATTAATTACCCTCTCTCAAGATGTAACTATTTGTCCCTAATTGAATTAATGAGAATCAATTGGATAATCTCTTAACGTACCTAATGACTTTACCAGTTTAACTAGTTATTAAACTATCCTATGGATGATCAATTGACTAGTCGAGATCTCTCTTCTAACTATTCAACTAACGTGATAATTGCTAGTCTATAAATCAATAACTCTCCTTGTACAATCCTACACAAATTTCATCTTATTCACTCTCTCGATTTGTTGCAAGACAACAATTAAAAACAACAATCATCAAAGATAACTTCATTCAATTCAATAAAATAGGAGTTCTAACAAAATAGTTCAAAGCAATCCCTAAAATTAAATCAGAACATGGTCTCCATATCATCATCAACATTCAAATAAACCATTTTTACAAAGAAAAGAAAAGATCAAAGTGACAGAAAATTGAATATAAAGATTCCTTCTCTTCTTTGCCAAAATCTGAAATTTTGGTATTGATGTGCTATTTTGCCCAAACTTTATGATGATTCTTGTATTCAATCCTTCCTTAAGGCTCCCAACGTGTGTTCTGTACTCAAGAATGGTGTTTCACAGAAAAGTGTCATCTTCCCTTGAAGATGGAGGCTTAATTATTCTTTTATAGTCCAAAAATTCTAAGTTTAATGAAACCCCGCATAAGGTCTCAGATTATAATTCCCACGACCGTGGGAATTTGCAAGATTCCCACGATCATAGGAATTGGTCATAACTACACTCCTCTTTTTTTTTTTTTCTCCTTTTTGATCTCTAGTTCAACCCCAAGTTGCTCCATCTTCCTTCCTACATAAAAATAGTTAATTCTTACCTTCAATTAACATCAAACACACAAGAATAACAAATAAAATCAAATTTAATGAAAAAATACAAAATGAATCCTAAACAAGAACAATGATCAACAATTATACAAGAAACATATGCCAAATACCTAGAAAAACATATACTAATGCACACCTATCAACATCCCCACACTTAAATTTTTGCTTATCCTCAAGCAAAAAGATACAACCAATAAGTTCTATTACTTCATTTTCATAAGGATCAAAACATACAATCGCTCATATTTAAGCCAACTCAAATATCAAGTTAATGCACATATCATGACTACTTTTTCATTTGTGCACATAAGCAAACTCAACAATTGACAATATCACTCAAAGATAAGTAAATATGCACAAATGAATTTTCCTCATGGTTTTAACTCATTTCTCTCAAGTTTTAAAGGGTTAGTGTTTCACTCAAACTTCCTATAGGAAACTACAATACCATAGGCTTTCTAATATGTCAATTATCCTCTACAATGATTGCATGTATAAATCAAAAAGACTTGTTTAGGGTTGTAATGTGGTAAGGGTTAAGGTAGATCAAAAGAGGAGAAAGAAGTTTAAGCACAATAATTAGTAAAATAAAAAGCATATAAAATGAGATAACAAAACATAACTCTGAGACATACAAATATAGCTAATATTCTGCACTTATTAATGCTACTCACTTATTCTTCTTTTTTTTTCTTTTTTTCTTTTTCATTTTCATTTTTTTCTTTTTCTTCATACATGGAAGAATTATGAATTAAAAATAGCACTATATACAATGTAGTCCACAGGTAGAAATATACTCAATTTATCTTGGTAAAAATTTCACATAATCCCGACTTATGTTTTACTTAATACTTTATCATGCTTGTGATAGGGTAGGATATTGGGTTAAAGTTTTAAAATTTCGGGTGTTTTTAAGAAACAAAGGGTTAAGGCTCAACAGGGTAGCAAGGGATAATCAACAAGTTGGTCCTTTTAGCCAAGGGTTAACACAAAAAAGGACCTAAATCATCTCTATTAAGCATGCATGCAGTAGACTCAAACTGATTTAAAGCAAGTTTTGAAGGTAGTAACCTAATGAAGTAACGCTCAAAAAAGAAATGAAATGACTATAGATGGAGCTATATGACTCAATCCTCACTTTGGCTCAAATGACAACTCATTATGCATCTCTACACTACCTCATTGTTCAAATGTCAATTTGTGACTAAGCTTATATAACCAACTAATTTTCATCATTCTATATAGTTCACTTTCTACTCAAGTACCCTAATCCTAATTCAAGCATGCATTCAATCTAGTTTCAACTAACATGACAGAATCTCATGGATATATTTATCATAGTGACTCAAGTGCAGTTCCATTGCTAACACAAAACACCATTGTTGATCCAAAGTACATGATATGCCTAACATGCATACTATTCCACACAATATAAAAAAATGCAATTGAGAAAGAAGATGTCACCTCCCTACACTTAAAGATAACATTGTCCTCAATGTGACAAATAAAACCCCAAGTAAGTGAAAATGACATTAAAACAAATAAAAATGAAAACACCAAACAAAAGAAAGTGAAACAAACAAATGATATCAAACTAAACAAAAGAAAATGAATTCAATTCAAAATTAAAGAAATTAAAACTGAACAAAAGACATAACACATGCAAATGGTATGAAACCAAATAAATACGAAATGAAATGCAATCTCACAAAAGAAACAACAAATTAGAAAAAAATTAAAAAGAGTAAGAAAAGCTTATTCAGATGATGATGGCGACGGTGATGGTGATGGTGTAGGAGCTTCAAAATTCTTCCTCTGACAGAAGTTGAGAAACCTTATCTTCAAGTTGCACTGGTCCTTATGAACCTGCTGCATTTGATTGTGAGTTCATCTAGTTGGGATATCATTTGTTGATGGTTTGTGGCTATTTGGTCGAAAATTTGTTGATATCAGTTAACCGCCGATGGTTCCCTTGGTTCCTTTGCCACTGCTTCCTCCTCTAGCTCTGGGGTTGCATTGGATGTGGAGGGTTGGTTTGCGGCTGTACTGATGCCCCTCTTATTCCTCACTGCAATGCGTGTCTGAGATTTACGGAGTTCCATAATATGGACTTCAACAATCTTGGAGCTCCTCAAATAGGCTATGTCAAACATATTGTGAGGAGTAGTATGTAAATTCTCCATATTAGCATTATAAAACACACCCAAAGCGGAAGCAATATGAGACATCCCAAAAGATGAACTCTGTTTATTAACTACACTCACTAGTGATAAAAAAATCTTATATTGTGTGTTGATTTTAAGTTTTCGATCCATGCACCATAAAAAGAAAAGTTCTTTAGCCAAGCATTTATTCATTTTCATTTTATTAAACACAATCAGGCACATAAATTTGTGTCAAAGTAGATGCTCAACATTTCAGATTAGATAATTAGGTACATTACGTGAATCAAAATGTTCTTCACCTGTGAGAGTGTTCCAATAAGCATTGTCATCAAAATTTGCGTGACCATCTAGAATTTTTATATTCAACAAATTGAACATTTCATGCATGATAGAATAATCAAGTTTGAAAACATTTCTATCTAGCCTAAACCGAAACACATCCATTTTAGGATTATACTGGACTGTTGTGAAAAACTCTAAAGTTATGATGGCATAAATAGGTATATTGTACCGAACAAATCTATTCCACCCTACATTTGCAGCTAGTTGTTCAAGTTGTCGTCTCACTCCTATGTTCTCCACTAGTTTGAAGTCAAAATACCTTAGAGTGATTATTTCTCTATTCCTAAAGTCACAGAAACATGTACCTTCTTCTTTCAAGTAAATTAGAACTGGAGCCTGATAAGTTGTTGCTAAGTTGGTTTTATCTTCACTGGAAACTTGAAGTCGAAGTTCGTCGACTAGTTTCCTAGCCATAATTGTCCTTAGTGGAGCCATTGTGAGAAGAAAATCTACAAAAATTAGAGAGAAAGAGTGAAATTCTTATTTTAAAGAGAGAGTGAGCAAAATCTTACCCAAATCCTTATGTTTTTGAATGACTAATGCATGAAAAGATGAAAGGATTGTAAAATTAAAGAGAATAGAGGAAGAAAATACCAAGAATCTAGAGGAAAATGAAGAGTTTTAGAGAGTAGGAAGAGAATTTCGTGGGTTAGAGAGAGGAGTGAAAATGTTGAGAGTGGGTGAAAGAAGAAAATGGGAGGGAAGTTTAAATTTCCCTCTTAGATGGAATTCTCATGATCGCGGGAATTGTGGAATTTCCCTCCTGGATGGATTTCCCACAATCGTGGGAATTACCATAATTCCCACAGTTGTGGGATTACACTCCAGGAAGTTTCTGGAGAGAACCCCCATGTTTGTGAAAATCACCCAATTCCTACGATCATGGGATTTCTCTCCAGAAAGTTTCTGGAGAGATTTCCCATGCTCATGGGAATCACCATAATTCCCATGACCGTAGGTTTTCTCTCCAAAAATTTTCTGGAGAGATTTCCCACCTTCGTGGGAATCAATGCAATTCTCATGGGTGATTCTCACAATTCTAAACCTTCTTCCAAGCTTAATTATAGTTCTCCATGTTCCCACAATTTACAAATACATCAAATTAATATCATCATCGAGGATTTCAAAAAGAAACAAATTGAAATTCAAACAGTAACCAAATTGAACATCAATCACCCTCAATTCAAACATGATCATAAGTAAAGAAATCGAATGAATCCAATGAATAAGTAAACAAAAACAATCAAAAGTAAAATTTCATGGGTTGCCTCCCATACAACGCTTCTTTTAATGTCGGTAACTCGATGCTCATCCTTGGAATCTCAGCTAGGATCAATTATAAGCAGTTTGCTTCCACCTTTTTTATTTAACATCGATTTTGTAACCTATAAGTAAGCTACAAATTGCAAAATGAACAGAAGGAAATTGTTGATAAAGTTGAGAAAACCAATTAACTTCATCAATGTTCTTTTCATTAACAGATCGTTAATAAAATAGGGAATAATGAAACTCCTTGAATCTTCCATTTCACGAACAAAGACTTTCATAACTTCTTCAAACTCGATGTTTGTTGTCATTTATTCTTCGTCTATTTGTTCTTCTAAAGATTCAAACACATCAATTATCCTGAATGAGTTACCATCCTTCAGATTCTTAAATACTTGTTCATATCGAATGTCATTTGATCATCATCGATCCAAAAGATAGAGTTCTTTTTGTGAACATTTATCTACTTAAGATTTTTCGATGTTCACATGTGGTATATCAAGAACTGGTGAATAATAAGGAGGTTTTCATTCTTTTCTTCATCCTCTTTCTTGATTTCTTAGTCTTCTATAAGGTAAGGTTCAACATCATCTTCCACTAGTTTTTCTTGTTCTTCCCCATTTCTAAGTTTGATAGCCTCATATTGATCTCGTTGATATAGTTCCATATTGCTCAGGGAGTTTTCCACACTTCTCTTACAAATTTCACGAGAAAGTTATCTTACTTGAACCTTTAGATTGTGAATAGAAGTAGCATGATTTTTCAAAACTTGATTGATTTTTTTTCCATTCTCTTCTAACTTTTCTCTCAGCTGGAAAACATCTTCTTTCTGGTTCTCTTCCATATCTGTTAGTTTGGAACCAAACATTTTCATAAACGTGTCCAACTTACTCTCTATCGCTCCAATTCGATCTTGCTGAAATTCAAATAAGTCTTGATCCTATAGTGTTCTTGTTCTAATAAGAATCGGTACTTCCCTAACTATACTGCGCCTCATTGTAATTTGCAAAAGTTCCTTGCTCTTTATAATAATTGTCTTCCATCACTGTTCTTTCTATTTCTTCTCGACAATTATCTCTTCGGGATATCTCATTCCTCATTCTAAGATGTCTTGATGTGGTACCAAATTCTATCAATCTTCACGTGTTCCTTGTGTTCATGCACCTGCAAATACATAAGAGAAAGTATCAAAAACTCTTAAATCAAAATAATCTAAATTAAACATGATGCTCAACAATCAATCCCTAGCAATAGTACCAAAAAACTTACTAATAGCAGAACCTATCTACTTATTTTATGCTAAAAAATCACAAGTAAATGGGAAAGTGTAGACATTGATCCCACGGGGATTGATGCCTAGACATCACTTAATTTAGACACAACTTTGTTTAAGAAACAAAATTGTTAAATGTGAATAATTGTTGGATCGCGTATGGCCCGAGTATTCACAATACGCTGCGAAAAAGACCATAATACAATAGGTTGTATAACAAAAAAAATTATAGATTGCGCAAAATACCTTTTACACTGATTGACACGGATTGATGAACGTTATTTGGATTCGTAGACACTGCTACACGCGAATGTCCTCTACCGGTATCCACACGAGCATGCACGATCTGGGCTGCGGC
>JAOSBN010000179.1:28258269-28270291 GCA_027563595.1 Erythroxylum suave
ATAATATATTATTAACAAGTCATAATGTTAATACATGAATCACAAATATCCATTGGCCTAGGGCACACTACCAACAATAATCTGGAAAATTAATTAAAATTTGGAAGATTAACACAAAGTAACAAACAATACCAAAGTGTAGAAAAATTGAAATTCAAGAATCAAAGACTAGCGATTACTTTTTTCCTATTTTGTCTCCCTGCTATTTTATCGATTGAATTGCGTCTCACCTTAGACTTCCAAATGCACTAATTACTCTCCACCAAGGTGTAACTATTTATCCTTAATTAAATTAACGGGAATCAATTGGATGATATCTCAACCTACCTAATGACCCTACCTATTTAACTAGTTATTAAACTATCCTATGGGTGATCAATTGACTAGCTGAGATCTCTCTTCTAACTATTCAATTAACGTGATGATTGCTAGTCTATAGGTGAACAACTCTCATTATACAATCCTATATAAATTTCATCTAACTCACTCTCTCGATTTGTTGCAAGACATTAAAAACAACAATCATCAAAGACAACTTCATTTATTTCAATAAAATAGGAGTTTTAACAAAATAGTTCAAAAGTAATCCCTAAAATTATATCAGCCTAACATGATCTCCATAACATCATCAACATTCAAATAAACTATTTTTACAAAGAAAAGAAAAGATCAAAGTGACAGAAAATTGAATATAACGAAGCCTTCTCTTCTTTGCCAAAATCTGGAATTTTAGTGTTGATGTGCTATTTTGCCTAAACTTGATGATGATCCTTGTCTTCAATCCTTCCTTAAGGCTACAAACATGTGTTCTTCACTCAAGGATGGTGTTTCCATATAAGGGTGTCATCTCCCCTTGAAGATGGAGGCTTAATTATTCTTTTATAGTCCAAAAACTCTAAATTTAATGAAGTCTTGCATAAGTTCTCAGATTATAATTCCCACGACCTTGGGAATTAGTATGATTCCCATGATTATAATTCCCACGACCTCGGGAATTAGTATGATTCCCACGATCATGGGAATTGGTGACAGATGCACTCCTCTTTTCTTCTCCTCTTTGGTCTCTAGTTTAACCCCTAAGTTGCTCCATCTTCCTTCCTACATAAAAATTGTCAATTCTTACCCTCAATTAACATCGAACACACAAGAACAATAATGAAAATCAAACTTAATGAAAACATATAAAATGAATCCTAAACTACAATAATGATCAACAATTATGTAAGAAAACACTTGCCAAATACCTATAAAAATATATAATAATGCACACCTATCAGTAATCATTCTAAAAGAGATTTTGAACTTTAAGGAGAGGACATAATTTCTATTCAAGTGATAATTTATGTTTTCCTATTGATTGTTTAGTAGCTCTTTCCCTTATTAAAGCATAACCCTAAGAGTTAACTAAATTTTTCTAGGGATCTCATTAGACATTGAAGAGAAGACTTGCTTACGTCATGTAATAGAAGAAGATCATCCGTAAATACAAGGTGAATAATTTGCTTCATAACACATTTCTTATACAATTAAAGTAATAATCCTTACTAATGTTTATCTAAATGGTTCTGAAGAGTATTTCCATAAAAATTGTGAATAGATAAACGGACAAAGGGTCCCCTTGCCTTGTAAATCTCATCGCTAGAAGGGCAGTGGAAGCTTCATCATTTACAAGCACATTAATGATGTTATACATGTGATTGATCCCATTGAAAAAAGAATTATAGAATTCCTATAGTTCATAAGGAAGATGAAATTTCATTCCACTGTGTCAAAAGCTTTATGGATGTCCACCTTAAGAGCACAATTCTTACTAGATGTCCACCTTAAGAGAACTATTCTTGCTTGATCCTTTGCTATGATAATTCCTAAACAAGCCTTGAGCTACCAAGAGCTCCTTCAATCTTCTTTTGATTAATCCCAGCGATAAGGGCTTATAGAATTCCAATAGCTCTTAGACAAAGTAAGATGAAATTTCATTTCACTATGTAAAAAGTTTTATGAATGTCCACCTTAAGAGAACTATTCTTGTTTGAACCTTTAATGTGATCATTCCTAAACAAGTATTAAGCTATCAATATGTTGTCTCCTATGCATTTGTCCTCAATGAAGGTATTTTGATCATGATTAACCATACTAGGAAGAACTTGTTTAGGAAGGACTTGTTTAAGTTTATTAGTTGGGATCTCTAACATGATCTTATAAAGGTATTACAACATGATATTAGCCTATATTTCTTCAGTGAAGTGGGGCTAGAGGTTTTAGGAATAAAAATGGAAAGTTTTATTCCATACCATCATCATTATAGAACTTGGGAAGAATTCTTTAATTGCTTCGCTAACATCTCTCTTTATATTATTCCATAATTTATGAAAGAAAAATCATTGAACTTATTAGGCTCTAGCGCTTTATTGGGTTTAATAATAAAGACAACCTTCTTAATCCCTCCTTAGAGGCATGTTTACAAAGAACTTCACTTTAGGTTATAGATTAAAAGAGGATAACTTAGAAGCTATCAAGGCTTTTAAGATTTTTGAAAGATACTCCTTGGCACAGTTAAGAATTTAAATGAGGGATCTATAATCTTAGTGTTGGAGTCACCATCTTTCATCGAATTGATCTTGGGATTTCTGTATAATGATTGAATTATGTTCTTATAATACTTCCATATATACTTTCAAAGCTAATTCCTCTAGTTACTTCTTTATTTGCTCCCCAAGGTGGTTGTAATGGTCCCTTTGCCTATTTTGGAGAGATATCCTTGCCTTGTTAATGGAAAGTCTAGATCCATATGAAGAAAAATGTTTGATCTTTTTAAGCTTCAAATTAATAGCTTGTAATTTCCAGTATAATTAAAATAATTCATAACCCTATATTCTAAGACCTTTCCTTTTAGGTATAACCACATTAAATCCCGCCTTATTAGTAAAATGATTGAAAAATATGAATGGAGTCACCCTCTGACCTTTTTAAGACTTATGATTTCTATTGGAATATGATTAAAGGATAAACTATCACTAAAATTTGCATAGTTGTTTTGGAACTTGACGAACTATTCAAAATTTCCTAAGGTCTAATTCAATTTCCTCATAATAAACTAGGGGCCTTCCTATCTGCTGCTCCAAATGAAGTGACATCCCCTTCACTTGACATCTGCAACCTCAAGCTTCATCAAATATGAAACAACTTTTTTCTTGGCTTGGCATCGCATCTATTCTCCTTAAAGTGGCGTGTAGTTGAAATCTCCAAGAAGTAGCCAGGGACAATTGACATAAGCTTTGTAATCTAAAAGTTCTTTCCATATCAAGTCTCTTTGAAAAGAAAGTTTTGAAGTATAGATGAAGCTAAAAGTGTCAAGCCTTTGAAGCTCTACTAGCAAGTGAATGCATTCAGATGAAATTTATAATTCAAAAAGATAGGATCATAAAAAACCAAAATGCATCCAAGGTGATGATGAGCATTATGAGATATAAGATTCCATTTATTTTTAAGATACTAGACATTGGAACAAGTCTTAGATCCCATTTTGTTTCGAATAATCCAAAAATCATAGGGATAAGAGTGCTGAGATAGTTGGCTATAACTAAATAATTCTCGGGACTATTCATCCTCCTCATATTCTATATAAAGATATACATTAATTAGGATATGAAGTGGCCTTTTTGTTAGCCTTGCACCTAAACTTTGTTTTCTTTATAGTTATATATCCATCCTGCAATTCAATGAGAATAGGTACCTAAGAGGGAGTGGCTAATGAAGTTTCTTGAACTACTTTAATGAATAAGGCTATTTGATCTAAAATTACAATTAAAGCCTTTTGAATCAATTCGTTTGTCTAGGGGCTGTCATCCTTTTGGGAATCAACATTCACCTCAACTATTGTTGCATCGTTATCCAAACAAGATGGAACTAACATTTGAGTTTCATTTGGGAAGGAGGTTGACGCATTAACTCTAGTCCAAATGGATCGTCAGAAGGAGATAAAGCCTCCTAATCTTAAGATTGTCCCATTAACTCCTCAAAGGTGCGTCTAACAAAAGTTTTCCTAATTGGATTCCAAGCCTTGCCTTAATGAAGAAGAGACAACCTTTAATGGTAGAAAAACCTGATTGAGTATTCTATTTGTTTATCATCATCCTCTAATCTAAGTAGTGGAAATTTGTTTTCTTGTTGACATAAAAGCATAGGCAAGCATATTCCACCCTTCTTCAAGAGGAAGTTACTTCATCCATATAGTCTAGTTGCCTTATATAAGTACGCTAAGTTCATTTGTAGACCAATACTTATTGATTGGAAAACAATTCCTAGTTTTACGTTCGAAACTGCAAGTGTATGGGTTGTGACTTATAGTAATAAGCAGATATTGATCCCACAAAGATTGCGCTTAGGCACCACTTAATTCAAATTAATCGTTGTTTAAGAACTAGAATTTTTTATGGAAATAAACTAGAAAATTAAACCAAATTAAACAACTAACAAAACATAAATAACAACTTAAAAATGTAGAAACTTGGAATTCAACATTTTTATAATTAGAGATCATCTTTTCCCTATCTTGTCTCCCTCCTATTTTGTTAATTGAATTGTGCCTCACCTAAGACGTCCTGATGTAATAACTACCCTCTCTCAAGGTGTAATTAATTGTCCCTAGCCAAATTAACTGGAGATCAATCTACAAAATCAATCTACCAATTCGACTAATTATGAAGTTACCCTATAGGTGATCAATTAAATTAGCTAAGATCTCTCTTTTAAGTAATCAATTAACTCGATGAATGTATGTATATAGAACTAAACATAATCAAATTTAAACAAAAACACAACTAAATAAATCAAACCAATAAGTAAACAAGAAACAATTAAAAGAAGATAAAATTCCATAGGTCGCCTCCCATGCAGTGCTTCTTTTAACATCAGTAGCTCGATGCTCTCCTCATGCTTAACGTGGTTCAAATGAACGATGCAGTGGTAGTGCAGTCACTGATCTCAAAATCTGTATATGAGCTACCCTGTTATGGATTCCACCTTCTTTGTGATTCTCCTTCCTTCGTCTCCTTCTATGCAATTGTTTCTTTCTGAATGCATTCCAAGAATCCTTAATATCTTCCCATTGTCCTTGAGGTTTGGTTTCCTTAATATTAGTTGGAGTTAGAGGAGAACTGTTATCTTACTTTGATATCTTGAAAGTTGTTTGCTGCTTTCCTACCCTCAGAGTTAGTTCACCCCATCAACATCAATTATAGACATAGAAGTGGCCATGAATGGTCATTCAAAAATCATCGAAGTTTCCACATCTTCTCCAATATCCAATATATTGAAATCCGTGGTAAAGATAAATTTATTGATTTATACTTGCACGTTCTTAATAATCCTTTTCGGTTGATGAACTATTATGTCAGCCCTTTTTTACTAATATCTTTCTGGGTTCTAACTCTCCTAACCCTAACTTTTGACTAAAGGTGTAGGGCATCACGTTGATACTTGCTTCCTAATCTGTGAATGCCCTGTCTATATTGATCCCATTGATAATACAAGGAATGTAAAAATCCCCTGGGTCCTTTTTCTTCTATGCCATATTAGGGTTTCCTTTCGCTATGTTCTCCTTCACCTTCTCCTTGACTGGTTCCTTTAATGTGAGCCTTGTTTATTGTTATTCTGTTATGTCCTCCACCTTGTTTGATTCAAACACCTTAAAATTCCTCGTTGCCCTACTTGAACTTGACTTCTGCTGAGCTACAATAGAGTACAAAATTTTAGGTTAAGGCTCCTTGACTGGCTTAATTACGAGCTCCCTCGGAAGAAATTCCAAAAATGACATGTCCTTCTCTCTTATCTTGATCTTCCTTCACATGCTTAACTTTCTTTTCCTAGATCCGAATGATAGCTATGATCCGTTCCTTTAGGTTAGACTTAGTATTGCTCGATCGACTACCTACACTTCTAGAACACAACGCAATAACAAGTTGACCTACTTGAACCTCCAAGTAATGGATGGATGAGGCATGGTTCATCTAATCAAACTTCACCTACATCCTTTTTCGACTTTCCTTTTGGCTGGCAAACATCCTCTTTTGGTTTTCTTCTTAAATTGCCATTTTGGACCCCAAAACATCCATCAACTTGTTTATTTTTCTCTCCATAGATCTAATTCGATCTTGTTGAAATCCAGGAGATCCTTACGATCTTACTTGGTCACCTATATTGTTAATACTCCTAGAAAAATTCGGGGGGTTTTTCCACCCTGAATTATAAGTGTTCAAGTAAGGATTATTACCTCTTTGTGGCTAGTCTAAGTAATTTACCTATTTTGTACCACTGACTCCCAACAGAAAAAATTCAGCTGAGCCATGGTTGTTTCTCCCAAATAGCTCACACTGCACTAGCATAGCTTTGCCTATAGATGAAGATGCTCCTTGCATGTTGCTCAACGACTTCATAAGGGTTGTGATCTGTGCCTGCAAAGTTGTAACAGAGTCAATCGGAATCATACCTTGTTGCTCCTTTTTCCCCTGTCTACTCCTCTCGCTTGACCACATACAACTATTTCTTGCCAATTCTTCCAGAAGGTCATGAGCTACATTAATAGTCTTCCTCATCAAAGAACCTCTAGCCACTACATCTATGGTTCCTCTCGTGCTCTGATTAACAACATTGTATAATGCTTGCAATAAGAAATCCCTTGAAAGGTTGTGATGGGGAAACCTTCTTTGTAATTCTTTAAACCTCTCCCAAGCTTTATATAGTGACTCCCCATCACTCTGCTGAAAATTTGTGATCTCCTTTATGATCATTGTTGTCTTTGTCAATGGAAAATATTTTTCGAGGAATGCTTAGGCTAGCTGCTCCTAAGTGGTGATTTGCCCTAAATTTAACGAGTTGTACATGCCATTACCTAATCTTTCAAAGTGAAATAAAATAGTCATAACTTCACAGCATTTGGAAGGTGTCATAGATCTCCAAAAATTTCCCAATATAGGCATTTGCATCTTCATTGGCTAGTCCATAAAATTGCACACTATTTTGAAGTATGTTAAGGAGTGCCGACTTGATCTCAAAATTGTTAGCTTGAATCGTCGGCCTCGCAACTCCTTGGGAACTAAATCTTGACCTCATAAAGTCCATCAATGTCCTCTTAGCTCCTCCTTGCTCTCCTTCTTCAGCCATATTTCTTTGTATAATATCTCGATTCTTCACTTTTCTTAATTCTCGTTCGTGTCCTATGATATTGAATAACTCTTTATCGTTAAAATCTGTTGATCTTCAGATTCTCTTTTTATTCATGCACCTGCAAGTACATAAGGAAAAGTATCAAAAATTCTGAAATCAAAGTAATCTCAACTAAACAAGATGCTAAACAAACAATCCCCGACAATGCCACCAAAAACTTGTTGATTGGAAAATAACACCTAATTTTACATTTAAAACTGCAAGTATATGGGTGGCTCATGACTTGTAGTAATAAGCAGATATTGATCCTATAAGGATTGTGCTTAGGTACCACTTAATTCAGATTAATCTTTATTTAAGAATCATAAATTTTTGTGTGGAAATAAACTGGAAAATTTAACTAAATTAAACAACTATCAAAACACAAATGACAACTAAAAAATACAGAAACCCAAGATCATCGGAATTGGTATGAAATCCATGATCATGGGTTCTTGTGTTATGATTCTTGCTCTTCTCTTCTCCTCTCTTGGTCTTTAGCTTAATGGTAAATGTGGTCAACCTCCATTCCTACATCAAAATGATCAATTCTTACCTACTCAACATCAAACATAAAGGAACACAGTGAAGATCAAACTAAACAAAAACATACAAAATAAATTTTAAAACACAATAATAATAACCTATTATGCAAGAAACACACGCCACATACTTAGAAAAACACATACTAATGCACAATTATTAATACTCGAAAGGAATTTTGTGAAAATTCACCCAAACTAGAACCTTTTTTTGCTTCATCTTCTTTAAGATTTATACTTGGATTCCACATTTGCAAGACAATAAGGAGACTATTAAAGTGCCATGGACTAGCTTTGATGAGATCGTGAGCTTATATCTACATCAAAACTTTAAAAGGAATAGGTGATCCTCATAAAACAATACATCCATAAGGCCTTTGATTTTTCCAAGTTTTGGGGGCGTATTGCTTCTCTTTAAGGAAAGTTGATCTTTTTATAAGGAGAAAATCAACCATAGTTGAGGACCATAAATTTTCTCCTCTATAAGCATGTATTAAAACATACATTTTATTCAATAGGGTTTATAAGATCATATCCAATCTTTTAGACATAAGTCTCTATTGTGCAATTTAATTCTAAACTTATTGAATAATATACATCCACTACTTCCATAAATCATTGGCTCTGACTCACTTTATAGTCTTAATATTCCATATATAATATTAAATATTACTAATTGATTTAATTAGAACAATCAAAGGTAAGTTGTATTAAGTGTAGCTATAGAAAAAATAAATAGTGCATCACATAATGTGATGTAATGTTTGTTCCTTCTTACACAAAGCTATAATAATAAAATTTAGTTTTAGAGACATTTTCTAGAGAATCTCATTCCCTATAAAAGCTCATAATAATGATCTCATAAATGTTTTAGAATTCTCAACTTAATTTCTAATTATATTTAAGTACTTTAAAATAATTATATTTAAGTACTTTAAAAATTTCAAAGTTTTAAATTAATATTTCATTTAATACATGCGACTTTTTCATATAAAGTTATTAGTAAATGTAATGAAATAAAAGCATTCATCATTTTATGAATTTTTATTACATACCATACATCATCTTTAAAAGATGTAATAATAATTAGAATAATCATCCTTTCAACAAATGTTGAATTGGTAACTTTCATAGGATTCATAATAAAAGGAATACATATATTCTTATATATAACTTTGATGATTTAACCAATACGACTTAAGAGGATAATCTCGGTTATCTAGCTTTCTATTCTTATCACTTAAGCATAAGTATCTATTATAAACTTGGATCAACTACATTTAATCAATAATATATTCCTTATCATGCCATATACAATATGGTAATGTTGAATCTAATTTTAATATCACATACACAAAATTTTGAATAAGAAATATATATGATTTATATCAGATCTAGTATTGATAATAAAAGTCACATATATATCTTCTTTTTGTGTAAAATATTATCATACTATAGTAAATGTATTTAATTGTAGTCCTTATTTATGTTTTTAGTAAGCCAAACGATCACAGGTTTCCAATATGACAAAGTTTCAATAACAAACCTCGATATTCTGTAAGCGCACGGGTCATTAGCTTAATACCTAAGATGTCAATCCCACGAGGAGGGTTAATCTAATCCTAAAATCTAAGGCCTAAACAATTCACAACAACTTGAAATGAACAAAACTAAAACAAGAAATTATTTTAATCACACAATCAATTTCAAGAATCAAATTCAAAAATATAAACAAATAGCATATGTAACAACCAATCAAGAATCAACCTAATGACTACCAACTGAGAGAAAGGGGAAATTTATTTGAATTCAATGAAAACCTAACCGATTATGAATTATTGGATTACCGATTCTAGACAATCCTAAGGTTGATTACTCTCTCTTAAGTTATAATCATTAACTCTAATTATAAACCCTAATTAGATTGTGGGAATCGCAATCTCTCGATTAATAATCTATCTAAAACCTAAATTAGATCTAGTCGTACTAAACTATCAAAAACTAATGCAAGATCTCTCTTAACATAATTTTTTTGATTTGATTTAATTCTTGCTCTATTAAATTACCTAACTCTCTTTTGCTCAATTTAATGATTTTCATTAGGTTCACCCTCTCTGTTTATCACTGAATTATGTAAGAGTATAATTGAAATCACAAATAATCCACTAAAAGAACAATTGATTAAATTTCATTAAATCAAAGATAAATAACCCAAAGGTGAGTTTAGATAATCTCAACATTCAAACAATTATATCATCAATGACTAAACTCAATTCTATATAGTCATAAAATTGAAAGTAAACCGAAAATAGACTTGAAATGGATGGTAGGGGTAGCAACGATGGGAAACCTCCTGATCCAGGAAGTACTTCATGTAAGCTTCTTCTCCATGTCTCTCTTCCTTCTTCTCTTTCTTGATCTCTCAATGAAATCTCTAGCGTTTCTCAATTGATGGCTGATGCAAAAGATCTTTTACCTCTATTCTTCTTGTTCTTTAAATACCTTGGCAACCCCTAAGGTTTTTGGGGTTCAAAAAGGTCCAAAAATCCCTTAAAATTTGATGTTTTCACTTATTTATGCGTATGCCCGACGTATGGGTTAGATTTGGGCTTTTTGTCACGATCGTGGCATCATAATCTTCTGTCATGATCGTGGCATATGGGCCGCAATAGTAGGTTGGCTCCAGTGCTTTTGTCATAACCGTGGTCTGTTGTGCTACAATTGTGGGACATTGTTTCGACCCAATTGTCTCCAAAACTTCTCTGTTCTTTGATGTTGACCTTGAAACACTAGCAAACACATCAAGGCACCTCAAAAACATAATATTTAAGATCAAATACTTATACTAACATATAGCAAATACCCTAATGTGTCTATTATACTATAATCATCGGCTGTTGTTTTGGCTCAATTGTCTTCGAAACTTCTCTGTTCTTCGATGTTGACCCTAAAACATTAACAAACACATCGAAGTACCTCAAAAAATATAATATTTAATCTCAAAGACTTATATTAATGCATAGAAAATACTTAAACACAATTAATTAACAAATTAACACAAATCTAACTTAAACACATGTTAAATATTTAAATTAACACTTAAATACAGGACAAATTAAGCCCTAAAATATGATGCAAATCACACTTTTCACTAAACTATATTCAAATCCACCTTACATGTTTCTTTTAAAGTTTATAAGGCATTAATCAATTTTAAAATTTCAATATTTTTTTGTCATCTATATGACTTTGACATATCTCTCAAACTTTGTCACCAAAATCTTTTGCATGTGTTAATAACATATTTGTATAATGGACATAAAACTTCTTTTTCTATCTTTTAGAGACTCCTCTCAATTCTATCACATATCTAAGAAATTTGATTCACTAATAATTAGTATCATTTATACTAAACAAAGTAATTTCTACTTGAAACTAAATAAGTTTAAAGAAAGCAAGTGATAGGTTATAGGTTTTGATAACCAAACAAGATTAGGATTTTAGTCAAACATTTGGCTACTTCTACTATTTTATTAGAATTAATAAGCCTTGCAACTATTCAAGAAGGATTACTTTAATCTCTCTAGTGAGCTAGGATCCCATTTAAATTTATTTTATCTTAATTGTTCTCAACAAAGTAACCAAAATTAAATTAGGTAGATAACATCTTTATCAATCACATATTATGTGACTCTTAGATCTATTAGGTAAAAAATACTTACCAAAATGTATTTTATATGTAATTCAGTACCTTGCCCCTAATTTATACGATAATGGGTTTTTTCATCCAAATCACATACATTTAGTTTTATAGGACATATGGTTATAAGACTAAACATATTTGAGTTAAAGTAGCCTTGATTTTTTTTAATAAGCCTAACAATAAATAGGACTCCAATTTATTCTTATAACAATTAAAGACAACAATCATATTCTAAACATATATTTAATATTTTAATTAGGGATTTAAACTTAAATGGTCTCATTTATCACATAAAAATGTTTGTAACATGTCACACACACACACACACACACACACACACACACACACACACACACACACACATATATATAAGCATCAAGTTCAATATGCATATATAGTATATTAAATATACAAATAAAAATATGTAACTAATTATACATATATAATTAAAATGTACATAAATAATCAAAATTTTTTTATTATATAAATCAATCAATAATTTTTTAAATTCAAATTTTCTTAATATTTAAGGAATGGTGTTTCAACTTTTTTATCATCCCAGTCCTCCCTTCCC
>JAOSBN010000179.1:28272557-28295401 GCA_027563595.1 Erythroxylum suave
GTTTTAGAGGAATCCTGCTGGATGAGTGTGGCTAGTGCATTGAATTGATTGGTGTTAAAATTCCTCTCTTCCTTCATTAAAGTCATCATATTTTGTAGTAGTTGATTAGTGTCCTCTCTGGTTGGGACAGTAAGAGCTTGCTATGGGTTGGAGAGCTGGTCAGTGGAAGTACCAGCTCCTCCTCCTTGTTGAAATATGTTTGGAGCTCTCCCCTCTTCATTCCTCCAACTAAATATTGGCCTTCCAACCCTCATTGTAAGTGTTGGAGTAAGGGTCTCATTTCTAATTTGTTCTTCCCGGATACACTGCTGATACCTCCTCATACCGACCTGGGCAAAAACTAGTTATGTGCATTACCGACCCACAAGTATCGCAACTGGGTGCAGTAAGATCCATTGAAGATGATGGATGCACATTCATGTTCTTCAATTCTGCAGTGATGAAAGACAATTGTGAAGTGATTCTGTTCTCCAATGAGTCAAAATTAGACTCCAGACTCTCCATTCTTTTAACTTGAGCTATTAAAGCTCCCAACTCATGGACCCCTCTAGTATCTCTCACACTATACTGTTAATGATTTAGAGCCGTCTTCTTGATCAAATCACATGCTTCTGAGGCTGTAAGATCATTCAAAGAACCTCCTGATGCTGCAACCAACATACCCTTATATTGACTTTTCAACCCATCATAAAAGTACTACATTAACTGCTCATCAGGTATCTAGTGATGGGGGCATCTAGACAGTAAGTCTTAGAAGCGATTCCAATAATCATAAAGAGACTCATCATAATCTTGCCTTACTGAATAAATCTCTTACTCATTGATGAAGTCCTGGAAGCTGGAAAATACTTCTCCAAGAAAGCTTTCCTCAAATTGGCCCAGCTATGGTAAGCATTTGCCACGTGTCTTGGAAGGCTCATGTACCACTCCCGTGCCTTTCCTTCTAGGGACAAATGAAAAACCTTCCATAGAACTTGGTCTAATGAAGCTCCCACTGGCTTCATACTCTGACAGACCATAGACAAGGATTGTAAGTGCATGTAGGGATCCTCTCCTGCCAAACTTGGAAATTTAGGAAGAGAATTAATAAGTAATCCTTTTGCTTCAAAGTTAACATCAAAATTATGACAAGCACCAGTAAATGGATCATAATTCACATCAGAAGTTGTTGCCTCCCTAATGGTTCTCCGTCTCTAATTCCCATTGTTCTCTCCAGCTCTCTCATGCTCTTCATTTCCTCCATTATCACCATTTCTAGGTTGGTTGGCATGAAAGTTAGGATTTTGCAGAAAAGCGGGATTCTCAGCCATGATCACTCTTTCTCTCAACTCACTCTCACTAGTAGGCTGATTCGACTCCCCTTCCATAACTATCCTTCTTCTCTCTTATTCTTTCCTCTCTTTTCTAATCTTTCTTAAGCGTCTCTCAATCTCAGGTTGAAAAGGAATAAGTCTAGCTCTCTGGGGCATGCAAGAAAAACAAGTCAAATGAAAGAAATTGTTACAAAATGTACTCACAAAAACACTAAGTCAAATAAAAGGTGAGATGTGAAGGATGTGAGTGTATGATGTGTAAGAGTATGTATGAAGATGGGTATGTGTGAAAGATGCTAAGTATGAAAAATGCAACTGTAAAAGTATGCTTTTGTTTGTGTTTTCAAAATGTATGCTATGCAAAGAAAAATTAAAAAACATACTATGGAAAAGTATGAAATCAAACTATCCAAAATAAAATCTAAAGGAAAAGGTTCCTATTATTAATAACAAACAAAGATGACAACAGCTATCCTAAAGAAAACCAATTGCTTTGTTCCCCGGCAATGGTGCCATTTTGATCGGTGTGTAGTTGAGTCTTTGGATCACTCCCTTAGAAACCGAATCAAAAAAATTTAATTCCAAGGATTGCAATATAGAGTGCAACCTCAGGTCATCTCACTTAATCGAAACCTAGAGCAAATGATCTAAGCTAGCCTAATTGTCATGAAATGCAAATGAAATTAGTTAAGAGTGGGGTTTTGTGTTGTTTAGATTAAACCAAGTGAATTGAACTAAATGAAAGAAAATTGTATAAAAAGGGTGTTTTTGGATTTTTGGGAAATGAAAAGTGAAAACTCAAATAATGTTCAAATGTGATAAAATCCTCTTGAAAACGAGCTTTGGCTATCATAGTTCTAAACAAATCTTTGGGGAGCGAAATTCACTAAGTTTTCAAATGATAAACCTTAAAGAACTCTTTAAGTCCAGGGTTTTAATCAATAAACTCCATTTCTTAAAAACTTATTGAATGCATCTTAGTGTGTGTAATGGGCAAGCTAATGTAAGTGGTCAATTTGGATCAAACATAATCTCAATATCAAACACAACTAGGCAGATAGAAGAGCATTAACACAATCACAAAAAAGACATATATGAAACTTCATATATTGAGCATCTAAGTTCTACATAAACAAATCCATAACACAATGCATTGTTCAACTATTGATTAAACTCTAATCAAGAAAAATCTAACTACAAAGCATAAATCCTATCTCAAGAGTTTATAATAATGTAGTCAAATATGACAATGTAAAACTACTCCCTTTTGAAACCCATCGAACTCAAGCCATCGCTACATCTTCAAGAGGAAATGGTGCTTTAGCCAAGCATCACTCTGGTAGCACTCACAACTGTAAATACACCGACAGCATCCATGGCAGCAGCAACCATATGATGAGAGACGATGAGAAGTAAAAATAAATGGGTGATGGATCAAGATCGAGAGTGAAAGATGAGGTCTATATACTTCTCACCAATATATCTTTGTGTCAAGTCTCTCCTTCATAACCAAATTTGGCATGTTTTTAAATGTTGGGTCGTGGGTCAAGTTGGAATAGTGAGAGTTTTTTCCCAAATATGTTCAAGTTTTCGACGTCTCACCATGGTGATAGACAAGCTCACCGTGGCATTGCGTGTTTCTTGGATCCTTCGCCGTGGCGAGAGAATTAATCTTCACCATGGTGAACTTTTCCCGAAAGTTTTGCTTCATTCTTCCTTCTTCACTGTGGCAAACTTTTCCCGAAGGCTATGATCTCTTGTTGACTTCAATTTTAGCATGTTGACTCCCTTCTCCTTAAGGATCCTACAATCAAAAATAGCAATTTATAGTATCAATTGTTCTTAGAAAACTTAAGAAATGAAATTAATACCAATTGTGACAATTTTTACTATCAAATTGCATAAAATAAAAGTGCACACTCAAGGATTAATTTAAGCACAAAATCAATAATTAGGAGTCAAAAAGTTTAGTAAAGGCCATAAAAGTGTTGCCAATTTAGATAATAAACTTGGGCTCAATCACCTACTAACCTCATGTTCTTTTACCAGTTTTTTTTTTAATTTTTATAGTTAGTTTATCCCTGATTGATCAAGGTAACAAATTTTGTCCTATTAAACTTTTCTACCTCTATTTTCTTCTCTCATTTGTTCCACAATAAGTATTAGCTATCTTGAAAACTATATAGGAAAAACTATTTATATGAATGAGTACAAAGTTTCATTAAAAGGTTTTGCTAGGATATATTTCAAATTTAATCAATATTTACTTAACATAATCACCATAATAAGATTGATTGACCTAGAAGAGTTAATGAAGGACATAGCATAAGTCTCATAATTGGAAATCATCTCTTAAGCAATAATAAAAGGAGTGTAGAAATACAAGTAAAATGTTTGTCAAAGGAGATAACTTTAAACATATGGGATTGGATGACTGGAACAATAGCAATACTTGAGAGAATTTGGATAACAAGTGAAATGAATGCTTTACTTCAATTAGTGAAATAAACAAAGATGTTGAGAAAACCAATGAATGAAGCTTAGTAATTAGGCAATACTGAAGGATCAACCTGCATTTGTTAATTGGTCAATGAAGTCTCTCTACACAAAGAAGCAGGGGTAATCAACAAACCTACTACTTCTAAGATAACAAGATTGGATGGGGAAAATGATGAAACCTTAAAACGCAAAAGTATTCACCTCATCTTTGGAAAGAAAATCTAAAAGGAAGATCAAATAGTTCAAACATCTTATAATGTATATCTTATCTTGGAATGTTGAGGGTATTGATTAGCCTATGTCTCATTTATTTATTATATGAATTTGGCATATCAAAGAACTTCATTATAGAAAAATCTAGAGAGAAAACGATCCAATACAAGCATTCCTTAGATAATACTTGGTGACTATAATAGTACTTTTATGATTTTGAAGTTGAAGGAGAATTATCTATAAAAGGTCCCTACAATAAATTTAGAGCTTGTATAGCTAACAAAGAAGACATGTACCTCACTTATAAAGGAAATTACTTTATTTTGAGAAATAAACAACATGGAAATGGTTGATAAGGAAAAACAATTGATAGAGGTTTATCCAGCCATCTTTGGCAAATGAAATTCCTTGGAATAGAAACTATATTTAGCAAAAATCTTATGTTTGATAACTATCAAATAGAAATATACAATTTAAATTGGCAATCTGGAAGATTATGGGTAATGGACAATCACTCATGAAGGGTGCCCCCTTTTTAAATCTAATAAAAAATCTCCATTCATATTTATAACTTTCTTAGTAGATCTTGACTAGGAGGCAATTGAGTTAGAGATGACTCATAAAATAAAGGGACATGATCATTCAAATGCTTTGAAAAAAACTATAAATGGTCTATGAAATGCTTAAATCTTTACATACAACTTATGTAAGTAAAAAATATCTAAACATTAAAGAGATTGAAGCAAGCTTCTGAAATTCAATCTAAGTGTATTTGGATCATTTTAATGAAACCATAGTAGAAAAAAAATCATATCTTTACAACCATCTTGGACCATTTAATGCTCATAAATCTCTTCTTAAGTAGAAATTCATAATACTACTAATGAAAGAAGGATGTGGAAACTCGTCCTTTTTCTTCTTATCTTGAAAAACTCCAATAAAATCATTGATATTTTCAAAAAAATGGAGAAAAGGTGTAGAGTCAACAAGAGTTGAAGTGGTTCTCAAGTATTTTCAAGATAACATAGGCTCGTTGATAGATTGCTAATAATTAGTTCAGTTGCTGAATTCATTCATCTCTGAGTCTATTTTTGTACAACAAGCACAAAGGATTACTAAACTAATTAGCTCTCAAGAAATAGAAAAAGCTTTATTCAATTTTTGTTCTAATAAATCTCCAATTTTAGATGATTGGAAAATTGTCTTCATTAAGGAATCCTAAAATTTGATAAACCCTTAATTTGAAAGGCTACTTTAAAGTTCTTCAACTCAAGAAAAATCCTTAAACAACTCAAAATAATTAACATATGCCTTATTCCTAAAAACCAATCCTTAATTCTTACAAAGGTTTTAAGTCAATAGCTTACTATAATACTCAATATCATCTCCAAGATAATTGCCACTAAGCTTAAATTTGTACTTGACTCTATGATTCACAAGTCTTAGGGTGCGTAAATAAAAGGAAGAAATATATATGATAATATTCTGTTATATCAAGACCTATTCAAGGGTTATTAAAAGAAAGGAACAATCAAGATTTGTACAATGAAATTTAATTTTCGTAAAACCTTTAATTCAATAAATGAGTAATTCATTAAACTTTAGAAGCTTATGGTTTTCCCAAATTTTCAATAAAATAAAGTTTGAACAATTTATCACAACAGCTTTCTTTAGTATGTTGGTGAATGGAGAATCAACTTAAGAGTTCAAAAGTGGAAGAGGATTCAAATAGAGTGACCTCTCACCCTCTATTTGTTCTCTATATATGTTGAATTCTTGACCAAAATCATTGATAATAAAATTAGAAATGACCATACCTTTATAATAAGTGTACCAATGATGTGCCCAAAATAGGTTCTAACAACACCTAAGCTATCCTACTCGTAAGTATACAAGTTGGTTGTAGTTGATAACCCAAGGTCGTCTCCCACGGAGTTGAAATTGGTTTATGTAAATTAATCCTGAGCAAAAATATAAACAGATGCAATCCTAAACATTTTATCCTAATTTGTTAAGTTAAGGTTTTAAAGAAAATCACAAAATTAAAATAAAAAGTAAAATAATTCAGCTGGAAGGAAAAACAAATGGATTCATTGAAGTAGAAAACTCTTAAGAATTAATTTCACTAATTTAATCTCCTATACATGACTAAAGGGAAATGATTGGATAATTATCTTACTAAAATTAACAATTGGGTTATGTGATCAACTCAAATAATAAACTAAGTATAACTTCTGTATTCAATAAGTTATCATCTAAACTAATTAAGGAAACCTGACCGCTAATTACCACTTAAGTTAATATATTTTTAGTTCTTAACCTAAGCATCTATAGTTTTTCATTCCATATTAAACTTCTTCTCTTTATCCTTCGTTTAATACCACAATGATGCAAGGTTTGGTCATATTATTTACGTCCATTCAGTTGAGAAACTATATTAAACATAAGACAATAACACAGTCCCTCAATCATGCATATTTGACTAAAATAGCTACATTAATCCTCAAGAAAAAGAGATTAGCCCATCACGAAAGTAACAAGATTTATCATATTCAAATACTTCAATCCCTTCTTTATCAGTATAAGAGAAGTATTTAAGCAATAAACCAAGTAAATAACCAAATGAACTATCAAAAGATAACAGAGTATGAGTCTGTCAACTAGCAGAGGAGTAAGTTCAGTAAAAGCAACAGAGAAATAATAAACAAACTTAGCAAACAAGGGTTCAGATGGGGGAGTTGCAGTGATCTCCATCCATCTCAAGGTCTCTGCATTGACTCT
Source organism: Erythroxylum suave (assembly GCA_027563595.1). Classification (NCBI taxonomy): domain Eukaryota; kingdom Viridiplantae; phylum Streptophyta; class Magnoliopsida; order Malpighiales; family Erythroxylaceae; genus Erythroxylum; species Erythroxylum suave. Next base: position 28,279,364 of record JAOSBN010000179.1, read on the forward strand.
CACCTTCTACTTCTGCTTGGTTCTAACCTAGATGCTCGACTGCTCACACCGCTCCTTCCTCTCTACTATTCTTCTCCTTCACCTCACTCGACTAGTCTCTGCTTTCTCTCCTCTCTTCTCTTCCTTCTTTTTCTCTATTTGTTTGTGTCCCTCCAATGTTCCCGAATGAGCCTATGGGGTGAGTAGTGATAGAATAAGTATGCTGCCACCATCTATTCCCTTCTAATTGTAGTATGACTGTAGGTTTAGGGTTTTGAGCTATTACCCCTACAGCTACCAAGTATCAGACTTAAAATGAGTGAAAAGGCATGACGGTCGGTCACCACCATTACTTAAGTGTCATGGTAGTGACACTTTAGTCACTGCCATGACACTTAAGTCACCACCTTGACTTAAGTGTCATGATGGTGACAAGTTTAGTCACTACTGTGACAAGTTTTGTCAACATGGTGGCAGCTTTAGTCACCACTTTTCTTTATGTTTTTTTTCTTTTCATGTCAAATATACGTGAACTTTCATTTTTCATGCAAAATTCACAAGATAATCCAATTAAAATGCATGCAATATTCACACCATTTTCACTCAGTTCAACTCCGATATGTGTTTAAATATTGATCTATTTTATCTTTGACACTTAGTGATTAATGCCTTAGAAATGCTTAGGATACTCATTTTAGCTTATTTTTTATCTTAGGTAAATTTCGAAACTAAAAGAGCTACAGTGACCTGAAAGCATGTTTATTGAATTCATCTTCTCAATTTTCCATACTTTATTGATCCATGGAGCATGAAGAAAGAAATCAAAATTAAGAAGAAGACAAGAAAATGAAAAGAACACAAAGAAATTGTTGTCAACATGGCTCATTGCCCTTTTGAAAATTTTATAGCCATGCAATGTGAGTAAATATTGCTACAAAGCAGCTCAGTCACGTGAATGAAGGGAGCTGTCCATTTTGATACTAAAGTTTCAGATGAAAGAAAGGTATTTTCTTTTGCAGCAGCTGGAGGGTACCATCATGCTACACATGTCCAATATTACTCTTATTGGAAACCTAATTTTCAACTGAAGTGAAAGAGAAGGGTGTGTCGGCTGTGAGGGCTGGTGAGGAGTAAAAAATTGAGAGTGAAAAAAAAAGAGCAAACTTACTTCATTTTTGTCTCCTTCAGTTTTAAAGCAAGTGGAGAAGCTGGAAAAATCTATCTTCTCTTTGGTGAAGCCTCATCTCCCATGATCTTTTAAGATAGTTTTTATCATAATAAGAGGAGGTGTCGGAGGGGAGGTGTGTAGAGAACAAAGAGTGGTAAGAAGAGAGGAGTAGCGTGAAATGAGAAATCGAGAGCTTGAATACGTGAACAGTAGAATGGTCCATCACATTAATTTGTCCCATCAAGCTACAGTGACAAAGGAGTGACCATAGAAATAAAAGAATGGTGGCGATAGAGAAAAAAGAAAGGCTTGTGGAAGGAATTTGGTAGTTATTTTTTCTTCAAATTCTTTCACATAAATGGAGGCTACTATAGTTAATAGTTGGAGCTTGAAGATGGAAATGGAACGTTAAATCACCTGATGCAAATTCGGATGTAGAATTAAGGCCAAGGAGCACATTAAGTTATACACTGATATTTTCTTATCTTTTTAGTTCCTCTATACTTGTATTTATTCACATTTTCTGCCTTAAATGTTACACTTATCTTATTTTATACTTTTCAGGTACATTTGGATAGTAGATGTAAAAAATGAGCTTAAGGAGATGGAATTTGTAGAAACAGAGTTCGTGTTTGGAAAGAGGAGCTCGAAATGAGTAGGAATGGTCAAAGTTGCCAAAATCCTAATCCCGGTAGGATTAGGAATCCCAGTTGCACAAGGAATCCTATTCTGACAAGGATTTCCTACTTTGGAAATTCGAGGAAAAAATGGAATCAGTGACGAAAAATATGATGGCAAGTAATCCTACTCCTACTAGGATTAGGAATCCTATTCGTGTTAGGAATCCTACCTCCGCAAGGATGCGCCACCTCCTCTTCCTTCTCCAACTTTGATTCCACCTTTTAAAGATCAAATTCAACATGGAATAGAAGTCTTTCTCCTCCATGGATTCTTCTTTTAAATCCTACAAGGATTCAACTTTCTCTTGCACCTCCTCATGACCAATATAAATAAGACATATTAGCTCATTATTTTAACAACTTCTCATTCTCTCTCTTGTATGTTACTGTTGATGCTCTATTCACGTGAATAGTAATTTTCTCTCTCTTCATCTTTTATCTTCTTTACTTAAAAAATAATTAGGGTTTTATTTTATTTTTCTTTGTCGTACCTTATGTTGATGAAGAACTAATTTTCTTTTCAATTGTTAGAGGTATTAACCTTTAAACCCTAGTTTATTCAAGAGAACTTGTGCTTAATATTCTTGAATATATGTGTGATGATTTTATGTTCTTGCATTATATGCATGAATGTCGAATTGTGTATGCATGAATTTAATCTAGAATTTGTTCTTGCTGGCACGTTTTATTTGCTAAATTAATCATCTTGGGTTCGAGTTTCCATGTGGTTAATGTTAGTAGCTTAAACTTGTTAAAATTCATTTGAGTTTTGGTTTTAACTTGTTTAGATCAAGAACTTTGATTTTGTCAATTCATTCGAGTTTTGATTGATAGAATTAAGACATTAAACCATTGATCTTAATGCTTTACTTTGATTCTTGATGCATTCGAGTTTTGGTCAAGTCTTTGAAGTAAAAGAGTTGTCTTACATTCGAGTTTTGGAGATAAACTAGACCAGATTGATGTCCTTAATCACACCCATAACAATTGAATCATCTTTGTGTCTTATAATTGAATTTACTAGGTGTTTATTAGTGAACTCTCTTGCAATTGAATCTTGATAAATCTTGATTTTCTTGAAATTGTTGAATTGCTCTCTCTAATCTAGCTTTAGATTTTAATTTTTTTCTTACTTGAATTTTGCATAAACCCCCCCCCCCCCAAGAATTGAGTGAGTGTGTGTGTTTTCTTTTCATGACTTGTTCTCTTATTTTTAGCTTAATTTTGCATCTAGTTAATTCACTTGCATTCTTTCTTTCAAACACCCTTGCTGGCTTGAAAAGAAAATTAGTGCTTATTTTATAGTTCTTTGTAGGATTGATACCTTACTTGCCTATACTACATGTGTAGAATTTTAAGGTTTAATTTTTGGGACTAAACGGCATCCTGTCATTAAGCATATAGTGTTGTGTATCGTTATCTACTCTCTTTTGAGATTGTTACGTTATTTTGAATGAATTGATTGGGTATTTGGATAATTAGGGTTTTAATGCTCTATCGAATCATTTTTATGACTACCTATTGCTAGATCTTGAATGTGATATGTATTAGTCATATGGAAGATCATTTGTAGCAACTAACGGTACTAAATCACTAGAAATAATGTAGCTTAAGTTAAATAGTCCATACTTGCATGATTATTGCTTAAATTGATATATTTTTCTTAATTATAATGTTTCTATCTAAATAAACTTAGAGGGCTTTTTCTAAGTTTCCCGACAGTTAGGGCTAATTAATGAGTGCTTCGTAATTAACTAAAACTTGAGGAAAAGCCAGGATTAACAGAGCTTGTTATTAATTCACGATCAATAGTCTAAAAGGAGGAGTAAAGACAATAACTCAATGACATTTGTGAAATTGTGTTTAGGTTGAGATGAAACCAATGAATCGGTGTTCAATTTATTTATCAACTTTATCATTTTGTTATAGCTTAATTTGATTTATTTTCATATACTCAATTTTATTTTGTTTCAAATTGTAAATCCCCCTATTTGCTTAAACAATGTTAATCCTTGTGGGATTGACTAGACTTATTGCTATTTATAGTTTAGTCTAGTTATTTTGGTACCATTATGATGCACAACCAATCTCTCATTTGGATCAAAACACAGCAATTTGGTAGCTTGATGTAATCTTATTTTCCAAAGTATATGCCATCTTTATCTTATTGCTAATGAACTTTTTACAAACCTTCAGTAAGCTTTTACACATCACTGTTAATAGAGTGAAAAGTTTATCAGAGTAAATTCTTAAAAGCAATGGCTTTCCACTATTATTGACTTCGAGCTAGGTATAATTCCATGCAAATACTAAGAGTCCCCATAACAATTTAGAGACAAACTTATAAAGGTTGTCAACCTCTATTCATTGTGTTTCATCGAAGAATTGGCTATTGGACAAACAAGAATTTTTCTTATGTCGTTAGGATGCCACTTATATATTAAAAAAAACCTCTATGTATTTTGGATTTCACATATGACTCTTCCTAAAAATATCACAAAATTTGGAAGAATTAATGAGAAATTTTCTATAGACTGGGGAAACCTATAAGAAACCTTATACCAAATTCAAATGCATTAACATAAGATGCATCTCATTGATAAAGTTTTGCTCACCAAAATGATATAGAGACTCTTATCAGATTAGGAAACAATATTGGATCAATGGATTCATTCTCATTACTTGGAGAATTTAAAGTTTTTGGGAAATCAAACTAGGGTCATAATCTTCTTAAACCATGCTACAAATACTCAAGTTGAGGAGGAAGTTTTGTGGGGAATTAAAATGCATCATAAGGAATGGAAAAAGCACCTAGATTTAGTAGAATAACTAGCCTAAAATTTTTCCCTCTATATTTGATCTTTAAAACTTATCAGTTAAGGCACATGTTGAACCTTAAATAATCTAGGCTAAGGAGCTATAAAGGATTCTCTATTATCCAAGATGATACCAAGGTAAAGCCTAAATCAACAAAGGATAGCTTAAGATGGCAAAGGCATGCTTCTAGACTTTTCACCAATTAGTCTTGCTACCAAACTTTCATAAATTCATCTACTAAAGTCAAATGGAAGAAACTAGTTTGGAGTAAGTATATCCCTCTTGATAAAACTATATACTCTTGATATATTATCTTGGAATAAACTACCTTTCATCATGTGGCACTATCATGACTATATTATCTACTCTTGATAAAGTCAAACGCTCTCTTAGTCTTAACCACAATTGCAAACTTTGTAATAATGAACCTGAATCAAGAGATCATTTATTCTTCAAATATGACTATACTAGAGGATTATGGTTTATAATTGAAGAGCTTTGCAATTACTCATGCATAGATGATGACTGAAACCAAATTATACTTTAAGCCCTAAAAGACATCACTTAGAAAAAGAAGATCACAAAATATTAAAGACAGTATAATTAGTTCTGAAGTATATGCTATCTAGAAAGAAAGAATGAAGATCACAAAATATTAAAGACAGTAATTAGTTCTAAAGTATATGCTATCTAGAATGAAAGAATTTCAACCAAAAAAAAAACATAGATTGGATAAGCTTTTATAACACAATCAATTAGATAAAAGAGTTCCTTCATGGAATCACAAATATTAACCAAGTATCAAAAAATATGTTAAGGAGATGGAGAATAGCATGTTGATAGCAAAGCTCTATAAATTCTTCTATCACCTAAAAAAAATGGAGCCTACAGTGAATGGATGATGCATTGAAACCATTGACAAGTGACAAATTTTAACTATAAAGGAAGGACAAATTTCTCCAAGGGAATGGTTGTATGCCAAATCTTTAATATAAAATTCCAAATCCTAGTAGAAAAGGAAGAAAAAGGAATAAGCACATCTTTAAGCCAAATTGCAAAAGATGTTACAAAATTGCTACTTACTCTAGAAGTTCTACTATATGTTATTATTAAGTAAAATCAAAAGTGTCCCAGGTGAGGTTATTTAATACATCTCTTTTTAACTTCTATAAAAAGTAAATATTTGGAAAAGAATGAAAGAAATAGAAAATAGCAACAATAAAGAATTACAGACACCATATGTGTTCTTCGTGATAAAAAAATATAAACAATCTCATAATATATTTTTAAAATTTATTCTAATACATATTTTATAAAAATATCACTATGCCTTCTTTATTTTTATCATATGTAATTACGAACAATTATTTAACAATATTTTTATTAAAGTACAACTGCAAATTTAAGTATGTAGGTTGATATAATTTTATTTTAACATCTCCATGAAAAGATATTAGAATTAATAACTTATACCACAAATTATTTACTCAAGTTTATGCTCATATTAGTATGGTCTATCAAGTGAAATTGTTTGAAATAAATGTGCACTTTTCTGCTTATTCATTAATCCATCTTTATTCTTCTTTTTTAATTTATTATTGTCTAATAGATTGCCAATTTTTAAGTTATAACCCAACAAATTCTCTGTAGGATGATAACATACCTGTTGTTGGCTTCTAATTATCCATGTAAAACAGATACGTTTACGTGCGTTGTTGGTTGGCCGGTAATTGTCTTTTTTTGTGACTTGTCTTTCCCTTCCAATATCCATTCAGAGTTGTCGACGTTTTCCAAGAGATATTATCTGAAGTTTTTAATTCTTTCCATTTTTATAAACAATATATGTCATGCGATTCATGTTGGCATCTCTTTGTTGTGTGACGAAGAAAAGCTTTTCAGATTGTGGTGGAATTGTAATAAATGTAAGGTTTTCAAGGCTACATACGTACATAATATTCGATGAAATATGAGAAGGGTAATATGCAAACTGGGTGGTGATTTGAGAGGAAATGGAATTGAGAAGAATCGGTTTTGAAATGGTTTTGGTGATTGCGCTTTGCGCGATGGCCACGGGGAGTGCAGAAGAGAATACGGAAAGACCACCAATGGCTTCTAACAATGGCATTACCCAGATAAGTAAACAAGTGGTATGTAGTTTTTATTTTTCGTTGAGTTGTATAAAATGTTCAATGATTAATTTTATGTAAAATTTGAAATCTTTCCTGGGTTATTTTGTCTTTTGCGGAAATTGGACATATGTGTGATTTTGATCAGATTGTGTCTCGTGCCTTTTTTTATGTGATCCGTTTCTCTTAAACCCTAGAGTTATTCATTAATGAGATTCGTTTGTTATTATGATTCAATACCTCTAAGTACAGGCAATGAAGAGATGGAGAAAAGCATTGGTGGTAGACATGAAGGATTGTTCGGAAGCAGCTAAAGAATTGAAATCTAAATTGTGGAATAGAAGACACAAAGCGTTGGAGTGTATGAGAGAGAGGCATTGGATGTGGGGGGGGTTTCATAATTCTCAAAGGTTCTTAAGTTATTCAACTCCATCACCTCGCGAACATTTTTCTCCAGCCAAAAAACATTCATCACAACTTGACAAGAGAACTCTTATTGCTATTGTTGCAACCGCTGTTGCTACCTTTTGCTTCGTTGCTTCCCTCTTCTGTTGTTACTTCCTCCTTAGGGGTGGTAATGATGAAGAGAACTCGGAATATGAAAGAAGGGATGATCGACCTCTTCTCAACTTAGCTGAATTGTCTACCGCTGGTATGCACCATCTCAATTATTTGTTTATTATAGCCATTAACCATTTGCATTAACCTTACATCACTATTCAGGTTCTTCATCCCAGAGCTCTATTAGTTTCGGAAATTCTAATAGTAAACACATCAGTCTTAATGGCAGAAAGCCTACTTCTTTCAAAAGTAACCTGTCAGTCGACTGTGGAAATAACGAGTGTTCACTAGATGAGGCATCATCGTCATCATCGACAACACCAGCACAATTACTTCCTCCTCTAAAACCTCCTCCTGGAAGACAAGCTCCGTCACCACCTAAACCACCACCCCCACCTCCTCTCGGTCCTCGTCCTCCCCCTCCCCCTCCAAAAGTTTTTCAAGCTCCACCTGCTCCTCCACCAAAGGGCAAAATAAAGCCTTCACCTCTGGGGCCTAATCGACGTGGACATAGCAGTTCTGGTGAGAGTTATGAGCTTGATGTTGGATCAGGAAATCAAAAGACTAAGTTAAAGCCATTCTTCTGGGACAAGGTTATGGCCAATCCCGACCACTCAATGGTCTGGCATGAGATCAGTGCAGGATCCTTCCAGTAAGACATCAAATCTGAATCAAGTCTTCTTTAAAACATTACACATTTTCAAATCTCAATTTCTTAATTAACAGTTGTAACTTACACAGGTTTGATGAAGAGATGATGGAGTCATTGTTTGGATATAATGCAATAGATAACAACAAAAATGAGCGCAAAAGAGATCCATCTGAACCTTCGGCTCAGTACATTCGTATAATTGATATGAGGAAAGCACAAAACTTGTCAATACTTCTACGAGCACTGAATATCACAACCGAAGAAGTCATTGGCTCTCTACGAGAAGGTGAGCATCCTCCAGCTCTCGCCACCTATTCAATATATTGATGCAGTTATTCAGTTAAGAGATTATGTCCGTGGACATCTCCTTCACTATTTTCTAGGTTATGCCTTCAGTTGACTTGATTGTTAATGTACGCAATGCACAAGGTCCCCACTTTGCGGGGGTCTTAAGAGGGTCATTGAATTTGGTTTTTATGTTATGTTTTAGTCCATCTCTTTTGGCTTCTATTTTTTCTTTTTCTTTTTTCTTTTCTGGTGGTGATGGTTGTTTTCAGGCCTGGACAACAGTGGAGGTATTGCCACATCATCAATATGTATAATTCCATTCTGCTTCAAAAATTGTTTGCTATGACACTGATATTCTCACGTCAAAATCAATCAAGGGCCATAGGGGGAATATTTGATCTTGGACCACTAGTCCTGGACTTGTGACAGTAATAACATAGCTAATGCCATCTGCACAATTTGTTGTTTAGTACCATTCCATTTTTTCCTCTTCGTGGGAAGCAGTTCGATAAAAATCAGCTGAAACTTGCCTTTGATAATGGAAATATTAGCTTTTGCTGTTTTCATGCTGATAATCTTTCATTCCCAGCCATAATTACTGGCTAGGGGAGATTTGAAGTAGAATCTCCAAGTTATCTTAGAAGATTGCACATTGTCGACAAATGAATATTCTTGGTTTTTAAACCTAAAGGTACCAATTTCCTTCCCCGAAAAAATTTAAACCAGGAAACGAACTTCCGGTGGAGCTCCTACAAACATTGCTGAAGATGGCTCCAACACCAGACGAGGAATTGAAGCTCAGGCTTTTCACTGGTGATGTTTCTCAACTGGGTCCTGCAGAACGTTTCCTGAAAATCCTGGTTGAAATCCCATTTGCCTTCAAGCGAATAGAATCACTTATATTCATGATTTCTCTTCAGGAAGAAGTTTCGTCTATCAAAGATTCATTTGTGACTCTTGAGGCAAGTCCACATCTGCGCATCCTTTCATGATTGAATTATATACACTAGAAACGGTTATATTAATTACTATGTGTGAGTTTTCAACTAGTGAAGCATTATTATATATCTTCCTTCCCCGGTCCGACATTATCTGGTAAGCTTATTCCTTTACTCATATAATGATGTTTTATTTTTTGCCTGGCAGGTCTCTAGCAACAAACTAAGAAGCAACAGACTATTTTTAAAATTGTTAGAAGCAGTTCTGAAAACTGGCAACCGCATGAATGATGGTACATACCGTGGTGGGGCACAGGCATTTAAACTGGATACTTTGTTAAAACTTTCTGATGTCAAGGGAACTGATGGCAAGACAACCCTCTTGCATTTTGTTGTTCTTGAGATCATCCGTTCTGAAGGTATACGTGCTGCTCGGACGGCAAGAACGAGTGGTAGTGTGTCGAGTGTGATATCAGAAGATACAAGTGATGATTCTAACCAAGCATCTGGAGAGCATTACCGCAACCTTGGTCTCCAAGTGGTCTCAGGTTTAAGCAGTGAACTTGAAGATGTGAAGAAGGCAGCGATCTTGGATGCCGATGTCCTAACATCCTCAGTATCCAAACTCAGGCAATCACTGACAAAAACCAAAGCCTTCATAGAATCTGACATGAAGAACTTGGAAGAGGATGGTGAATTCTACAATTCACTTTTGAGTTTTATTGATCGTGCAGAATCCGATGTGTTGTGGCTATCAGAAGAAGAAAAGAGGATAATGGCGTTGGTGAAGGGCACAGCTGACTACTTCCACGGGCAAGCAGGACGGGATGAAGGTTTGCGTTTATTCACAATTGTGCGTGATTTCTTGGTAATGTTAGATAAAGTGTGTAGAGAAGTCAGAGAGCAGAGAGCATCAAAGCCGAGCAAAGCATTTAGGCAAGAGGCTCCAGCAAGTTCAGCAACTTCTAAAGAAAATAATCAATCTGATGTCCACCTCCAGCAACTATTTCCATCCACTGCAGGAAGGCGGATTGATCATTCCAGCTCTGATGAAGAGAGTTCGTCTCCATAGCTACTTCCCCATACAGGCAAGTAATTTCTTTTATATTGTTTTAAATGTTTGAAAGACCGATAATCTTCTCATAACCTGCGGCCTAAACAACCACACTGCAGCTCTATATTCTTATAATCATCCTTTCTTATACGTTCCAGGTGGGTAGGGGTCTATGAGGCATCACCATTGAATTATGCTTGCAGAACTGGACCACAGCCGGTCGCTTTGAGTTTTATCAAACCTCGTCCTACTCCAAGTGTACATAGATGCAAGTAATGGATGTGGTTTGATTGTGGAAAAATGATCCACATAAGAGATATGTGATTGTGTAATCTGAATCTGCCCCTAAAGAAGGCAACAAAATTGTCATGTACAGAGTAGTAAATCCATCTAATTCACACGTAGTGTAGTTGATTACTTTTTGGCTTTGAAACTTCTTATTCTTTGTCATGATCTCATCACTTTGCCTATCAAGGCCAAACATCCTAATAATTTTGGCAGTTGCTTGCTGCTACTTGGCATTGATTAGTTTCCTATACATGCCTGTAAGGGCAAATACAGTGACTATTTTATATCAAAAAGTGAAAAAAAAATTGGCTGGTGGGTTAGATCTTTTCAATGGCAAAACTTATTCAATAAAACTTGCATTTAAGTACACGAATTGATTTGAGACTATCTCGTTTAAACCTTTTATCTTTGTGGTATATGCAATTATTCAAAGTTTTGTGTAACAAAGATGATTATAGAGCCAAAAATGGAATGGTTTAGAAGAGAAGCTCCTTTGTCTCTCTACACACCTTCTTCGGTTAAGTTTTTTGGTTTGGACTCACTACCTTAGGTCTCCTTTAGGGCTTATTTGGTTAGATGTTAATTAATAGAACAGAACGAAATAAAACGATTTATAATTGAATAGAATATAATATAGTGAAATTTTATTTGGAATGGATAGAATGGTTCATAATGTAATATAGCGAAATCTTATTTAAAAGAGAGATAGAATGGAATGTAATGTATAATAAATAATCATTATACCTTTGATATTAAAATGGTTGTTGGAATAAATTTAACGATATAATTTTAAAACAGAGTCATATTCAATTAAAAAGTCATGACAAATAATTTTTTATATTTTATTTTAAAATAATAAAAATTTAATAAAATTTTTACTATTTTATTATTAATTATATACAATTTATTATTAATTATATAAAAATATTATTATTAATTATTTAATAAATTTTATTCTATTATATGTGATTTATCTTTAAAATTTATTTAGTTATATTTTTATTTATATAGAAATATATACAAGCAATTAAAGAATAATTTTTATATATTTTCTATTTTTCGTTAATAAAAATTTTTATTAAATTTTTTTATTATTACTTATTTACAATTTTTTTTAATAATATAAAAATATTATTATTAGGGCAAGGAGAAATAATATAAAGGAGATTAGTGTTAGAAGAAATAATTAGTATTAAGAAAAATTATTAAGGGTATTATATTAGGTAGTATATATTTATTAGTTTACATTCCATCCTAAACTTTCCGAATATGAGGTTTCTTATTTTGACTATTTAGGATAAAAAGGAACGTAATATGAAATCCTCCGCTTCCATCTCATTATACTCTATTATGAAACCCTCAACCAAACAATGAAAGTGTATTACTTTCCATGTCATTATATTACTAACTCCTCAATCAAATATGGCTTTCCTACCAACCTATGTCGACTTACACCCTATCTCCATTTCCTTGCGTAACCTCACTTTTCTTTTACCGTTAGTTTCCCTAGAGCTCTCTACTTAAGTGAACATGGTTGAATCCTCTCTCCCAACTTAGATAAGCCCCCTAATTTTTCACTTATTAACCCTTTCTTGCCTCTACTTTTTTTCTATTTGTATCAACTAGCTTATAACCTTACAAATGTCCTCCATTTTCAGCACATGGACTTCACAACCAATAATCCAACCCCTCATCCTTTCTCGCCTCACTACTTCTTAAAACCCTAAACTTCCTACTGGTGGAGCTAGATTGCCCTCAACTTCCTAATCCACAACTCTCTTTTTGGTTTTTAACCCCAATATGTGCTGGAAACAAGTTGTGGACAAAGAGATCCCCTAAAAGTACATCTCCCTGAAGTCTGTTAATGGTCAACTTATTATAGCCCCTGATGAGAAAATCTTGAATAATGGCGCCAAGACTTGGATGTCCACTCTATTAGGCTTCTTCTTCAGGAATAGTCCGACATTTCCTATCATTAGAAGTTGGGCAATGAGATGCTAGAAGCCAAACAGTCGTAAGGAGGTTCTACTCTCTAAAGACAATATGTTACTCTTCAAGTTCAATTTTAACGGTGAGAGAAAGAATATACTAGGTTTGGGTCCATATGGTATGTGTAGAATAGTCTCATATTTCTCCAACTTTGGAGGCCCGAAATATGCTTGGAGAACCTTAATTTTATCAACATACCCATATGTATCAACCTATATGACGTTCCCTAGAATATTGGTCAAAGATTGGCCTCGGTATGTTATTTAGCTTTGTTATAAAACCAATCTACATGGATGGTAATATGGCACTTACGAAGTAGAATTGGATTTGCAAGAGTTTACGTTAGTATGGAGGTGAGGTAATAGCTTCCCCAAACTATCCCAATTATGAGATTGGGAGAGAATGAAATCTTTATAAAAAGTGGTGTGCCAATGAAGACGAGCCTTGAAAGATGAAGCCAAATAATGGAGGCTGACCAGGAATTTTAGTAACAGGGTCGAAAAACTCATAGTCGTGGATAGCTGCAACAATAAAATGGGTGATCAATGATAATTCAATTCCCATATTAAATGATCCACTAAAAAGGGAGGAGATTGCACCTCCCCTCCCCACCCAATCCCCGGCCAACCTAAAAGATGTGAAGGTACAGAGAGACCTATGATATGTGTGCTTTAGAGTGAGTTTTTCTTGGAAAGTCCCGGTGCATGCATCGTATACACACGGTGTAGAAAAACAAAATTTTTGTTACGGGACTTTCCCGAAGTCTAGGATCTATACAAGGAAAACCCATTAAACCTCGGTGAAAATTCCAAATTCACATACATATTTATAACACATATATATATAGGAATTCATGGTTTTTACACAAATCAATCATTCATATAATAACCATGTACCTTGCGAGTAGTCTTCTTCACACTTCGATCTTCTGTTGCAAACTACAACGACTAAAACAGACCGTCTCTAATGGTATCCACGCAGAGATCGGAGAAACTAACGGGATCAAACTCTTTGATCCAAAAATGGCTAGAACAAAGACAAGAGTACTAGCTCTCTTCTTTGTTCTATTGAGAGCAAGAACGTTAAAACCAAATAAAGAGCAAAACGTGAAAGCCAAAAGAGAAGGAAGAAGATGAGAAAAATGAGAGAGAAGTAACTAGCTTATTTTTCAATTCTCAGTATCTTCATCCTTTTACTAGCTTTTATTTTTTGTCTTTACTTGTTTTTGTCTTTTGTAATTAAAGACATTAAATACATATGTTGAAAAAGAAATCTCCTTATCTGCATATATATATATATATATATATATATATATAAATGCCGAGGTGGTCCAGTTATACTGGGATCGATCCTACCAGGTCCTGGGTATAAAAAACACCAGAGACCTATTTCAGTAATATCGACATCGTGATCTCATTGGGACATATCCTGATCTCATTGGGATCCATTTGGTTCTATTGCTCTCTATATAATGGATCTCTATCCAAAACCATTTTACAAGTCCTTCGAGTCACTTTTATGCGTGTGACCCATTCCCGATTACGTTGGCCACTTGGATTAACATTTAATCCAAGAAAGTCTTGAGTGGTGTCTAGCAACACATCATAACCCTAATTGACTGGAAAGTAAGTGGTTTGACAAACGAACCCGTGCTTGTCACGAACCTTCTCACGAAACCTCCCATAAACAATTACTGTGCAATTTGTCCTTTCACCATGCTATACCCTACTTGGTTATGAGTATGGGCAAAGTGTCAACTCTCACTAGACTAGCTACGTCAAATCTATCCCAACTGATATCAGTTCTTATCTTGGGATTCATTACTCTATATGTCAATGAAGACATTCTTCATGACCCATCTACTCCAGCTAGAGATTTTCAAGTAATGATCCCAACAAGAGGTCGTGGGTATCATCTTCCGCTATCACAGAAGTGGTAGATCTTCTACTGCCTACTCAATTTCCTTCGAATACCTCAAGTTGTACCCAATCACCACCCTATAAGTGACCTCTATAAGGTAACAAGGAACAAAGTCAAAGCACATAATCAGTATCCAAGATATCCTTGAGTGCCTCAAGTCTAAGTATACTTACATTGTTACTATGATGAGATTATCACTGACATTAGAATAGGATATCCATGTGATGATCTCACGATAGGTCATCCAATGTACTTACTACTCTAGTAAGCATCCACATCTCCACTCTAAACATCTCATGTTTATAGTTTCTAAGATCCATTGCTTGATCAAATCAAGGAGTTTGACATGTGCTAGTCTATTCGGATTAACGACGTCCATTCTCATTAATCCTATGACTAGTGATAATTTAGATACTGACATAATTGCACGTGATAGGAATCTCAATAGTATGATCACATCATAATTTCCTTCATGTTATGTCATATATCATGGACTTCATTAATTTGCTTATAAATCAATACCAATCGATAAATAATGAACACCAAATTAATGAAATATATTTTAAGTTATTATTGAAAATAAAGGTTGTACACAACTTTGTACAAAATGCACTAAAGACGATTGCCTTTAGGGCCTACTCTAATAGTTTTTAGGTATTTTCTTGAGTTATAATCATATGTTTAAGACTTATATTTATGTCTTTGTTAGTGTTATTGTGTGTTTTGTTTGATTATTGTTGATTAGGGTAAGAATTTGATGTTAATGCATGTTCTAAACGACGTTTAATGTGTTTTGATGATCAGTTAAGACAACAAAGACTTAAAAGAAAAGTTAAAGAGAAATTTAGAGGAAGAAGTTTGGCACAATCATGCAAGATGGAAACTAGAATAGTTGGAGACTCTCCGTTATAACTGTGCACTAGATACGAGAAGTTGTGCACGATTGTGTATGGTCATGATCTTGTAAACGTTAGATTTTTTTAGTCACGAGATTTTTGTATTTTTTAGAATTTAGGGTTATTTTTGGAATACTCGTAAGTGAGGAGACTCTAGAAAGAGCCTTAGGAGGATCATGAAGTGTAAAAGGTAACCAAAAATACAAAAAGAGGCAACTAGAACATCCAAAGAAGAGATCAAGGAGGAAAAATTCAAGAAGAACAAATTCACAAAATTTTGCATTTCAAGGACAAAAAGATCACATCCAGAATTCAAACTTTTATTATTTTCTTTTCTCTCCTTATTATTGAATGTTGATTATGAACAATTTGGAATATATTTTAGCTATGTATTGCTAAATTTATCTTAAGAATTACTCTTGAATTGTGTTATTATACTTTTAGGTTCTTAAATTAATAGATATATACTTTATGGTGTTTACTGTTTTATATTTGACCTAAATTAAGATATTAAGTTGAATTATATGTGTTATGTTGCATAGCAAGAGTTGATACCATAATAAACTTATAAACATCATATCAATAGGTAACTAAATAGAGATCTTAAGTGTAGCACCCCACTCCTGCAAGACCCGAACCCGACATCGATGGTGATATCCGAGTCCGTACCTCGCAAGGGTGG
>JAOSBN010000179.1:28299675-28341510 GCA_027563595.1 Erythroxylum suave
TCCAAAAATTTCTTAACTCTTTTATTACTTACTTGTGTTCTGAATTAAGCAATTTTTAAGGAAGAGGGTAAAACAAAGAAAAAAGTATACACAATTCAACCCCCCTTCTTGTGTGATGATTATCATTGTACTAATTTGTGATTTACTTCAAGACAGACTAAGCGTGAAAGACAAACGAAGCGCCAAAGGCAGGCAAAGTGCAAAAGACAGACGAAGCGTGAAAGACAGACAAAGTATGAAAGACAGACGAAGCGCCAAAGGCAGACGAAGCGTGAAAGACAGACGAAGCACGAAAGACAAACGAAGCACCAAAGATAGACGAAGCACAAAAGACAGACGAAGCGCAAAAGAAAGTGATTGGAAAAAGACAGACAATAGGCTATGGAAGGAAACATAGATGAAGTTGAAAACATAGACGATACAAAGAAGAAGTTAAGCCAGTATGTTGGACAGTTATTTAGTTGAAGTTAGTTACAGAACTCAATTAAATAATGGTTTTCATCAAAAAGTAGTTATCAAGGATCAAGAAGTGGTTAGGGACTTAGGCTATAAGTACTAGTCATGGAAAAAAAATGTTTTGAAGAGGTCAAGATGAAATTCCACTTTGAGGATTGGTTGGTGTGGGCTCGCCACCTTTTTGGGATGCACGTGTAGATGTCACTTAGGACATCGAACACGTGACTCGCAAGGGTGGGGTGCCTACACTTATGATGTCAAAGCCTTTAAGTTGAGGTCCAGGTGTAGGACGAAGTTTAGGAGTATCCAAAGCACGAATTGGGTAGGTTAAGACATGAAGTGTACATGCATTGTTTTAAATGAACAACTTGCATTGTTTTAAATTGTGTTTCATAATTTGAAATTGTTTAGTACGATTTAAACTCTTTTGCAGACTTTGAAACTGTTGTGCAAGAACTAAATATTTTTGTTGGTTTTATATTGAAGGAGTGATTATGCTGCCTCGAAGGAGAACTCGAGGAGCTTTGACTCAATCTAGCTCTCACCAAAGGAGCACCGATGAATCCTATGTCGCACAAGATGCGGGGACACATTTTACCCCTGATTCTGAGGCACCTAGTGTGCAACATGAGGTGCCTTCACCGCCTCCTCCTATGCCTCAAACAAACCCCATGGATCCACGGTTCTTTCAGGCCTTTGCTCAGGCTTTCTTATATGCCATGGGCCAAGGGTCTCAAGTTTCGATGCAAGCTCCAGTGGAGAGGACAGGATAATATGATAAGATCTGCAAGTATGGAGCTATGGATTTCAATGGGACTACAAATCCTGAAGAGGCTGAAGCATGGCTGAAGAGGACCGAGAGGGTCCTAGTTCAGATGAAGTGCAATGATGAAGAGAAACTGGACTATGCAGTTAGTTTGCTACAGGGGGATGCACTCCACTAGTGGGAATCAGTGCCCCACAATCAGGTTATGCCTTCGATGTTGACATGAAGAGATTTTGTGGAGGTGTTTAGGAAGAAGTACCTCTTGAGGGTCTATATTCAAGAGAAGGCCAAGGAATTTTTGATCCTCACACAGAGGAATATGAGTGTAAGTGAGTATGAGCTGAAGTTCACCCAGCTTTCTAGATATGCAACAAACACTGTGGCGAATGAGGAAGATAAGTTCCGCAAGTTTGAGGGAGGTCTCCATTTGGGGATCAAGGAGAAGGTGTTGATCCATAATTTCTGTGACTACCAGCAGTTGGTAGATGCTACACTCCAAGCTAAGAAACTGGAGAATATAAAGAATGAGATAAGAAGGAAGAGGAAGAACTGGGAGTAATTTTCCAGGAAAGGTGTGAGTGCTCTAATACATAAGAGGGGTGTGAAGAGCTCCCATCCATAGAGTGAGGCAGGGAGTAATACCACTACTAGGAACAAGCAAGCAAGGGTAGTGTCAGTCCAAGCCTCAACGACAGGAGGCAATAGCAGGGTGGGGAGGAGTAGATATAGAAATCTCCAATGTGAGCATTGTGGGAAACTACACAAAGGAGAGTGCCTCAAGTTACTTGAAGCATGTTTTTGATGTGGAGAGAAGGGACACATGATCAGGGATTGTCCCCAAATAACAGGGAATGAGGGGTCACGGTCACAAACCCCAAGGAGAGCTGAAATAGTGGGAACCAGGCCAATCACTGAGGTGGGTAGTTTTGGGGATGCAAAGAAGGCTATTCCTACAGGAAGGCCAAGGGGTCAGGCACAAGCAAGGGTATTTGCTATGACCAAAGAGGAAGCTGTAGCTACACCAGAGGTTGTCACAGGTATGGCTTAGTTATTTGATTTAGCAGTGTACTTACTAATTGATTCTGGTTCCACACATTCTTTTGTTTCTACAAGCATGACATTACATGATGTTGATTCGATGCCTTTGGATAACTCTTTGATTGTTAGTACTCCTTTAGGGAGGAATGTGATAATAAGTCAAGTATATAGAGGTTGTGAACTCTTCATTAATGGTGTTAGACTAGTAGTGGACCTCTTACCTCTAGACCTAAAGGGCTTAGATGTTATACTTGGAATGGATGTTATAGGAAAATATCATGCGAAGTTGGATTGTGGCCTTAAGGAAGTGGAGTTTGATCTGAGCAACGGTGAGAGGGTGATTTTCAGAGGAGATAGGAAAGTACCATCTCCAAGAACTATTTCTGCTTTGCTAGCTGACAGGATGATGAAAAAGGGATATGAGGCCTTCTTAGCACATGTTGTGGATGCTGATGTGAATGAAAAGAGGTTAGAGGATTTTTCGATTGTGAGGGAATTTCCTGATGTGTTTCCAGAGGACTTACCTAGTTTGCCACCGGTGAGGGAAATCGAGTTTGCCATTAACTTGATTCCTAGAACTGCACCCATTTCTATACCACCATATAGGATGGCTCCAGCCGAACTGAAAGAGCTTAAGGAACAGTTGGAGGAACTGTTAGAGAAGGAGCTTTATGCTAAGTTCATCAAGTATGAGTTTTGGCTTCATGAGGTAGTATTCCTTGGACATGTGATTTTGAAAGATGGGGTACATATGGATCCAAGGAAGATTGAAGCAGTGGTGAATTGACATGCACCTAAGACAGTGACAGAAGTGAGGAGTTTTCTGGGTCTGGCAGGATATTATAGGAGATTCGTTAAAGGATTTTCTATGACAGCTGCTCCGATGACTAAGTTATTAAGGAAGAATCAGAAATTTATCTAGAGTAAGGAATGTCAGAAAGGCTTTGAGGAGCTCAAGAGAAGATTAACAAGTGCTCCAGTTTTGATTTTGCCTACTGGAGATGAGGGCTATATAGTGTACAGTGATGCTTCAAGAAGGGTTTAGGTTGTGTGTTGATGCAGGGAGACAGGGTGATAGCTTATGCTTCAAGGAAACTGAAGCCTTATGAATTGAATTATCCGACCTATGATTTGGAATTGGAAGCAGTGATTTTTTCCTTGAAAATTTGGAGACAATATTTATATGGGGTTCAGACGAGGATTTTTATAGATCACAAAAGTCTCAAGTATCTGTTGAGTCAAAAGGAACTGAATTTGAGATAGAGAAGATGGATTGAGTTGCTTAAGGATTATGATTTGTTGATTGAGTATCATCCAGGAAAGGCAAATGTAGTGGCAGATGCTTTGAGTAGTAAATCCTCAATAACCCATGTTCAGACAGTTTATCTGCCTTTATTGGAAGAAATGGCTAAGCTTAAGATAAGCTTGAATAAGGAGGAACCAAATTGTATTCTTGCTAACTTCAGAGTAAGAACGATAATCAGGGAGAAGGTTAGGGAGTTACAGGCACAAGATGCAGAATTAAGCAAAATTCGAGAAGAAATTCAAAAGGGCAAGAAATTTGAAGTGGTAGTGAGGGATGATGGACTCATGACTATAAAAAATAGGCTTTGTATCCCAATTGTCAAGGACGTGAAGGATGAAATACTGGATGAGGCACACAATGTGCCTTATGCTATAGACCCAGGTAGCACCAGGATGTACATGGATTTGAGAGAGCATTTCTAGTGGAAAGGCATGAAGAGAGATGTAGCAGAATATGTGAGTAAGTGTCTAGTGTGTCAGTAAGTCAGGACTAAACACTAGGCACCTTCAGGAAAGTTAAGGCCATTGACCATTCCTAAGTGGAAGTGGCAAAGAGTGACTATGGACTTTTTGATGGGTTTGCCTAAGACTAGTAGGAAGTATGATGACATATAGGTTATTGTTGATCGGTTGATGAAGTCAGCTCATTTTTTGGCAATTAAACATACTGATTCCTTACATGTGCTAACAAAGAAGTATATTGATGAGATAGTAAGATTACATGGGATTCCAAATTCCTTAGTTTCTGACAGAGATCCTCGATTTACTTTGAGATTCTAGGGAAGCTTACAAAAGGCTCTGGGAAGTAAGTTGAGTTTTACTACTACTTTTCACCCTCAAACAGATGGTCATCTGAGAGGACCATTCAGACCTTAGAGGGAATGCTCACGGCATGTGTGATGGATTTCAAAGGAGCTTGGGATGAGCATTTTCTATTGGTCAAATTTGCTTACAATAATTCGTACCATTTGAGCATTCCTTATGAAGTAGTGTATGGAAGGAGATGTAGAACTCCTATATGCTGGGATGAAGAAGGAGAAAGGAAGCTAATAGGACCAGAATTGGTTCAGATGATAGTTGGCAAGGTCAAGTTAGTTAAGAAAAGGCTTAAGGCAGCTCAGGATAGAATGAAGAGTTATATTGATGCGCATCGAAAGGAAATGGAGTATAAAGTCAGTGAGAAGTTCTTCCTTAAGAAATCTACTTGGAAAGGAGTCATGAGATTTGGAAAAAAGGCCAAGTTAAGCTCAAGATATATGCGTCCTTACGAAATTATTGGGAGAATTGGACCATTAGCCTATAGGTTGGTATTGTCACCTGAATTATCACAGATTCATGATGTCTTTCAGGTTTCCATGTTGAGGAGATATAGATCAGATCCATCTCACATCATTTAGACCTCTAAGGTTAAGTTAAGAGATGATCTGAGTTATGAGGAGATTCTAGTGGAGATTTTGGACACCAAGGAGAAGGTTCTTAGGAACAAGAAGGTTAAATTGGTCAAAGTCCTGTGGAGAAACCATTAAGTAAAAGAGGCCATGTGGGAGCCACTAAAGGCTATGAAGGAGAAGTATCCACATCTTTTTAATAACTCAGGTAATAATTTTGAGAACAAAATTCTATTAAGAGGGGGAGAAATGTTGGGCCCCGAATTTTTTTATTATTTTAGTAAGCATAATTTAAATAAATTTTGTGGTCTTGTTAGGTAAATCATTTTTATTTGGAGTTTACTTATTATGTCAAGTTTAGGAGGATTTATTTCATGAATTCATGGAAATTTGAAGTATGAAATTGAAGAATTAAGATTAAGTTAGAGTATAGTATGGTGTAAGTTAAATTGAAGAATTAAGAATGCATAATGGTATTTTGGTGGATTACTTATTGTTATAAGCACTAAGGCATTAAAGGAAGGGTAAGGTGGACTTCTATAGCACCCCCTTATCGCAGGGTACACACCGGGGCACCCAATGGTCATTCTGATGCATATCCTACGATAAAGGTGAGCTACGTTCGATCATTACATTAAACTTCACTTGGAATCATGTCACTATTCATTATAAAGCATCATATGGAAATCACAATATTTTAAAACCAAACATATTTCCTCATTTCATTTCTCAAAATCGAAAGTCTACACTGTATCTTTCAACCATTTCCATATGTACATTATCAAAACCTATTCAATAGTACTACATGAATGAGGAAAAATATACAAATATATCTAATCCATCAAAAAGTCCCAGTTGACCAACCTTTGAGTCATGACTTCTCTTACCAAAATCACATAGAGCCTCCCACTCGATAGAGTCGTGTCCTGGTCCTGAAAAGGTAACGTTGCAATTTTGGTGAGTTTTACAAACTCAATGAGGTAACCATCATCGATGGTTCACCCAATTCATGCAACGTAATAAATCACATAACATATAATCATATTGTTACATATTTGATCACATTTCACATTTTCACATAAGTATAGGAAAATTATATATTTCAATCAATTAAACATACATAACCAAATGCATATGAAATGATCATGAGACCCTTTTCCATTTGTTATGTTGTTGTGATCGAGTACCTGCACTGTCCTATATCCATTTTGGATAGTGGGCTCATTATACATTAAGCCTGAGGCTCTGAAACACTTGTGAGCTCGAATCTCATTTTAACTTGTTGAGCTTTAAGCTCTGATCGTTGGCTACTCTAGTCATAACTCCCATTATCTTATTATGCATTCATGCATGGAATGCATGTAACCCAATCAATCACATTATACAGCACATAGGTCTTCAGATTCACATACAAGTAGCACTTCAAAATCTCAATTCCCATTCATTTTCATCGGACCTTCTGTCCGGAATCCACAATCAAACACATTCATTATCACTCACAACATAAATTAAACAAACAGTAATTGAGAGAAACTATCTAGGTTACTCACAAGTTACTCCCAAAGCTAATGCCTGGAAACGCCAACAATGTCCGGAAGTTGACCTTCCAACTGTTCCTTTATAACAAAATAATATACACATATATCAGAATCTGCACAATTATGCATGTTCAGTAATGCACATATATGGAATGAATTATGTACAATGCATGTTCATGACAATCCCCAGGTATCCTTCCTTTAAGGTTATAAAAAAAATCAAGTATTAAAACTCCCTTAATCAGCATTATTCGTAGGGTTTATACCACAACAACTCATTTGAATGCAATTCCATAATCTATAAGCCATTTCAGATTTCTCTCCAAACTCTGACTTTCGAGTCTACTATTCACGTTAAATCAGAGAGTTCAATTGATATAATTTGGTCCTATAAGTAGATGATAAACAAAGCAGAAGCAGATGCAAAACACAGATGATGGCTAAAGATAGACGTTATCAAAAGGCAGACGATAGCCAAAGGCAGACGATAGCTAGAGGCAGACGATAGCCAAAGGTAGACGATAGCCAAAGGTAGACGATAGCCAAAGGCGGACCACAAAATACAGACGCAAAGTGGTCAAGATAGATGATAAAATAGTCAACCACAGATGATAAAACATAGACGTAAAGTGGTCAACATAGACGATAAAATAGTCAGCCATAGACGATAAAACACAGATGCAAAGTGGTCAACATAGACGATAAAATTGTCAACCACAGACGATAAAACCCAGACGCAAAGCGGTCAACATGGATGATAAAATAGTTAACCACAGACGATAAAACATAGACGATACGTCTTTACAGATGAATCATCTATACTCCTAGACATCTCTAAGTCTTCATCAACTCTCTTATAAACACCTAAATATTCATACATGCTCAGTGAAGAAACAGATCATATTACCTTTCCATATATAAGTCCCCAAACTAATCTTATAGATCATTTTATTTCTATTTCAACCCCAAGAATCATTTCCACAATGCCTGATCACTAATAATTCATCTAAACCCAAATAACGCCATATCCCCAAATTTTCATCCCTTTAACACAGTGTTCACAATACAATTATATGAAAATGCATGTTCATGCAGATGACAGTAACTCTTCAAATTTATTTCAAAATCTCCAATTCTAAAGAATTTATTCACTACCTTCTTGTTGAAAAACTCCAAGATCTTCAACTATTCCCAAAGCCTTAATTACATGCAAAATCACGTACTCCTGTATGAACACAATCACCTTATGGTTTTTCTTAAGGTAGAAGAAACACTTTGGGAGTAAAAGAAATGGTGAGGGATATGTAAAATCAGAGTTAACTCTCAGAAGGAGTTTGATGAAAAACTCTGTGTATGGGAAGAAATTTGGAGACGATGACAATAAGGAAAGAACTTGGGAAAAATACCAACCCCTTTTTGCCTCTTCGAATTACTCAACCTCTTGACACATATCACAAGCAACTGTACACTTGCTATCTTCCTAAGGTCTAAGTTTAAACTTAGTGTCTTTTGAACTAACTCCTACTAACTCTCATCTTTACATTCCAGCAATCTCAAATTCTTCATTTAATTACTTCTCTTCTTTTTCCTATTTTCCATAATTTTAGTGAACGTGCTTTATGGGTTCTCAAATTTGAATTCCTATTGAATAGGAATTTTTTCCTTTATGAAGGAAATCAAAGAGGGGTTCAAGAGAGGCAAGGGGAGAAAGAGGAAAGACATCCTTAAGCCAATACCTAAACAAAGATTTCAAGTGGGTACATTTTTATAATAGATTAAATAAGTCACCCATTGTTTTTCTTTGAATAAAGAAAGCTAAATGGTTTCAATTGCATCATGGATGTTGCATTTATTTGCTCTTGGTTGGATGTGAGATTGTTACATGTTTGCTACATGAATTGTGTTGATGATTTATGAAATGTTTGTTTTTGAAAAGATGCAAGATTATGAAATCAGGTTTTTAGGAATGTTTCTTTGAAATATCTCATGTGCATGAAAAACAAGTTTCCAACAAGATGCCATTTAGGGCAAACTGTTTTCGATTCATGAATTACATGTTATGTGGGTCTGTGGTAGTCCCTCAAGAATCGTCACATGCATGTTGACCCAAGTATAGGCTTCTCCCGCTTACCCGCTTGTGGCACAAAGCTCCTTCATGGACTCCCTCAAGTTTACGACTACACAGGACCATTATATGGAAATGTGTAGTACGTCAAGTTTTGGAATTACCTAAACCATTTTGATGTGCTTATGTGCTTTAAAATGTTAGAAAGTTTGATGCAGACATGATTTATAATTGCTCATGAACTGCTTGATTGAGTGAGGATTTTGAGAAATAAGTGTTTGGTGTTTTTCTATGAGAAATTATTATGGTTTCGAAGTATATAAGGACAAAATACTTTGAAAATGTTTTTGCTTGTTTCTTAGTTATAAATCTGTTACCCACGAGCACCCCCTCCCAATTCTATCCCATTCAGGTGATGCGCAAGAGATTGAGTAAGTCAAAAGTTAAGGCATCACTCCAGCCTGCATACTTTCTTTTGTATTTTTAAGTTAGACTTTTGGGAATTCAAGGTTTTATCCATATTTTAAGTTTTACCAGTTCAAGTGTATTTTGTATTGTGGCTTGAAATGTCATTAAAGCTTTGTAAAGACTTTTGCCTATTAATATGAATGGAATATATTTTGGATCTATTGTGACCACTTTTAAGTTTTCACATTGCATTTGATGTTCAAATGATGTTTCAGGCTTTGGGAAGTAGTTGGTGTTTATGGTTCTGGTGTATTATGCCCTTGGAATTGAATGAATGAGGGTGGTTGAAAAGATTTATATTTGCATTAAGTAAGGTAGGTTGCAAGAGGTTTTGGGATCTGCTTTAGGAGTTTTCGCTGCGTAAGAATACACAGACGCAAGGAATCGTATGTGTTGACATCATAAAATAGACGCAAGGAAAACATAGACGAAAGGAATCGTTTATGATGACGTCACCAAACATAGACGCAAGGAATCGTCTGTGATGACGTCAAAACACAGATGCAAGGAAACACAAGCACAAGGAAAATATAGACGCAATGAATTGTCTGTGATGACGCTAAAACACAGACGAAAGGAAACCCAGACGCAAGGAATCGTTTGTGATGATGTCAGAACACAGATGTAAGGAAACATAGACGCAAGGAAAACATAGACTCAAGGAATCATTTGTGATGACGTTAGAACATAGACGCAAGGAAACACAGACGCAAGGAAAAGACAGATGATGTGTGAAAGTCAGATGAAGTGCAAAAGATAGACGAAGCTCGAAAGACAGACAAAGTGTCAAAGGTAGAAGAAGCGCAAAAGATAGAAGAAGCGTGAAAGATAGACAAAGTGCGAAAGACAGAAGAAGTGCCAAAGGCAGACGAAGCACAAAAGACAGATGAAACACGAAAGATAGACAATGCGCAAAAGAAAGATGAAGCACCAAAGGCAGACGAAGCACAAAAGACAGACAAAGTGCAAAAGATAGAGGATAGGCGAAAGACAAATGACAGGAAAAAGAAGCGCCAAACGTAGATGAAGTTGAAAACACAGATGATACAAAGAAGAAGTTAAGCCAATACATTGGACATTTATTTAGTTGAAGTTAGTTACAGAACTCATTTAAATAATGGTTTTCATCAAGAAGTGGTTATCAAGGAACAAGAAGCAGTTAGGGACTTAGGCTATAAGTATTAGTCATGGAAAAAAAATGTTTTGAAGAGGTCAAGATGAAATGCCACTTTGAGGATTGACTGGTGTGGGCTTGCCACCTTTGTGGGATGTGTGTCCAGATGTCACTTAGGATGTCAGACACGTGACTCGCAAGGGTGGGGTGCCAACACATTATCCCACAAATAGGGTTAGAACCCTAGGGTACTATATATGAGAATTTATTGAGAAATTAGAAGTGCATTTCATGCATTATATGGCATACTCATACACGTGAATAATGTTGTCACTCATGAAAATAATTGTACATGCATTCATTGGTATTTTTTGAGTATAAGTGATTTTAATGTGATTAAAATGTGAATTATGGATTATTTGTCTTGAAAATTGAATTGGTGTATATTAGAATTAATTTCACATTTTTGGAGACATTTTGGATATTTTGGAAATTTATAAAAAATTTGGAGTATTTTGGACTAAGAAAAATATTGAAATAAGAGACAAATGGAAGTATGACAATTGGATTTATGATTAATTGACAAATGGACTAATTATGGAGTAACATATAGACAAATTAATGTGTGACATGTGGACCAATAGCCAAGTGCCATTTGGTAGCCTTACATGGAGGACATATGTTATACATGCAATGATGACACATGACATTGCATAATGGAGTCACCTGGTCATTTAGGAAATATGTTTCTGTAGCTCCTTTATTTGGATTCACCAAAATCATCTAAACCTTCCTTCTTGCTTTGCCATCACCGAAACACCATCTTTGCTTATTTTTGTGTGTTGGCTTTTGGTTAATTCATCAAGCTGACACCTTGCAAAGAAACCACTTCAGACCATATACTGTCTCTCTATTCTTGTCCATCCACCGAAATCTCTTCTAACCACTGTCAACTACTGGAATTTTTCTGAACCAAGTAAATGATGCTTTAAGTTGTATAGGTAGTGTAAATGACATTTTGATGATGTAATGTTTGTAAATGGATGCATACGTGAATGGTGTATATTTTCATTTTTATGGATTGATTATGTCGAAGCATGTGTGGGTGGTGAAGGAAGAAGTAAATTCATGATATAATTTACAAGGTGAAGGATTGCGATGATTGGAGATAAATGAAGAGTAAGGTGAGTAAGGTGAAAGGATTAAGGTGAGTAAAGTGTAATTTTGGAGTTAAGAATGTTTGGGAGGTGTTGTAAATTGTTTATATCCTATATTATAGAAACATACCCAAGAAATTGTCATTGAACATGCATGATACATGATACAATCATAAATGTATTTGTGACTGATTGTTCTTATAAAAATGCACATGAGTGACATATAAATGTATATGATTGCACATAGCGGAGCAGGTCAAGCGACCACGTCCAGACATTACCAAGACTTTAAGGCAACAAGCTAAAGGGAGCATTTATGGGTCAACCTAGATGATCTTCCTAAAATTTATTGGATTTGTTTAACTTCCAATTATTGAATTGTTTGTGATATATACATGAATTTTCGACTTTACAGGTCCGAGGAGTTTGATATTTGGGAATGTATTGGAAGTGTTCTATTTGCATCTGAAATTTGAATGATATCTGTTTTGTTATTGAACTTTGATTGATTTTCTGAATACTCAACAAAAGTTGAATGTCAGACTGAAGTCTGAAGAATATAAGATTCTGTATGTGCATCATTAGTGAATGCTATTTATGACCTATTCTATTATTTGATGCATTTCATAAAATGCATGTTCAAATAAAGGTGTTGTGATAAGAGAAGCCAGTTTGAAACAGCTTTAAGTTCAGAATTCTACATGTAGAGCTTTTCTATGTGATTTTTGTTTCTGACTAAGCCCAATGTACCAAAATCTGTAACTGTATCTAAAAGACACTTGGTCACAACAAATAATAACGAATCTGGATTCTTATATGCATCTACATTTATATATTTATGAATATGAAATATATGCTTATGAAATATTTTTTGAAGTTGAGATGTTAAAGTGATATGCTATGATAATGTGATTTATTGGGTTGTTTAAATTTTGAAAGAATGTATGTGAAGTGTATGACATTCATTATGTATTATTGTAATGGAAAATGTTTTGAAATTGGTTAGTTGTAAGATATTTGTGTATTTGCCTAGAGTGAGATCATTAATGATGGTTCGCTCATTAAGTTCGTAAAACTCATCAAAAGTTGCAACGTGGCTTTTCAGGTACAAGAGAGGAGACCTAGTTGTCTAAGATTTCCTAGAAGCACATTTTGGACTAAAATATGACTCAAAGGTCTATCAGCTGGCATTTGAGGAGTTGTAATTGTTTTTGAAGTAGTTTACATATGACGTGTACAACTTGTGTATAAAGCATGTAAATATTGGTTTTAATGACTACTTTGTAAACTTTTATGAATGAAATGAAGAGTTGAGGTTTTTTTTTAGGTCTGGTATATTCTTTGTGATGCCATTTAAGAGAGTATGTTTGCAGTAACATACCATTGTTATGGGATTTGTATTTGAATATCCTCTGGATGTTTGGATATATACTCTATAGTAGTGGGATTTGACATATACCCTGTAAAAATCCGTTTTGATCATATCAAGAATTATAACAAAACAAACATGAGTTCACCACTCATGAAGATTATGGTTTATAATAAAAAATGCTAAGGTGTATGTTTTAAGATGAAAGTAACAACCTACTTTATTCTTTAAAAACATACACGATTCCAGATTCATTTAATAGTATCATCACTGATAGTCAACTGCTATCATTATTTGAAACTCATCATTTCCTTAAAGTAAACTCCTTTACTTACACGGAGGTAAATCACAACACTACAGTCTAAACTATAATCAAGCGACCAACTTGATAATGCAACTGCGAATCAATTAATTTAGATCCTAATAATATACATGTTTCCCATACATCTCCATGTATATGTATATTACTTACAAAGGAACCTTGGTACCTTATGACTAGTTATATTATACTCATACAAATAAAACCAAACTCTTTTGTTTTATTGATAATAAATATTTTCATTACAATATTTTAATTGGAAGAAAATTAAGTTATATTTAAATACACTTTCTTTCTAGGGCACTATATTTATATAAACCTTTAAAAAAATCATGAAAAAGCTCTAACCTCTGCCACTTTGATAAAGGTCCATGGAGAGAGGAAGAAGAAAAGGGAAGGGGGATAGAGGAAAAGGAGAAGAAGGTAGCTATTGTGCTACCATCTTCATGATCGATTATGCTTCTAAGTGACTTCATTTAATCTTTATTGTTCTCTCTTTTGAATGTATAAGATGGATTTATTTGTTTGATTTGGGTTTGATAATGATGGTTTAAACTTCTTTAAGGATTTGTTATTCAATCAATGTTAATGTGATTTCTTTTGATGTTAATGTATTGGGTGTTATGATTATTTGTTGTATTGGCATGCTTTGGTTATAAATCAAGAGAGTGAACTGATAGCACAAGGATTAGATTGGGTAATGAAATTTAAACAATCTAATAGTTCACGCAAATAATCAAATCAGGAATTTAGATGAAGAGAGATCTCATGTGAGGACCCAGTTATTTATTAAAGGGCTTGAGATCTTATTGTAATTGTGGGTTTTTTGTTAATTGAGAGATTGCAAATTACATAATTCAATTAAGGTTTATGATTAGATAATTCAATTAAGGTTTATGATTTAGGGTTTAATGATTGTAACTTGAGAGAGAGTAATCCACCCTTTGATAGTCTAGGACTGATATCGTACTAACTTAAAAGTAGTCTTGTTAGCATTTGATGATAGGATAAATCCCCTTTCTCGTATTCAACTAATCTTCCTTATGCGATTTCTAATGTTAATTTTGATGGTGCTCAATTTGATAATTGTTATTCCCAAACGGTTCTAAAAGGACCTAGGCTATCCTACCTGCAATTATACGAGATGGTTGTAGTTGGTAACCCAGGGTCATTTCCCACAAAGGTGAACTGGTCAACTTAAATTAAGTTTGAACTAAAAATAAACAATGCATTCCTAAAAATTCTATCACGATTGTTGAGTGAAAGCTTTTAAGCAAAATTACAAAATTAAATTGAAAAGTAGGCAGAATCAATTGGGAGCAAAGACAAATAGATTAATCGAAGTGGAAAAGCTCTTAATAATTTATTTCACTAATTTAATCTCCTATCCATGATTAAGGGAAAATGATTGGATTGTTGTCCTACTAAAATTAATAATTAGGTTTTAAATCGATTTGAATAATGAACTAGTCTAACTTTCATATTCAATAAGTTATTATCCAAATTAATAATGAAAAACTGACTATTAGTTTCCACTTAAATCAATATATTTCTAGTTCTTAACCTAAGTGTCCATTGTTTCTCCATCTGTATTAAACTTCATCTCTCAAATCTTCATTTAACATTAAAATGTTACAAAGTTTGTCCATTCTATTACATCCATTATGTTCAGAAACAACAACAATAAATAAGAAAACAAATATGTTACCCAGTCATGCATATTCAACTAGATAGCAACATTAATTCTCAAGAAAAGAGATCAACCCATCACAGATATCACCACATTCAACATCATTAAACACTTTAATCGCATATTACTGTAAACAAAAGTATTAAAGTAATAATAAAATAGTGAATACCGAATGGATTATCAAAAGAAACAAATAGTAGTCCAGTAAACTAATAAGAATATAAGTCAGTTAATAATAAATAGTAAAATGAAAGAAATAAAGCATCAAATGAGAAATAAAACAAGCAAACAAATTATCAAATGAAGAGTTGTGGAGATCTCCAGTCCCTCTCAAGCTTCTAGCAGCTTTGGCTCTCACTTCTGCTTCAATTCCTCTCCTCCAACTGAATGTTTGCTCAAGATCAACTCTAGCTCTCGCTTTCGGCCTCTTTCCAGCTCCCACTTCTCTACTGTTATGCTCTTCTTCCCAACTCACTCTGTTCCCTTTCTTTGTTTATCTTTTTTTTTCTCTATCTCTCTGCACCTCCCGTGTCTGTAGTGTTTTTCTGTAAGTGAACCAATAAAATGGTGAATGAAAGATGATTTTCTCAGTCACCACCTTGTCTTCCTGTTATTCCAGGTTTAGGGTTGCATGCCTTAACATCATGAGCTGCCATGTATTAAAGCTAAAATTAATTTTAAAACTTCTCACAGGCATGCTTGTGACTCCCTTTGTCACAGCTATACATAGGGAGTCACAGTTTCATGTTACCACTATGCATGGTTAATGCACGGGGGTGACAAGGGAGTCACGCTCATTCACGGGGTGTCATCAGCACCTTGCATGGTGGTGACTTACGAAGTCACCACCGTGTATAACATTTAATGCAAAAATTACATGACTTTAGTGTTTTAATGCAAAATTCACAAGATAACCCAATTAACATTCGTGCAATATTCACACCATTTTCACCCAATTAATCTCACAATTGGATAAGAACATAAGGATTTGTAACCAAAATCAAGATATGAAGGAAATTAAAAGTAACAGAAATTAAACAAAACAATACTCTTTGTGTGTGCTAATTTACTTTTCTGTGTAGTTTTTATTTTCTTTTCAGTAATTCTTTAGGCCTTATACAATTAGAATTCTTTGAGGGATCAATACCTCACATACGACACCTAGGACTTATGCACTTACAGTAGTTTAAGGGTTTTAAATAGATTAAGACTTTCCTCAACATAATTGTTCTAGTTATGTGTTTAATTTATTTTTTTCCTCCTATAACATGGCTTATCTTATACCTCTCACAATAGGTTTTACTTAAACTATATGGTTGATATTTTAGCTAAAGTAGCTATATGTCTTTCATTCTCCTTTAAAGCTTTTATGTTAATCTTAATAGTAAATCTTGTGTTCTTATCAGTCATTATCTTCTTATTATTAGCCACTTCTTAGAACTTACAAATTTTTGTTGACACTATTCATTTGTAAATAGTTCATGTTTTGCTTATTTAGTAACCAATTGGAGGCCATCTATTGTTAATATTTTATTTTTCATGCACTTAATTTACCTACTTTGTCAAATAAAGATGGTATTTATCATGCTTTATCATCATTAAATGGAGTAATGATCTTACCATTATTTGGTTTAATGATTGTCTTTTAATGATGGCATATATTGCAACCTTTTAGCATTCATTTGATTAAAGACGAAAGAGGTGCATTTGATGGATCATCTTCCTTCTTTAATCACTAAAACTAAAATTGACATGTCATTTTAGGTAATTGGTCTTTTCATATAGCCATCTTAAAACAAATGAGAAGAGTCTCATTTAATGGCTTCTTTATGTTTGATTAAAGAATGAAGTGATGCATTGGATGCTCTCAACTTCTTCTTTCTTTTCATGCATAACTGAAATTGACAAGGTGTAAAAGAGGTGTTCTTGCATTTTTTGGACTCTCTCTCCTTTCTTGCATGTGTTAGCTGAAATTTGCATGAGAGGTGTCTCATCTTTGGCTTTTTTCTTCTAAGAAGAAGATTTTCCAAATATTTCTCTCCTTTCCCACCAAAGGATCTTGTTAACCAAGTTTTCCAAGAAGAACAAGTGGTAGATCAAATTGGTTAAGGATACCACAACAAGAAGAGGATAAATTGACAAAGGAAAGGATTCAAAAGAACGACTAAAGAAGGAGAGGATAGCACAGCGAGGAGTTAAAGTTGTAACAAAAGGAGTCGGTAATATAATCTCCATCTTATTCTTATGATTATTGTTTTCCATATACCGTATCATGTATGGCTTGGCCTGTTGATTTGGTTATTTTGCTTCTGTTGTGTTTTGATTTCTAAAAAAGTTTTGAAATCTACCATTTAACCAAATCTTGCATGTTTTATTTTCCGATCCAACATTATCATCCCTCATCAAATATTAGTCCACCGTATCATGATTTGACTAACACTTCAACTGTCTGACCTTTAATTGAGTTGAAGATGACACCTCCATATTGCTAAGTTGTCGCGTCAAATTGTCAATCTTAGCTTACATCTCTGTCATTTAATCAACTGCGACAACTCCCTTCTACTCTTTAAAAGCAGTAAGTTGCCCACTTCTCTCACTTGCCCTTAAGAAGCTAATGCTTGCCATCTCTTCGATCAACTCCTCTACTTCATTAATCGTCTTTCACATCAAAGATCCTCTTGAAGCCGCATTGATCTTGCCTTTAGAAGGTGAGTTCATTCTGCTGTAAAACTTGTACAGAAGGAATTCCTATAGTAAGTTATGTTGTAGGCATCTCCTCTGTGGGTCCTTATAATGCTCCCACACTTTATAGATGAACTCTTGTCACCTTGTTGGAAATTGGAAATTTCCTTTATGATCTTAGTGCTCTTTTTCAACAGGAAGTATTTTTCAAGAAAGGCACGCACCAGCTGCTCCTATATCGTAATATTAGCGGGGCTTAATGAATGATACCAAACCTTCACTTTATCTCTAAGCGTGAAGGGAAATAACCTAATTCTAACTATGTCTTCTGACATCTGGGGATACCAGAAGGTATCAAAGATCTCAAGAAAACTCATGATGTGTGAGTTTGGATCTTCATTTGCCAGTCTATAAAATTGGATGTTCTATTGAAGCATATTCGAGAGGGCTGGCTTGATTTCGAATGAGACCGCTTGAATAGATGGTCTAGCGACTCCTTGGTTTGTTGGGTTAAACCCTAGCCTTATAAAGTCCGTGAGGGTCCTCTGTTATTGCCTCCCAGGGATAACTTCCTGATCCATATTCCTCTAAAATTCCTCGTCCATTCATCATTTCTCAATCTCTTTTTCTTCCTTTCACTGAGCTTTCCTAAGGGTTTAGTATAATTGCGTTATGTTTAAATCTACTATCTCAGCTGCATGACTCAAACCCCTCTTACTCTTATGTTCATGTAAGGGCACAATTCCTAAAATAAACTAACGAAAAATGAAAACAAAATTATAGCTATTCTAACGCCTTAAACTAAGAACCAAATTTCCTTCCCAGGCAATGACACCAAAAACTTGTTCACAAAGTTACATGCGCTAAGTCTTAATATTTATAAACTTGGTGAGTTCTGCAATCACACGGGTCTTTCATATAGTACCTAAGGTGTCGATCCCATGAGGAAGGTAAAATAGTCCTAAAATCTAAGGTCAACTAAGTTCACAACAAACCTAAATAAATAACTATTATAGAAAATAAATCAATCGATAATCAATTTAAATAATTGAGTTGTAGAAATCTAAACAAGATAAAAAATCACACGAACCAATCCCAAACCTACCTAGAAGCTACCGAGTGAGAGAAAGGGGATTTCAATATGAAACTAACGAAACCTAATCAATTATGCAATTCTCAAATTAACAGGTCTAAACGGTCCTAGGTTGAATCACTCTCTCTCGAGTAATAATTCTTAACCCTAATTGATGATCCCTAATTTAAATTATGGAATCGTGATCTCTCGATTTGCGATTGACCCAAAATCTTAATTAGTTCCAAGTTATTTATTAATCTACTAGGAATCTATGCTCGATCTCTTGTTACACAACTCTAACGGTTTGATTTAATCCATTGCCTATCAATTCACCTTACTCTTGTTAGCCTAAATTGATTATTTTCACGTAGCTCACCCTCTTAGTCTATTGCCAAGATATGAAGAACAAGAATTAAGTCACAATTAAATCAATAAAAAACCTAGTCAAATCAGATTTTATTAATATCAAAAATCAAAATCCAAAGGTGAGTATAAACACAACTCAACATTCAACAAAATAAACTCTCAACGCCAAATTCAATTCTATGAATAAAACTGAAATAAATGGAAAATACGTCGAGAATGGAGTTAAGGATGCGAGGACAATGGGAAAACACCTATTCCAGGAAGCATGTTGCATCAAGCTCTTTTTTGTGTCTCTCTTCCTTTGTCTCCTTCCTTAATCACTTGATTCTCTCTCTAGGTTTTTCAGAATTGGATGATGGGCTTGCTTTCTTTTTTAGACTCTCTAGAACTGCAACCTCTATCTTGTCATATTCTATTTATACTTTGAAGGCTTTAGGTTAAAGTCAGGGTCGAAATGGTTTGAAAAATTGTTCAAAACTCTAGTTTCTATATCAGCCAAACGTAGGGCATGATCGTGACCTTGCCTGCCATGCCATGATCGTGGCTGACACCTTAACCTTTCTGTCATTATTGTGGCCTGACTGAACGCTCTCTGTCACAATCGTAGCCTATGTCTTTGGCCCGAGACTCCTCGAATCTTCTCTATTCTCCACCGTTTACCCTGAAACACTAATACACACATCAAGGTACCTAAAAAATATAACAATTAAGCTCAAAGATTCAAACTAACCTATAAAAACACTTAAACACAGAAACTAACATAATTAAACCCTAAATGCACACTCAACACATAAATTCACACTAATTACATAACAAATTACACCCTAAATCATCATGGAAAACATAACTATCACATACCACAATTGTAGCATCCCATCCCCACACTAAAGGTTATAACCTCGATTTCAACAATGGGGAGAATGGCAATGAGAGAGTTAGAGGAAATTTTGCATTTCAAGCTCACCGGAATGTCAACATACATGCATGTGAATTTGAGTCTTTGCACACATAAAAATAATTGTACATGCACTCATTGAAATTTTGGATATAGTGAATAGTAATGGGATAGATTGAGAATTGTGGTCATAGCAAATTATTAGAATGAAATGGAGTAGGAAGACTAGAAATAAAATCTAAGTGTTGGACTTAGTGAAGAAAAATGTGTTGAAGAAGTTTACTGAGAATATTTAGTATGGGAGTTATAGATGGTGGAGTAGAAAGTTATGGTTTTAATAAGGTGGAGATGTTCAGGAGCATAGACGTATCGTCGATGATGACGTCACATCGTTTGTGATGACATCATATCATCTTAAGAGTTACATCATCTTAAGTTGACTTTGCTTCATCTTAAGATGGCCCCCTATCGTCTGTGTTTTGCGCATCGTCTGTGTTTCTACATAATCTACCTTTTGATGCATTTCATCTGCCTTTCTGTTTCGTCTACTTTCTGATAAATTTCGTCTGCGTTTCTGCTTTGTCTACCTTCTGATGAATTTTGTCTGCCTTTCTGTTTCATCTACTTTCTGACAAATTTTGCCTGCCTTTCTATTTTGTCTACCTTCTGACGAAATTTGTCTGCCTTACTGTTTCATCTACTTTTTGATGAATTTTGTTTGCCTTATTGCTTCGTCTACTTCTAGCATTCGTCTGCTTTTGCATTCGTCTAGTTATTGCTTCGTCTACTTCTGGCATTTGTTTGCTTTTGCATTCGTCTGCTTTTGCATTCTTCTGCTTATTGCATTCGTCTGCTTTCTGCCTAAGTGACCGAGACTCCTTCTGTATATTGTTCATTTTGTATCGTTTGGTCCATCTTTGACCCTTCGGATGATAGAATTTGTTCCTAACGTCTTCAAGAAAGTTACAGACCTATAAGTCCTCTTTCAAACAATCGAACAAGGATCTTGATCAGATACTT
Source organism: Erythroxylum suave (assembly GCA_027563595.1). Lineage (NCBI taxonomy): Eukaryota > Viridiplantae > Streptophyta > Magnoliopsida > Malpighiales > Erythroxylaceae > Erythroxylum > Erythroxylum suave. Next base: position 28,320,387 of record JAOSBN010000179.1, read on the forward strand.
ATAGCAAAAGTTATGCTATTTGTCCCGAGACAAGGTTCAATATGATTGAGGATAGAACCAAATTGAATGATTTGGTGTCAATGGAGACATAAGATGTAGGGGAATATGTTTCTAGAGGAAAGTGTTGCAAAATGACTTCAGTGTCGGGATGAATAAGAAAACGTAAAGTTGACCTGAAATGATGCGCTATAGGAAAAATCTGAAAGTGAGTAAGAAGTTATGACTTGTGATTTCAGTGGTATTACTGAGTCATAAACTTAAGTATAAATTATACTTAAGTGAGTTTGGATAAAGGGAAGTGGATAAGTGGATAAGAATTGGACAAGTCTCTTAGCTAGTTAAGATCTTTATTACTTATAAAAGACAAGCTACTGTCCTTATCTTTATCCTTCTTGAAACTTCTTTCTTTAGAATTCCCCCATCCCAGAGCTTTTTATCAAATATTCATCGAAGCTAAACCTTACTTTTCTCTGTTTGTCCCCACTTCCACTTGGATATTCCTTTCTTACATTTTAAGAAAGACTAAGCCTCCCTATTAACTTTCAAGTTGATGTATGTGGGTGTATGAGAGATTAGGGTTATGTGATTTTGTAGAGATTGGAGCTTCAAACAAGTAAGCTTGTTATGATTATGTAGTTTTTGCATGAAATGAAGCATGCATCATTAGTTCATTGCCAAATGGTTAAGGACAATGATATTCTTATTTGCTAGAAAACAAGTGAGGAGATTTAATGTACCGTACATAGTGATTTTCTTTGGATTGATGACTGGAATATTATGGGATAGTGATAAACCAATTTTGGGAGTTGAAAGATCAATGAAAGTGTGTAATGGCGTGAAAGAATGATTAAGGTGATTGTTAGAGGAAATATTGAGCTTGAAGCAAAAAGTTGATAATGATATATATATAGTGATATAATCTGTTTTCCTCTTCACTAGTCATATATGGGATTATATTGGTAAAGTAGTGAATGAGTTATTGATATCAAAGTACTACAAGATTGAGGTTGTAATTCAAAGAAATGATGAGTGATTAAGTTATGAAATGGGAATGTGCATAAGATGTGAAGTTTGTTACAATACTTAAGTTTGTCATTGGGCATGCATTGTACATAGTCTCCCTATACAATTGTGCATGGATAAATGCTTAAATGTGTGCAATTATTAATTAGTGTGAAATAGGTGTCTTGCATAAATGGGTTGTGCAAGTCAAGTGTCTACATTCAGGCATTCCCAAAATTGGAAGCAAATGCTAATCTGGAGCGTACTGTGAGTAGACCTGGATGGTCTCATTTCATTGTTTGTTTTGTTTCGTTCAATTTTTGGTATTAATCAACTACTGAATGCCTATATGAATGTGATTGATTGTTTTGGTTTTCGGATAGGAGGTCCCATGATTGTGATGCTTGGTTGGATATTGAAGTGCCACTTGTATGTGAATTAGATGAAATAAGTGTGCATAATTTGTTTGTTGAATGTCAGAATAAGGTCCAATGATATGTGAATGTGATGGAATGAGAATAAGAAAATATGATTGATGCATTCCCTTTCATGAATGTATGAAACATAATGGAGTTGTGACCAGAGTAGCCACCGATCAAAGCTTAAAGCTTAACGAGTGAAAATGAGCTTCGAGCTCAAAAGTGAATCAGAGCCTTAGGCTCAACATTTAATGAGACCTGTATCCCCCAAGCGGATAAGGGATAGTTATCAATGAGCCCTATATGGGACAGTTTAGGCACTCAATCACAAAAAAGTAACACAAGTCTCATACTCACTGCATGCATTTCCTTAATTTGTATTGAATTGTTTATTCCGTAACTTTTTGTATAAAATTGTATTCCAAAACAACTCAAGCGTTTTGTATTTGTGAAAGAGCCCAAATGGCTATTGAAATTATTGCTGATTTTATTACTATGATTGAAAGTGTTTATGAGTGAGTGTCTTAGCATGCCACCCTTGTGGGCATGGACTCGGACATCACCTATCGATGTTGGGTTCGGGTCCTTATGGGAGTGGGGTGCTACAACAACACATCATCCATTAGCTTCAACTGTAATTCACTGTTTCAAAACAATTCAATAGTTCATTTCAATTCAATCATTTGATACGTTCCGGGATGTATATATAAATGCACATGTGTTTGCATTTTCACTATTGTTTTATTATGAACAAATGCCTATCAACATAATTTACTATCCCATATCTGTTGTGCATACTGAGATCATTACTGGCCCATATCCATTGTCGATGCCGATTCTACGTTATCTGATCCTGAGCCTCTTTTTCACAATGCTGAGCTCAAAGCTCTTTTCTTCACATCGGTCACTCTCGTCACAACTCCTTTATCTGATTATGCATTTCAATATGATGAGATGCGTCATTTCATATGTTATGTTTCATTTCCATGTACTCATGCCACATATATCAAACTCTTTAGATCTAAGTTTGACATTTATCAATCAGTTGTACACAATTTCCATATTAATATACAATTAATACAGAGGCACCTATGAATGATGATCTAAGTTAACTCATAGTACGCTCTAGAAAAGCTATTGCCTCAATGTTCTAGCCATGTTTGGATGTTAACGATCACCTTGCACATCCATCATTATGCAATGCACTCACAGTTCACAAATCACTATTTTGTTTAATCACATGAATATATAGTCATGCATATGTATACGTGTCATGTTTCAATGCATGCTCAATTATCTTTCTGGGTATGTATTCTTATACAAGTATCTTGACCATTCAAAAATTATAGCTTGTATACAACTAGTTTGCAATCAAGTTTATACCTTAAGTAATCTTGATTTCCTCCAAATTCATCAATCATACATTCACCAAACTTTTCTAGCAATATATACTCATACAATTACCTAATTCCCATTCATAATTACCTCAAGTTCTTCAATTCTCATTCATTCACGTCTAATACACATTACTAATATCCTTAAAATCATGTTTGAATTTAATGAACACCTTTATTCCTTTATCACATCATAATTTCCAGATTTGGATACATTGTCATCAAAATAGTACATTTTTTAAGTTATGACATCAATTAACAACCTAAATTTATCAAGCTCTTAACCAATTAATCAATAAACAATCTAGGTTCATTCCATGGCTTAATCAAGTTCAAATACAGCGATTTAGAGTGACTTCCTCAGTTGGTTTAACATGTACATAAAGCAATAATTAACAATCTAGTACTAGGCCCCCGATCATGTGGGACATTGCCATGATTGTTGTAATATCTGGTTTCCATATTGAGGGTCAAAGGCTTATATTATTTTACATGAGTCATATGTTCATGAATTTCATTCACATGAATAGTATTCGTATACACATATGAATCATGATTTAGAAAACATTGCAAAGATTATACATGCACTCAATTGACATATTCTGGGGAATGAAGGGTTTAAAATGATTATGATTTGAAGTATGTTTCTTATATCTTGAATTTATGGTTTCCTAGATTATAATTATTAATTTATAATTAATTGGTACAATTGGAAAATTTATGAATTAAAATGTACATATAGTCCAGGAAAAATGTCAAGTGGTAAAACAAGTTGACATATGAAAAATTAGGACGACTAAGCCTATGAAATAAATGACAAATGGCATAGATAAATGAGTGACAACTGACATAGAAAATTAAGTAACAAATGCACAATGATTGAGTGGAAAATGGCCTAGCATAATTGGTAACAATTGGCAGCTTACAGAGAGGACAATTTACTTATATGCTTAGGGACCTATCTAAATGTAACATGGTGACATTTAGCAGCTAATGAATTAAGCTACTGTCTGCTTAGTTCATTCTTCTTTCCTTTACTCTCGCCACTAAAACTTGCTTCTATCCCATATCTCTATGTTTTGGTCTAAGTGTTACTAAGATGCTACACCAAAATCTATGTTGTTAACCTTCATAAAGTTAGGTAGAGAACTAGATCATTGTTGTATCTTTATCTTTGCTGAAACCTAACCTACTTCCACCTTCAATTTAAGATGATCTTGTATGCATGAAGAGCTAAGTTAACCTGATGAATTGAGGTGGAACTTAAGCTAAATAAGTAAGTAAAGTATTAATTTTTGTGGCATGTTATAATAGAAAGTTTATGATGATTAAATTGGGATGGATTGCGTTAGTGTTGATGATGAAATGAGTTCTGGAAAATGATGCTTAAGATAGTTTCTATTTTGGCTTTTGATGCATGAAAGACAATAGTTTATGAGCTACCAAATGAATGATTTTGAGTTAGGATTGAAGATGAAAATAATGAGGAATTGGAGTGTAATTAAGGTATAATTATGGTATATTTAATGGACCAATATGAAGATGTTTGGAATTTGGTATGAAGGTCTTAAAATATGGAGAAATTGAAAGAAAATGGAGAGTGAACATTCAGTTCACTGATCCCACGACTGTGGGAAGGTCCTCCATGATCGTGGGCAATTGAATTGAAAAAAAAATTCTATTTTATGTAATTGTTGAACCATTTAAGGATAAGTCACTTTACATTAATGTATTTGGACTTCATTGAGTCTTGAAATGAACCTAACTTGTTGCTTGGTCCATTGGTTAAGGGTTTGATAAGTTTACGTTGTTAATTGATGTCATAACTTAAGAAATGGATTGTCTTGATATCAATGTACTCAAAATATGGAAATTATGAGTTGTTAAAGGAATTAAGATTTTCTTATGAATGCAAATATGATTCAAAGGATATGAGTAATGTGTATTAGATATAAATGAATGAACATTTGAGAACCTGAAGTCATTGTGACTGAGAATTGGATAATTATATGAACATATATGATTGATAAATAAATCAACCTTACTTGAGGCATAAGCCTAATTGAAAAGTGGTATTATACAAGCTATAAAGTTTGAACGATCTGAAAGCATATAAGTACAATCGAGATCTTTTTATATTAATACATACTTAGAAGGTCAATTGACCTTGCATTGAAACAAGATATATATATATATATACATGTGAATGATTGAATAATCATATGATTGACAACTTAATGATGTGTGAAATATGTATGTACTGCTTGAAGATAGATACACAAGTTGATCTTCAACATCCAGACATTGTCAGATCATCAAAGCAATAGCTTATCCGGAGCATACTGTAAGTTAACCTAGATGTGTAAACTCAATTTTACGTTATTTTGTATGATTTATATGCTCAATATGAAATGTGAGAACAATTGAACGCGAAATGCTGTAATGAATATGAAATGCGTGAGCAATTGAATGGGAATTGTCAGACTTAGATTCGATGAATTTGATACATGTGACAGAAGCACACAAGAAAGAAAGGTAATGAAACATAGCATATGGAATGATGCATCACATTGAAATGCATGATCAGATAAAGGAGTTGTGACCAAAGTGAAAAATATGAAAAAAAAGCTTTAAACTTATGATTGTCCACAAAGAGCCACAAGATCAGTCATTAATGAGCCTAGTATCCATAATGGATACAAGATAGTAAATGAAATGAGCTTGGTATTCACAACAAATGCGAGACAGTAAATAAGTGCTCAGTCATAACAAAGTAAAATAAAATGGAGTCACATGTTCATTTGTATATACATCCTTATATGTATCATATGATTGAATTGAAATTAATTATAGAATTGTTTCAAATATTGTTGAAAAGTAAATGAGGATGTGTTGTGATATGAAATGTTAGTTTATTGGATATACTTATGAAAGTATGATAAACTTGATGTACTAGATAAGGTATGATGAAATATGATGTTATATGCAATATTAGATGTTATGTAATACTTTTTGAATTAGGATACGACTTGTCTCTATATATCTTATTTGAGTGAATACATCGATGATGGTTCACTCACTGAGTTCGCAAACTTGTCAAAATTGTAATGTTGATTTTAGGTTCAAAGGAGATCGAGTTAGACTAATTGGACTATAGGTACTGCAATTAGACATGAGCTAGTGATTGGGATCAGTCATACCTACAGATGCTTCTAGTCATTATGCATCAAGAATAACATTTCTCACCTGTTGTCAAATGTATATGTGAACTCCAAAGTGTAATGACAATTATGATTTAATATGATTATAAATGAAATGATTCAAAATGAATGTTTGAAATGATTTTCATATGTAATGCCTTAAAATATGGTAATGTGATTGTCTTAATGTGTCATCCTCATTGAGTTTCTTAAATAATCGTTGATACGTTTAGGAATATGCTCTATGGTATGTTTGACAAAAACTAGTGCAATAGGCCATAATCATGCACTGAACGCCATGATTGTGCATCAGTCTTTCCTCCTCAATTCTACACGAATTTCACATACTTAAAGATATTACTACCACTTAAATTTTTCCAGAATTCATGTCCTTTAAAGCTACTTCATTTCATACTAGTATAGCTTCCATAATGGTTACATTAAATCCCACAAAAATCTACTCAATTTTCTCATTACCAATCACTTTATAGCATCTTTCATATAGTCCTAACTTTCCTTGATTTAAAAACACTTGATAACGCCTATCTTTAGCATGAATTCATCACCAATTATACTTCAAATCCCATCTTAAATCATCCATATAACAACCCATAAACTACTATTGTCATGCGTCAAGAGATAGAATAGAAGGCATTCCTTTTTATTCATCATTTTCTAGCACAATATCAACACCAATACCATATTCAATCTATTCCTAATCAGTCATCATAATTTCTACTAACATATGCCATAAAGATTAGTATTTCACTCACTTGTTCAGTTTGAATTCCACCTAAATGTATTATGCCTGCTTTTCCTCAAATGCATTGAAGATCATCTCAAGAATGATTTCAGCAAAGATAAGAAGATAATAGAAAATAAAACAATGTTCTACTTCTATAACTATCTTTCTAAAGGATATTTTCATGGATTTTGGTGTGGAAACTGAACAAAATTTAGGCAGAAACACAAAGATGTGAGTGAGAAGTAAGTTTTGACAGTGAGTGGAAGAAGAAGCAGAGATTTTAGTAGAAAATATCAAGGGAAGAAACTTTTCCATATATGTGTCGTATGGTCTGAGTGGAGGGTGAGTTTAAGGATATTTGTCAAGTTTCTAGGCCAACTACATGTCCTCTTTTTAGGCTACCAAATGCCACTTAGTTCCTAGGTTATATGTCGCTTAATTTTACTACCATATGTTACTCAATTTATAGGCTTAGTCATCCCATATTTCCACATGTTAACTTGTTTTGTTACTTGAAATTTTTCCTAGTCTAAATGTACATTTTAATCCATCAATCTTTCATTTATAGCAAATGACTCCAAATTTATAATTTTAATCCGTCAATGCTTTTTATTGGTATGTCAAAATACAAGACATTTAAAATGCACAATCATAATATAATTATCTGGAAACCTTCATACCCTGGAACATGTTAATTAAGTGCAATTTTTCTAAATCACAATTCTTATATGTATGCTCATATTATGCATATGAGTGAAATCATAAAATCATATTCTAAATGCACCAAATTCATTCTAATATGATGTAATTCATGTGACTAGGTAATCTAACACTCTAACTCTCAGTAGTTTTGGAAACCGACTATTACAATTCTCTCCTCTTTAAGAAATTTTGTCATCGAAATTCTTACCTAATTGATCAAATAGATAGGGGTATTGTTTCCTCATGTTTTCCTTAGTCTCCTATGTAGCTTCTTCTCTTAAATGATTTCTCCAAATAACTTTAACCAAAGGAATTACACGGTTTCTTAATTACTTAGTTTGATATCTAACTATTTAACTAGTTCCTCTATATAACTCAAATTAGCTGCAATCTCATCCTTCTATGTCGGTAATATAGATGCTAGATCTAACTGATATCTTTTTGGGCTTACTAACATGAAATACATGATGAATTTGAGACATTTTTCGAAGTAATGCTAATGGTACAACTCTCTCAGTAATCTCATAAGGATCGATATTTTAGGGCTTAACTTTCCCTTTTTACTAAATCTTGGCACTCCTCACTAGGGCTACACTCTAAAAAAATACCTTGTCTCCTACTTGGTACTCTATATATCTTCGATGCTGATCTATATAACTCTTTTTCCTATTGATAGTTGTGTATTAGTGTGTATTTTTCTAAGTATTTGGCATGTGTTTCTTGCATAATAACTTATAATTGCTGTGTTTTAGGATTTATTTTCTATGTTGATTTAGGGTAAGAATTCATATTTTGATGTAAGAATGGAGGGTGGCCACCTTTGTGATTTAGATAGAGGTCAAGAGAGGAGAAGAGAAGTGGAGGAAATATAATACAAGAACCTACAATCGTAGGAATCATGCTAAATCCTATGATCAATACCTAGCTTGAGGATACACATTTTTCTTTAGGTTTTCCTAACTATATAAGGATGTAAACCCCTAGAGCTGAGAGGCCATCTATGGAGACTTGCCTCCTTGAGAAAAAACACAGGCTTACAGTCTTGAGAGACGTAGATAATTAAGGTTTTTCATTCACAATTGGGCAAAGAGCATACCAATGCTTGATTTTCCAGATTCGGGCAAGGAAGAGGAGGAGTTTGATTCATTTAATTTTCTTTTGTTTTTTCTCTTCTAACATTTGAATGACAGATTATTTGATTATTAGGGATGTTAATGACATGATGAGTGGCTAATTTGTTTGTAGAGATTATGTAGTATCCCATTTTCCCATACTAAGGGTTAGAACCCTATAATACTGTACATGAGTACTATTGCTAAGATATTAGGAAATGCATTGCACGCTCATGCACAAAATTAACATACACACATGTAATTATTAATTTTTATACTCATTTCAATGAATGTGCATGCACTCATTTGACATATTCCAAGATATAAATTGTTTTCATGTGATTATGATGTGAATATTGAATATTTTGTCTTGACAATTGATTCGGTAAATTATATTATTGATTTAAAATTTTTGGTGAAATTTGAGAAAGTTTTTAGACTTTGGGTATTTTTGAACTAGGATAAATGCCAAGTGGCAAGAAAATTGATAAATGGTAGTCGAAATAAGTGACAATTGATAGTAGAAATTTTTGATAAGTAGCTTTAGGATTTAATGAAAAATGTTAAAGAAAATTGGGAGACAATTGGATTTGAAATTTGAAGACAAATGGACATGAGATTAAAAGATATGGGGTACAATATTAGAAGATATCAATTAAGAGGTAAGTGTCATAACACTTAGCAAGCATTTTAACCTAAGCTTTTAATCGACAAAACTCACCATTCAAAAGACCGTTCTTTGTTTTTAATTTCTCTGCTACGTGCTCTTGTTTTCTTCTCCTTTGTTTCTCCATCTCACAAAATTCATAACCTAATCCTTTTCACTTTGAGATTTCTATCATCTTCCACTTGTTTCTTCAAGAACTTTGTTGTCTTCATCACTTGTTACTAAAAGACCTAACCTGCTTCACCCTCCATCATGATGATCGTATGAAGCTTGGAAGCTAGGTTTTTTATGTGATTTAAAGAGCTTGAAGTTAAACAAGTAAGTGTAAAGCATTGTTCTTCATGGTTTGTTAAATAACAATTTTTATGATGATAGTTAGAGGTTGAATGATCATAATATAGCGATGAATGTATGTGGAAAAGTGGATGAAGAAATGAGAATATTGATATCTTATTTTTGAGTATAATTCTTAAGCTATTGTAGAGATGTTTATGAGATAGAATGATCATTATAATGGTCTAGAAAGAATGCAGAAATTTTATAAAGGGATGGTATTTTCATGCTCAATTTTTGATATAATAACATGGTTTTATTGGTTTTTATAAAGAAGAACTAGAATGAGTTTGAAGTTAAAGAAAAGGCCAATATAGTGTCTTGAAGAGAGAAGAACTAGGATGATAGTTAGAGATAAAATGAAGGTGATAATAGAGTTAAACGTGTACAGAAATTTGATGAACGTATGTATACATTGATGTTTTGTTTTCTTGTTTAGGATCAACCATAGATTATGATTTGTCTATGAATGATATTAACTTGAAATCAAGGTGTAAATGAAGAGAGAATAAAGATGAAATGTTGTAGAAATGATAAGTTAAACATAAGATGGTTTGGATGTAACATATAGTAGTTGAAAAACCTGGAAAATTGGTAGAAGATGGCTGGAATTCACGGCTTTACACAGCCAATGATTTTGGGAATGCTTCCACGATCGTGGGAAGGCTGGAAATTAATGGATGGATTAACCCACAATCGTGGGGAGGCCTCTACGATCATAGGAATGACCATTAATATGAATCCTCCTTCTTTTGTGTAATGTTTGAAAAAAAAATGGTTAGGTACTTTCTTATAATGCATTTAGGCTTAAATGAAGCTTGAAATGAACCTAATTTGGTGATGGATCAAGTGATGAAATATGTTATATGTTTAGGGTGATAATTGACATTATAACATAAGAATGGATTGTTATATATCAAGTATTCAAGTTTGGAAATTTGGAGATGATACACAAATAAAAGTGAGCTTATGAATGCTAATGTGGTTCAAAAGAGATGAGTAATGTGTCTAAAATAACCTCGGTGAAGTATTGATTGAGAAAATTTAGAATAAGCAAATATACTTGAGGTATAAACCTAAGAGTGAGCTAGACATATACAAATATAATGTTAAATGATCTTGAGATGTGAATTAAGGATACATGCACGAAATAGTCAAATTGAGCATGCATTATACATAATACATATACATATGTTTATGATTGAGTGTTAATGTGATTGTGCAAATTAGTAATGTGTAAATATGTATGTGTTGCATGTTATAGAAGCACAAATAAAGCGACAATATGTAGACATTGTCTGGACATCAAGCCAATAGCTATCTGGTCTGTACTGTGAGCAACTTAGATGTTCTCACTAATATTGTCTGTCTTTACTTAAATGTTAATTATTGAATTATAATTGATATGGATGAATTAATTCCGGACATTAATTGTTTGAGGCATTTGATCCATGAAAAATCACAGTGGAAGTGCTCATTGTATGTGAATTTGACATAAATAAGTGTACTCAACTTAATTGTCGAATGCCAGACTTAGGTTCGATGAAAATGTTAAAGTGAATGTGTAAAGTGAATATAAGTGACTGATTGAGCATATGAGATTTGATGCATTTCATTACATGAATGCATGATCAGATAAAGGCAATTGTGACCGGTGTCGCCAGTGAAAAAGAGCTTAAAGTCCAAAATGTGTTAAGAGCCTTTGGCCTACTATGTATAATGAGCCTCGTATCCCTAACGAATCTGGGATAGTTATTAGTGAGCCCGGTATCCACAATGGATATGGGACAATTAAAAAGGCACTCAGTCATAACAATGTAATAATTGAATGAGTCTTATGTGCATTGCATATACATTTGATATGTATGTTTAAATGACTGAAATGAATTTGTTTAAATCGCTCTAAGTGAGAAATGTGAATAATTGAACAAAATAGTATTTGATGCAATATGATGATTAGTAAAGTGATATGCCTTATGTGATAGTGTGAATTATCTATGAACTGGTTGTGTTATATGATAAGAGTGAGCACATTGATTATGACTTACTTATTGAGTTCACAAAACTCATCAAAATTGCAACGTGGCCTTTCAGGTATAAGAGAGGAGACTTAGTTACTAGGACATTCTAGAAGAACCCTAGTACTGCTTTTGGACTTGAGATATGGTTCAAAGATCGGTAAGCTGAGACTAAAGAATTAAATAGAGTTTTTGTAGAACTCCTCTTTCATATAGAATGTGTACAAGTGCAGTAGACTCTTATAATTTTGATGTTGTATATATGTGGATTATGTAGTGTAATGCTACAATGTAAAATGTGTTTTTATCAATGTTATAAGGAATTGAGTTCTATATACTGAATTATGCGTGTTTTAATTATGATGTCATGATATAAGTGAATGCGATTGCTCTAGTGCACTGCTTCCACTGGGCATACACCTACATCTGATTCATATAAGGGCACGTGTCAGATGGGAGTGGGGTGCTACAAATTACTTTTAAACTTCTTGTTGAACTTCCATTTTATTGATTTGAATGAATGACGTCTTTGATGAATGATATACTTATACCTTGCTATATATTGAGAGGTTGAGTTGGGTAATTTATGTAAGATTGTACAGTGAGAATTGACACTTTATAGACCTACATTCATCAAGTTAATTAATTAGTTAGAGAGAGATCTTGGCTAATTAGTTGATCACCTATAGAATAACTTAATAACTAGTTAAATTGGTGGATTGATTTTGTAGAATGAGAGATTGCTTAATCATCTCCATTTATTTTGGCTAGGGACAATAATTACACCTTAAGAGAGGGTAATTAATACATTAGGACATCTTGGATGAGATACAATTCAATTAACAAAATAGGAGGGAGGTAAGAATCTTGAAATCTAAGTTTCTGCATTTTTGCACTATCATTTATACATTTTTAGTTGTTTAATTTAATTTAATTTTCCAGTTTATTTCCATAAAAAATTTGGTTCTTAAACAAAGATCAATTTGAATTAAGTGGTGCCTAAGCATAATCCTTGTGGGATCGATATCTACATTTTATTCCAAGTCATGACCCGTATACTTACAATTTTGATCGTAAAACTAGTAGTTGTTTCACAATCAACAAGTTTTTGGCACCATTGCTGGGGATTGTTTGTTTAGCATCTTGTTTAGTAGCAAAGAGTTATCTAATATCACAAGGCATGAACGAGAGTTAAGAAGAGCAAAGCACCATGACATTATGCAAAGAAATATGGAAGAAGAAGGAGAGAAAGGAGGACCTAAGAGGACACTGATGGACTTTATGAGGCCAGGTTTCAGTCCTTAAGGAGTTGCACGGCTAGTGATTCAAGTTAATAATTTCAAGATCAATCAGACACTCCTCAATAAACTTCAGAGTAGTGTACAATTTTATGGGCTGTCCAATGAAGATCGCAATGATCTTCTTGTAAATTTTTTAGAGATCTGCGACACTTTCAAGTTTTAAGGATGTCTGACAATGTCGTGAAGTTACGGTTTTTTTCTTTAACCTTGAGATATTAGGAAAAGGTCTAGTATAACTCGCTCAATTTAGGGTTAATCACTACTTGGGAGCAACTAGCCCAAGCATTCTCTGCTAAAAACTTCTCGTTGACCAAAACAATAAGAATCATAAAGGAAATCACAAATTTTTGACAGAGTGATGGGAAGTCTTTATATGAAGCTTAGGAGAGGTTTAAAGAATTACAAAGAAGTTGTCCCCAACACAACCTTCCCAGGGAGTTCCTGTTACAAACGTTCTACAATGGTGTAAACCAAAGCACAAAAGGAACCATAGATGCATCTGTTAGAGGTTCTTTGAGGAGAAAGACTATTGATGCAACTTATGACCTTTTAGAAAAGTTAGTGAATAATAGTTGTATGTGGTAAATTGAAAAGAGTAGATAGGGGAAAAAAGAGCAAAAAGATATGATCCTAATTGACTATGTTATAGCTTTACATGCACAGATAATAGCCCTTACCAAGTATTTGAGCAACATGGAAGGAGCATCTTCATCTACGGCCAAAGCTATGCAATTACAGCGTGAGTTATGTAGGCAAAACAACAATGGCTCAAATGAATGTTTCATGTTGGGAGCCAATGGTACAGAATAGTTCAATTACTTGAGCAAATCACAAAGATGTAATAATCCCTAGTTTAACACTTATAATCTAGGGTGGAAAAATCACCCAAATTTCTTATGGAGTATTAACAATACAGGTGGCTAAGCAAGACTACAAGGACCTCCTAGATTTCAGCAAGACCAACTTGGATATATGGAGAGCAAAATGGAAAAGCTAATGGATATCTTGGGGACCAAACTAGCAAGTCAAGAAGAGAACCAAAAGAAGATGTTTTCAAGCTAAGAGGAGAGTTAAAAGAGGATGGAGGCAAAGTTTGATCAGATTATGAAGAACCATGCCTCATCCATCCATAATTTGGAGGTTTAGGTAGGCCAACTTACTAATGTTTTGTCTTCTAGAAGTATAGGTCGCCTACCAAGCAATACTAAGGCTAACCCAAAGGAAAAAATTAAGGCTATTACACTTCAAAGTGGCAAGCAAGTGGAGGAACTAAGTGTGCAAAAGGATAGCCAAGAAAAAGGGAAAAGCAAGGAGATAGAAGAAGATAAAGAAGAATAGAGGCCTTGTGTACCACCACCATCCTACAAGCCTAAACTTCTATAACCACAGAGAGTGAGACAACTTCAGGTGAACACTCAGTTCTCCAAGTTTTTAGAGATACTAAAGAAGTTATAGATTAACTTATCATTATTGGAAACCTTGGAGTGCAAACCCAAGTATGCAAAAGTTCCTTAAGGACATACTCACACATAAACACATTTAGGAAGACAATCATATGGTAACTTTGACAAAAAATTGTAGTTCGATCATATGAAGCCAAATGCCTTCAAAACTACAAGATCCAGGGACTTTTATTATTCCATGTGTTATTGGTGATTTTGAATTTTCTAAATGTTTATGTGATGTAGGTGTAAGTATTAACTTGATGCCTTTGTTTGTTTTCAGGAAATTAGGACTAGGAGATGTAAAGCCAACATCCATACTAATTTAACTTACAGATCAGTCCATCAAGAGGCCATTTGGGGTTGTACAAGATGTGTTAGTAAAAGTGGACAAATTTATTATTCTTGTTGATTTTTTTGTGTTATATTTTGAAGCCAATAGAAATTGTAAACTAATTTTGGATAGGCCTTTTATGAATACTAGTAGGGCATTAGTTGATGTGCATAAAGGGAAACTTGTGTTGAGAATTGGTGATGAGTAGGTTGAATTTAATATATCAAAATCTTTGAAGAAACTAATGGATGGTAATGTATGTATGAAAATTGATGTTATGAATGAGTGTGTGAAAGAGGTTAAAGAGGAAGTTGATGAAGCTATTGAAGTGCACAAGGATAAGAGTGTGAAAGAAGAGGAATTATGTGAGGAAGTTGATCTAGAGAAGCTAGAGAGAGCAGATACACCCACACCACCTTCCATTATTAAGCCCCCAATTTTAGAGCTTAAACCCTTACCTTTCCACTTAAGATACACCTTTTTATGTAAGAACCACACCCTACCCATCATTATCTCTGACAAATTAGATTATGATCAATAAGAGAAAGTGGTGGAGATCATTAAGAAGAGGATGAGAGCCATGGGGTGGCAAATTTTTGATATTAAGGGGATTATCCCCAATGTAGTGATGCATAGAATTAACCTAGAAAAAGGATGTGAAACTATGAGGGAAAGATAGAGAAGATTAAATCCAAACATGCAGGAGGTAGTGAAACTTTTGGATGTGGGGATCATTTACCCTATTTTAGATAGTGAGTGGGTGAGTTTGGTACATGTGTGCCTAAAAAGAGTGGCATGATAGTGATAGAGAATGAACATAGTGAAAAGATTTGTACTAGGACCATCACAAGATGGAGATGTGTATTGATTACCAGAAGCTTAATTTGGCCCCTAAGAAAGACCATTTTCCTTAACCTTTTGTGGACTAAATGATTGAGAGGGTGGTTGACCATGCATTTTACTATTTTCTTGATGGATATTCAGGGTACAATCAAGTGTTTATA
The DNA here is from genome assembly GCA_027563595.1 of Erythroxylum suave. Classification (NCBI taxonomy): domain Eukaryota; kingdom Viridiplantae; phylum Streptophyta; class Magnoliopsida; order Malpighiales; family Erythroxylaceae; genus Erythroxylum; species Erythroxylum suave. The sequence goes on from JAOSBN010000179.1 coordinate 28,336,060, forward strand.
TACTTGGAAGACTAAGAGAAAACCACTTTCATTTCTCCTTATGGTACTTTTGCTTATCGAAGGATGCCTTTTGGTTTATGCAATGGACTTGATACATTCCAAAGGTGTATGATGGCTATATTTGTGAACATGAATGAGAACTCCATAGAGGTATTTATGGATGACTTCTCTGTTTTTGGAGTTTATTTTGATCATTGCTTATCTAAATTAGATAGAGTGCTTAAAAGATGTGAGGAGTCTCTTCTAGTCTTAAACTGAGAGAAGTGTCATTTCTGGTACACATATTCTCTAATTCAACCACAATATATTATTTCTCAACTCAAACTCAAAACTTAAATTCTGTTTTAACTTCTCTACAATCTTCACTACTTCTGGGTCTATGCTTTGAGCTATTCCAATCCTTTTATGCAATACTGGTCTAAGCTTCAACGTAGCTAACAATGCTTCATTTTTTCCCAAACTTAGCTCAACATTCAGAACTCTTAGTTGAACTAGATTTGGTAACCTCAGTGCTTGAATTTGTGCTACACTGCTATTTGCTTTCCTTCTTAATGCATCAGCTATAACATTAGCCTTACCTGAACGATACTCTATCATGTGATCATAATCCTTAAGCAACTGAATCCACCTTCTCTATCTCATATTAAGTTCCTTTTGACTTAATAGATTTCTCAAACTTTGATGATCTGTAAAAGTCAGAAACATTTTACCATATAAATGATGTATCCAAATTTTCAAAACAAACACTACTACAGCAAGCTCTAAATCATGAACTGGATAATTAAACTCATAAGGCCTTAACTGTCTCCATTAGCTGTCTAGGAAGATCTTGTGGCTTTCTCTCATATAGCTCACGCTTAACCCTCTTTATCCATACTGCACCCTAATGACATTTATAGGTTAAATTATGAGTTGTTAATTAGATGATTTGTGTATGTTTAGGTTTAGAATTATGTTAGTATGATTATATGTTTTGTGTTTTATAATGTTATGTGGTCTGAAGCATGTTATTGAGCTTTAATTTTGTGTGTTTGAGGTGTTTTTACGTGTTTTTTAGTGTTTAAGATCAAGTAAGGAAGATTGGAGAAGTTTGGCTTAAAGCTTAGAGGAAAACTTAGGACCATGATCGTGACAAAAGTAGCCAGTCATGGTCTCTACCGTGACACCCTTGTCACGATTATGATAGAAGCCAAATAGCACTAGGTCACGATTATGATAGAAACTCAATTTCAAATGTCATTATCATGACACACTTGTCATGATTGTGATAAGTGCAAAATAGACATGAGGATCTACTTTTATTTCTATTTTGGAGGGTTATTTGGAATTTTTGGCCTTGGTAAAACCTAGTTTTTACCTTCAAAGGAAAAAATTATATAAGAGGAAAATAAAATGACCTAATCAAGAGAGCCTCCATTTTCCACTTTTGGAAAGAACCAAGGAAGAGGAGAGAAGAAGGAGTTGATGTTGTTGCTACCACTCCCAATCCATTCCAAGTTATCTTTCTCAAATCATCTTGTTGTTTCTTTCGCTTGATGTATAAGATAGATATGAGGATGGTGAATTTGTGTTTGATGATGTTCTAAACTCTTTTTGGGATTTGTTTTTAAATCAATGTTAATTTGATTGTTTTTTTATCTTAATATATTGGGTATTGTGATTGTTTTTCGTCTTTGCATGCTTCGGTAACAAATTGAGAGAGTGAACAAATACCAAAATGATTAGGTTGGGTAAGGAGAGTTAACAACCTAATAGATCACACAAACAATCAAATCAATAATTTCTTCAAAGAAAGATCTCATGTTAAGACTCGATTGTTTATTAGAGTGCTTAAAATCTAATTGGAATGTGGGTTGTTTTTATTAATTGAGATATTGCAATTTTAGTAATTCGATTCAATTACGTTTTAATCATTAGAACAAGAGAGGGAAAATCCACCCTTCAATTTTTGATTTTTTGATCATCAATTTATTATATTCATTTTTGGTTTCCTTATGTTAATTTTATAATTTCATTTTCAATTGATCCATATCTAATTTTTAAATTTTCAGCTCAATTTTTTTCATTTTTATAACAAATTTTAGACTTTAGACAAGTAAGAGTTTAATTAGTTCACTAATTTCTCGTGGGATCGACGCCTCAACTACTATGCTTACGACCCCTGCACTTGTGGAACATTAAGGGTTTTATAGAATTAAAGATTTTTCAACACCTAACATACATCTCCCCTTTTGACTTTGAATGTATGAATCAAATATTAAATCTTCCACTTTTACTTCTTTGACTCGATCAATATAAAGACATGGATAAATAATGAGAAAGCTAGATATTCATTAAACTAGAAATCAATCAATATATACTACATCCTATGTTTATCCTATCTAAATCTATATCCCTACTAGTTCACAGTCTTATAAATAATATAAGCAAAAATGAATTCATTATTCTTGAAATTTTGAATTTTCAAAGAATTGTAGTTGAAATCTTCCTATATCATCAAAGAAAGACATAGTATTGATAAAAACCAATGTAGAAAAACTTCAAATCAATTCTAGAATGTTTATTAGGAAAAGAAATCCCTCCTTTTTGCCTCCTTTTTTCTTTAAAACATAAAATACTATCTTTAATAAGTTACATGACTCTGAACATAGGTCTATATTGGTAGTCATATTCTTAGAGAAATTATTTGAAAATAACAATGCCAATATCAGTACCTACTTGAGACCATGTATCGCACTTTAGTTTTCATCTATAGGATAACACGAGGGTGTGTAAACTGCACTGGAGAAATAGAAGTTACCGCCTTAAACATAAAACCCGATATGGTGACATATAGGGTGCCCTTTTTTATGGTCCCTCTCAAATTCTTCCAAAATTGCTCCAATTTGTTCTAAGTTTTTTCCATTTTTTTCTTCTTTTCTATGTATAAGTATAAGTAAGGCCTAAAATAATCATACTTCTTAAATTAAAAATTGCTCTAATTTGTTTTAAGGTTTCTCCATTTGTTCTTCTTTTCTATTTATAAGTCTAATTGAGGCCTAAAATAGTCATACTTCTTAGATTAAGTACCAAATTCTTCAAAATCATCAAAAATGCAATCAACGTTATGAAAATAGTGCTAAAAGTAATGTATATCTAGCGTATACCATAGATTAAGATATTTTTCATCGTATATTAATTATTGCTCAATTACATTCTTTAGATAAGAAATTGTTGATTAAATTTACCAAGACTTAATTCACCCTCTCCCCCAATCCCTACTTAAGTGTAATTAGGGACTAAGTGTATGGAAAATTTTGATTATTTTGAGAGGTAAGATAATTTAATAGAAAAAATGTCTAATATTTTTATAAAAAAAACTAATCAAAAGTGAAGAAATTAATAAAATTTATTTTATACATTAGATCTGATTTATAACCCATTTTTTAAAGTTTTCGAGTAAAGATAAAAATCTTCTTTTATATAAACGACTCTTCTTAAAATAAATTAAATTATGAAATTTTATATGGTATTAGAGTAGGCTCTAAAAGCCAATATCTAAATAAGAATTGAGATTAAAACAACAAATCAAAAATAATATATGCTTACTAAAGAGTAAGTATAACTAACTTAAATAGAATGTAAAAAAAAAATGCTTGCAAATTGCAAGTAGGATATGATTCTATATTCGAACTATAAACTTGGTCAAATAAGATAATTTATAAAGTTATTGCTCAAATAGCTTAAAAACTAAAAGGGAATAAATGTTCAATACAAAGAGGGAATGTTAAAAAAATTAATGAGCTCAAGTGGCTTAGAAACTAAAAGGGAGTAAATGTTCAATGTAAAGAGGGAATGTTAAAAAAATTAATGAACCCCACATTAACAATTAACAAAAGAAATGAAGTATTTTTATATAAGAAATAATTCATAACTTATTGCTTTAGGGTTTTGGGTTAATAAATAAGTCCTTTTATATACAAATCACTCTTCTTAAAATAAAAATAGTTACAAAAATTCATAAAATTAAAGACAAAAAGGAAAAAAGTTTAAAGAGATTAAATAAGAGAAGTAGGCAATAATTTAGTAAAGAAGATGAGAATAGATGGTTCTTTTGCCTCTCCATTTCCTAGAATAAGAAAGACCCTTTCTTATTTGGGGTATACAATTGAGTAATGAATAATCCTTCTCCTTGATCTAATGGCCTATGTTTTAACTTCCTTTTTATTTTTTTAAACTAAATTTCATCCTTTAAAATTTTAATTTTTAATCAATTAAAGAAATTCCCTAAAATTTTGCTTTAGTTCTTTCTCTTTAAGTAAAAACCTTAAAAATATCTAAAAATATTAAAATTACTATAATTACAAGTTATGATATCTTTTGTTGATCCAAACTTTTAAAAGTAAAATATAATATTTTAAAAACTATTAGAAAAGAATTAAAAATAAAGTATGCAAAAAATACAATTAAAATAAAATGGTTACTAATTAATTTATATTATGGACAAATGTTTGAAATTAAAATTTAATTAAAATATTTATGATTTAAAGTGAATAAACTTTAAAATGGTAGTAAAGAAAATTAAAATGTTCTTACGAACAATGATGATGTCTTCTTATTCGAATTTGTGAGTTTTGAAGAAGCAAAACTGGTAGTCTAAGTTGGACCCTAGTATGCTCAAAATAAGCCCCTCTTGTTACTAATTTAAAGGCTTGGTCTTAACCTTGAGGAACTTAAACAAGATTAAATTCCTATTTGGATCTAACTTCAATAGTTTCCTTTTGAATATTGGACTAATAGTGGCACTGGTCATCTTGCAAGCTACATTAGCAGGCCGTTTCACATGGATCAATCAACTGTAGAGATCAGGCGCATCAACTATGAAAGAATTTACATTTTAGTTACCTCATTATCTAATTTATCCGAGGTAATACTATTTATCATGCTTAGAGAAGACATGGAACCTATCAAGGACCAATTAGAGGGCACGTATGCATGAAAATCTCAACTCAAGAAGAACCAAATCTAGAGACCAATAGGAAAAGTTTTCAAGATAAGAAGTCATTAGGAACTTATGGAGATCAATGCTAACGAGACAATCCAGCCATCTACAGTGGACAAAACTATAATTAATGTATCTTGTATTATTACCAAGTGAGTGAAAGAGTTGGAAACTAACAATACTTCCCTATTATAGACATAAAATTGTAGAGAATAACCCAAGTGATACTCCTACTAAATAAAAGCAGTAGAAGGAAAAATGATCAAGAATTTGAAATTGTCACCAGAAGGAGATCTAATATGAAGCAGAAGTCTTCCCTAGGAGAGAATACTACATGATCATATTATCCTAGAATGTTAGAGGAGAAAATGCTCTTAGTAAAAAGATGATGATTAAAAGCAGTAGAAGGAAAAATGATCAAGAATTTGAAATTGTCACCAGAAGGAGATCTAATATGAAGCAGAAGTCTT
>JAOSBN010000179.1:28353028-28364633 GCA_027563595.1 Erythroxylum suave
ATTATAATAATAACATTAACTAACTTCATAAGATTAATCAAATTAATTATATTAATACTTATTATTGATAATTAATAAATACCCAAAATATTAGTAACAATATAACTAATTATATTAATATTTATTACTAATAATGATTATTCATAATTAATGAGAATATTTAAATAGACAACAAATTCACAATTAAATGTTTAATTCTAAAATTTCAAACTAATCTCATTTACTTACAATTTCTCTTATTTACTAACAATAACACATACAAACAATAAATAAACCAATAATTACAGAAAAAATCGTAAACACTAACATTCACATTTAATAGTAAAAGCATGCTTTTCTTATAGAAATAACATAATAATAACAATGTTTACCTCAAACAACGCACTATATGTAAGATAACTACAGAAAAGGGGCCGAAAACTTCAGGAGAATGAGAGTGAAACCGCAGGGAAGAGAAGAGAAATGAGAGGCGGAGGGGGAGGGGGGGTCGGCGCGGGTTATAAAGACACCCATTTACCGACAGAATGGAGTGTTCCGTCGGTAAAGTAGGGTTCCACATCAGCACGACGATGGCGTTGCCGACAGTTACTGAGGGAACACTTCATTCCGTCGATAAATGGGCGGAATAAATAGACGGAAATAACTCAAATACCGACGGAGCTCTCATTTTGTTGGTAAACTATTTATTCTAGAAGAATCTCGACCGCTGATTCGACGTTTATCGTCGGAATGAAGAGCTTCGTCGGTGATTGGGTTACCAATTCACTGACAGTACGCTTATTTCCGTCGGTAATCCAAGTTGTTTTTATTTCATATTATCAATTCACCGACGGAGTAACTTATTTCGTCGGTAATACAAGATGGTTTGGTTTAGATTTACCGACGGTGAGCTTATGTCCATCGATAATACAGGTTTTTGTCTTTCAAATTTGCCAATTCACCGACGGTATAACTTATTTCGTCGGTAATACAATTTGTTTGTTTCAGATTTACCGACGGAAGTAACATAGCCATCAGTAAATAATCTTAATCCACATGTCAACGACGAAAAATGCTTTCCGTCGGTAACGTTGATTCAGATTTACCGACGGTTTATATAGTTCAGTCGGTATATATACCGATCGTAACCTTTCCGTTAGTTTTTGTCCGTAGCCAAAAAATTGCGCGAACTTTTCGCGCATATTTCTTAACGGTAATGACGCTGTCGTCGCTATATTCTGTTGCAGATATTGCTTGATATTTTTTGCTCCATCTGTACCAACGGATACTCTATTTCCGTCGCTAATCCTAGTGAGTTACCGACAGAAATAGTGTTTCCGTCGGTAAATAGCGGCGGAATGTTTTCCGTCAAAAACATTCCACCGCTATTCTGTAATTTTCTTGTAGTGATAGTTTCAAATAAGTAGAGTGATAAATGAAGATATGATGAAAACAATTTGAGCAATAGCATTTATGTAGAAAAAAAAAGTAGATAGTGAATGCAGAAACTGATGTTAGCCGTGTATGAATGTTGTTTTGATGATTATGTTTAAAGTTGAATCTCGAGTTGTGTTTTTATAGTAAGTTGTGTTTTTGGTGTTTATATTTGATCTTGCATTTGAGATGTTTAGAGTTTAGGGAAAAGCATGAAATTGAAAACTATATGATGAAATGAGGTTATTAATAGACATGGAAAAACATACATGTAGAAAAGTCGATGAATATATATATGCTCTGTTCTTGTTTACTTTTGATATGTGGAATTATTTGTGAGTGCTTTGTGATGATCTTAAATGAATTTAAAGATAAGGAAAATGAATTTGGTAAGGTTAAGATATAGAGATGAGTTAAAAGAGATGATAGTGTTGATGAAAATGGGAAGATACAGAAGATAGAAAGAAAGTGCAGAAAAATGGAATTTACGTGTTTTAGTATACGGTTTTTTTTATGTCTAAGTTTGAACCTTGGATTTTTTAGTTTTTTTTTTGTTGAGCTGAAATAGTAGTAGGAAAGTTGGTTTATACAATGGATGTATTAGTTATGAAGTGTAAAAGTGGTAAGTGGAAGAGAGGAAGAGGAGTGAAGAAATGCAGTTTACAGTTAAGAAAATGAAGACTTGAGTTTTAGAGAGAGAAAAGGTGGTCATTGCATGTCTGAATTATGAACTAGAGTATTTCATTGAACAACTCTAAGTCTTTTGGCTATAACATTTTCATTTGAACTCCAAATGACTTGAAACTTAGATCAATGGATTCCTAAGACATTTTTCTTTCTCCCCATAAAAATTTAGAGCTATCTGTATTGATTTGAAAGTGATTAATAAGATGAAAGTGGGAAAGTCTGCTGGAATGTTATGAACTGGAGCATTTTCATGAATATGCTTCGGTGTTCTGATTATAACTTGATCTGTAGATTTCTAAATGAATTGATTCTTGATTTATATTAAACTAGAAATATATTTATACAACGTTCTTGAAGAATTCAAATTTTAATTCTATCTCTAAGACTGTCAAAATTGGCATGAGATTGAGTCCTAACCTAGGTTGCAGCACTACCAGGGACAGAAAACATGTCCTGTGGTTGTTGAATAAACTGTATTGATGTAGATAGAATTAGGCTAAGATTTCTACACCAAAGTTGTAGCTTACTATCTGAGCTTTAAATTGGTATAAAGTTTGTAATTTTTGGATATGGAAATCAAGAGATATGGGTTGTACAACTTGAATGCATAATCATACCTTAGCCAAAATTTCAAATGTGTACTTTCTATTGTATTTTGAGCATAAATCATAGAATAATGAACCAAATTGAATGAACTTGATATCAATAGAGACTTAAGACAAAGGAGAATAATTTGTTAGAAGGAATTTTTACCAATTCCTTCACTTTCCTGATTAAATTAATTGTTCAAAATGGACCCGAAAGTATACCTTTAAATAAACTGAGTTAATAAATTGAATGTGGATATCTGAATGATTTTTATAACTAGATTGCTAATAAGAAACCTAGAATTGTCATGAACATGCATTGAACATATTTAGTAGACATGAATGTGCATAAATATAATTGTGCAATATTGTGATATATGAATGTATTGTCTGTGTAGAGGAACGCATTGAACGACAACATCCAAACATTGCTGGTACTTTAAGGCAATAGCTGTTTGGAGCATACTGTGAGTAACCTAAAATAGTCTCACCTTATTGTTTTGTACATTATTGAACTGTATTGTATTGAACTGTATTATTGTGCTGATTGTGTACTGGATTCCAGACAATATTTGTCTGAGCATTTTGATGCATGAGAATGATATTGGAAGTGCTGATTGAATGTGAATGTGTCTGCCTAAATGATTGTCTGATTCTCAACTGAAAAATTGAATGCTGGACCTAGTCCAATGACCACTACTACTGTGACTGTTACTGAAATTGATACTGGGACTGACAAACTGTTATATTACATGCAAATGAAAGTGATTGAATTTTATGACTAAATTGTGGCATGCACTTCATTCTGATGCACGTAATATAAAGGAGTTATGACTGGTGTTGCTACTAATACTATTATTGATAAGAGCTTTAAGCTCCCGCATATAAGGTTTGAGCCTATGGCTCACTGTGATCAATGAGTCATTGACTGACTGACTGAGCACGATAATTCGGGATATTGTAAAAGCACACAGTCACAACAATATAAAAATGAATGCGAGTCTCATAGATATTGCATCCACATATAATGTGAATTCATTGAATGATTTGCAAAGCTGTGTGAATGTCATTATTTGATTGAACTGTTTAACTGAGAAATGAGTTATCTGTGTTAGTATTTGATACTTGTCGAGTGGATTTGAACTGTATGATTACATATTATAATTGATCTTGTTTTATGATATGAGTGAACCATCGAGGATGGTTACTCTACTAAGTTCGCAAAACTCATCAAAATTGCACCGTTGCTTTTCAGGTTCTAGAGTGAGACAACCTAGCTTCTAAGACCCTGTAGAAGCATATTTTGTGCAGTTGTTACATTCAGATTTGGCTTAAAGGCCAGTCAGCTGGGATTGAGGACAGTTGTTTCTTTTAAGTTTATAGTATTTGGTGTGTATTGAGTTGTTTATATTCATAGGACAATGTTATATAAACATGGATGATATTTTACTATATGAAACAATGTAAATTATGGTTTTGATATAATGCGATAACATTTTTTGTTTAGAAAATGTGTGATTGATAGTTTAGTGTATGATGCCATGTTATGTACAGTGTAGGTGAGATAGTTTACATGTCATTTCTGACAGGCATGTATAGATGTATCTGATGGACACACGTGCATATGTCCGTTGGGAATAAAGTGTTACATATAGGCTCCTAAAAACTTGCAAATTGCTTATTACCCAAAAAAAACATTAAGTGGCTACTCAGAGGTGTTATAAGAATAAAAGAAATAGTTAGAGAGGATATTTACTAACAGGGGTATTTGTAAATTTATAACAATCAATTAGGTTTGCAGCCTAAATGTATATTAATTAACAATAACAAATTAAGTGAACAAACCATAATTATGAAGATCGCTAGCAATAAGGAATTAAATGAAAAGAGGGTCAAAGACCTTTTCTTTTAGTGTGATAAGAATTAGAGCCCAAGCCACAAGTGTAAAAGAGTGATGCGTATGTATATGGTTAAGAAAGACCTTTAGGAGGAAGGCAAGGAGAAGAAGTTTAAAGTAGAAAAATAACGAACAATCTCCTTATAAGACATAGTAGTTGTGGTTTTTTCAAAATATCAACAAAGGAAAGTATATACAAAATACAGAGGGAGAAACATACACATTGACCAATGGTGGGAGTAACCACAAGTTCATTAATAAGATGTTAGTAAGTAAAAAAGAAGGTAATGAGAAGGAAAAATAATTTTTAAGTAGATGTTTGAAGGTTAATTATCAAAAATTGTGTAAATTTTTTTGTTACATTATGAGGAATCATTAGTTCTTGAGTAATTCTATGTTTATTGATATTAAAGGTAGTGATGTAGTGCTTATTATGCAATTTCTATCCACATTGAAGTACATTATTAAAGGAGATGAAAAGTTTTGAGTGGAAGGGCAAACTCGTTGAACCAAGCAGTAGTAATGATAAGGGATCAACTAAAGTGATTAGTAGGGGAATGAATGAGTGGGAGCAAGGTACTAAGTATATAAATATAATGGAGAAGTACCAAATAGTGTTATTATGAATCAATGATAAAGAATCACAAATGTTAGTGAAAAAACAAAGGTTTTATAACAATTGTTACAGGAATTTGATGACATATTCAGGGAGTCTAATGGATTGCCACAATCTCAAGTTTAAGACCATTAAATTTTGTGAAAGCAAGAAATTGAGGTAGAAAACATGAGATCTTATAGGGATGTCAAAGTGCAAAATGTAGCTATTTAAAAATTAGTTAATGAAACATTAAAACAAAGAGTTATACAAGAGACGGTGAATGGATTTTCTTCTCTAATAATTTTAGTTAGAAGAAGGATGGATCATGACAATTTTGTGTAGCTTATAAGGCCCTTAAGAGAAATAGTGTTAAGGATAAGTTCCATATTCTACTAATTGATGAGATATTAGATGAACTTTGTAGGGAAAAATACTACATACACTAAACTAGATCTCAAGGTCCACTACCACCAAATTATGATGTTTGAGGGTGACAATACATAAAATAGCATTCAAGAGACATGCAAAGAATTATAAATCTCTCGTTATGTCATTATGCCTCACTACTACCTTAGCCACATTTCAAAGTTTAATGAACTCTATCTATAATTGTTGTTTAGGAGGTACATGTTAGTCTTCTTCAATCATATTCTAATTTATAGCTATTCATTGGAATAACACTTAGGTCATCTTTAAAAGGCAGTGTTGGTTTTAAGACAACATTTATTATATGGAAAAAAATTTGAAAATGCTCTGTTACAATAAGGCAAGTAAAATATTTAGGGAACATTATCAATGCTAAAGGAGTTGCTATTGGCCTTAAACAAATGCCTACAACTGTTACTTGTCCTATAACCTCAATCCTTTAAAAAATTAACAAGTTCCTTAAGAATATCGGGCTATTACAAGAGATTTATACACGAGTATGAAAAAAACTCTTGATAACTTTACTTAAAAAATGCATTTGTGTGGTCAACTGAAGTTGAATCAACGTTCACAATTATGGATGAAATGTTGGTTAAAGCTCCAATTCCAGTAAAAATAAATGGTTATTGAAGATAATGCCTATAGGGAAGAAATTAGGCCAATATTGTTGTAGGAGGGTCATCTAGTTCCATTTTTTTGTACAACTTTATCTTCAAAGTACATAAATTTGTTGACTTATAAAAAGTGTTGTTGGCCTTAGTAAGGGAAACTTGACATTGGTTGTATTATTTGGATGGTTTACATTTCATAATAAAGACTAACCATAGAGTTTTAGGTATTTATTAGATTAGAAGATCACTAACCATTTTTTATATATATGGTTATTGAAGATTTTGAGAATTGGTTTTAAGAATGGTTATAGGAAAGGAGTCGATAGTAACGTAGTTAATACCTTATCTCAAGTTTCTAGCATTGAATTATGTAATATGTTAGTTTCCATTATCTAGACTAATTTGTTGTAACAAATTCAAATCATTTAAAACACAAATAAGGTACTACAAGCATTAATTTCCAAGTTAAGAATGGTAAAATTGTTCATTCATTCTATACTTTGATAAATGATAATTTGAATGAAAAGGTAGGCTAGTTATTGATCAATAACATAGATCTAAGAAAAGTTATCATTTCAACATTTCATAATTCAGTGGTTAGGGAACATTTTGGGGTCCTTCGTACTTATAAAAATTTAAGGTTATTTTTATTTTTATTTTTTTGGAAATGAAAGCAAGGTGAAGTAAGAGAATTTGTTTAAAAGTGTGAAATTTTCCACAAAAGTAAGTATGTGAACTTATTATTATTGTAACAAAATTATAGCCTTTTACTATATATGTTTAGAAATGGACAAATGTGAGTTTGGATTCAATAGAGGGAATGCCTAGAGTCAAATGGTTATTCTGTCAATGGTTAACTACTTTAGTAAGTAAGATCATTTTATTCCACTATTTCATCCTTATTCGGGAGCTAAGGTGGCTCAATTGTATATGGATTATGTTAATAAATTACAAGGTATGCCTTTAAGGATCATGTAATTAGGATCTAATTTTTATAAGTGCCTTTTAGAAGAAGTTCTTTCAACTTCAAGATATTCTCTACATTCATCCAAAACTTATCATCCTCAAATAGATGGCCAAACTAAGGTCATATCTGCAGTGTTTATACACATCACTAGTGTCAATGGTTAGATATAGCTAAGTAGGGTTATAACATTACTTTTCATTCCACCATCCAATGTAATCCTTTTGAATTTTTTTATGGATATGCTCCTCTAGTCCATATTCCTTATGTAACAAGTGATTCGAAGTTGTTAATGGTGTACCAAGCATTGAAAAATAATAAAATCGAATTGAAATTACTTTAATTTCATACAGTAGAGTCCAAAATTGAATGAAATAATTGAATGAAAGAAAATAGCCAAAATAAGAATTTAAATCAACTAGGTTTATGAGAAACTTCTTTATAGAGACAATATAACTTTTACTGACACACAATCATAAGTTATCACTACTAATATTTAGACCCCTTCAAGTTTTACAGTGCATAAATCTAATAGAATACAAATTGCAACTATTGGAGAATTCTAGAATTCACTCTACTTTTCATGTTTCTTAGCTCAAGTTACTTATTTACACATTATTAAGGTTAGTTTGACTATGCCATAATACTTCTCAATTCCTTTCAAGTTATTGATGGCTATTAAAGAACATCAGTTGGTGTATAGGATAAACCGACCAATTGTTCAAGTTTTGTTATTGTAGCTGATTGATGATGATATAATTTATGTAATTTGTAAGTACTATAATAATGATACCTTGATATTAAATAGGTGGATAAGATTATTGAGAAGGAACATAATGATATATTTGAAATGTAGCAAGAAAGGAAGGAGAAGAATATCAGTAATCGAATGAGAGATGATATAGTTTAAGTTTAGTAGTTAGACTCTGAAATAGCCACAAGTAATGAATTCATTTTCTTATTATAATGGCTATTATATTCATTATATAAATGATGTACATTGGTTGATGGAAGATAATATCTAACTGATTCTTGTTTTTCTCTCTCAATCTTCTTTGATCATCATGACATTTCCAATTCCTAATTAGAGTAGGGTTCATAAATAGTAAAGACTGCAACATATTTTGTTTAAAGAGAGGAAAAATTATGATACATGGATGAGATCAACTTTCTAACAAGTTCTTTGGAAAACCTATCAATAGATGAAGCAACACCATAAAGTAATATTCAAATTTTATATACAAGTTTCAACCCTTAACTGGCCGCAATTCTTTATTTGTGGATTGAACAAATTTTTCTCAAAGGAACAAATGTTTTATATCTCATCTGTTAGATCATATCCTACCTTTTATTTTCTTATGCTTAAAAACTGAGGCAAAAGATCCAAGATAACATCCCCAAAAAAGAAAAATCTTATCAACATCTAAGACTGTAAACTAATTTCTCATGATAATGGGATATTTATAAGATTATGAACATATTCTCATTATATGTGGGAGAAGCATTAGGGATAATGTTCTTTTAATGCAAGAGTTAATAAAAAATATCAAAAAATAATGCCATCAAAAGTTAGTACTATGAAAATAGACATACATAAAACTTTTGATTCTGTTGCTTAGAGCTTCATCTTAGAGACTATAAAGCTCAGGGATATCTTTGCCCCTTCATCAGATGAATTGAAATGTGCATCACTACCACATATTTCAATGCACTAGTTAATGAAGAAGTTACCTAATACATTAAGGGAGGAAGAGGAATAAGATAAGGGGATCCTTTTTCCCCATTTCTTTTTGCAATCTATATTGAGGTTCTTTCAAAGATCCCAGATAAAAAAGTTAAGGTGAAAGACATATTTAACGATCACCATAAATGTGAAATTTTAAAACTCAACCACCTAGCCTTTGAAGATGACCTTGTTCTCTTATGTGGTGCAAATGTAAACTCCATAAAAATCCTTATTGATACAATGTAATAGTTCAATAATCTTTTTGATTTAAATATTAACCAAGACCAGGACTACACTTTTTATCAAGCGGAAACTCCCACATTGTTATAACTTTGGTAGAAGCTGCAAGCCTAAAGCTTAAATTCTACCTTTTTAAATACCTTATTCTTCAAATAAAAAAAGAAAAAACAGAGAAAAAAGTATCCTCCAGCAAGTTGTATAGTCGTTGGAATTTTGATAATGATCGCTTACAAGAGGAAATTGCCACATTGCTATAACTTCCTTGGAAGCTACGAAAAGCCTAAAGCTTAAATAAAAATAAGATGACTCATAAACAAATATTGACATCCTTTATTTGATTCTATTCAAAGAAAAATAGGAATCTAGGATAATAGTTTTGTCTTATGCAAGTAGGCTTTAATTGATCCTTTAATTATGAACGTTCTCTATATTCACCAGAGCTCTCATATGAGCCTTGTCCAAAGCATAATCAAAATCAATTAAGAGGTTAATCAAGAATTTCTTGTAGGCTAGAGACCCCGATAAATTAACTCAGAAGAAAGTGAAATAGAAAGATGTCTATGTTTAGGGAGCAGTTCCATCAAAGCTATAAATAACATGCTTCTATCAAAGAGAATTTGGAACTTTCTTATTGACAAGGATTCTATATGGGTGAGGTAGATATACTTCTACTTCATCAATTATGAAAGTTGTGGGAATCTTAAGCACCATCCAAGTGTGTCCTACACACTAGAATAATAACTAAAATTGAAGATTATTATGCATCTGCAGATGAAATGCATAATTAGAAATGCAAATGTCACTTCTTTCTAGTATGGCAACTAGCACAACCTTGGACCTCTATCCGATATTACTTGCTTCCGTAAACTCATATTCACCATACTAATTAAAGTAAAGAAGGTGATAAGGAATGGAACATAGAGATGTCACTAGAGGGGATTCTCAACTATTATGGCTAATATGTCAACCTATGTTCCCAATGCTACGATGGAGGGTTGATCATATGGTCCACACATAGCTCACTTAAATTTACTAACAAAACATGCCTGAACTTGCTTAATACATGAACTCCTAAAGTTGTTAGGAACAAGCTAGTTTGGAACCAAATTCATATACCCAAAGAATCATTCATATTATCGTTAGGTGTCAAGAAAAGACTCTAAACCAAGAATAAACTTAGATGTACGTCAGTCATTAATACCTGCTTATGCCAATCGAACCAAGAATCCATTAAATACTTGTTCTTCTAGTGTTCTTATTCTATAGATGTACTAAGACAAGTCATGAGCTAGTGGAACTAGATTTACATAGAAGATGATTGGTAAATATCATTTGTTGGGCGTGTAGAACTACATACAATTCTAAAGGGGACTTGAAACTCTTAATATTTATTTTTTGCTTATTATGCGTATGCATTATGAAGGGAAAGGAACTTTAGAATCTTTCATCAAGAGCATCTTGAAGCAAAAGACTTGATTTCAAATCTTTGAAACTGGATAAGAGGACCTCTTACAGCCAAAAAAAAAAAAAGCCAATTGAGTAAAGAGAAGCAGAATGCATAGTTACTGTAATTTGAGATGTGCATCCACTTTTTATAGTTACGCACGCTTGGTAGTGTTTCCTCTTCCTTTAAGTTTACTTGTATGTGTAACCCCTTTACGGCAATGCAAAATTTATCCCTTCATTCTTTTAAAAAATTAAAAGAGTAGAAAATCTAAAATGAAGAATTATGCAAATGACGTCAAATAGAACGATAGAAATAGGATTCCTCCCGGACCAAAGAGATTAGAACTAACAACATAAAAAGGGCTTTTCTTTAATAAAAAAAAGAAAAGGGCTCATAAATTCCAATAAAATCAAGTTAGCCTTCTTTTGTAACTAAAGTGTAAAATGTTGTGAGGCCAAAGCCTTGTATCCACGGTTTAGGATACCGTACCGTACCGGCCGAAAAACGGTAAGGTATGATGGTTGTCGGTACCGGCCATAAATACTGGTCATTTCCGTAATACCGGTCCATTCCGGCAAATCTTAAAAACCTAGGGACTAAATTGCAATTTTAAAATTTTAAAACCTAAATCGTCTACTACCCACAGCCCCCCCGACCCTCTGCTCTCTCACTCAACTCTCAACGTCTCTCTCTCACTCTCTCGGTCTCGCCTCTCTCTCGCCGCCGTCTGGTCTGGGTCGCTCATCGCCGTCAAGGCCTCCTCGTCGCCCTCATCTCCGGTTGCTATTGTCAGTCGTCACTGTCCTCGTCGCGACGTCGCCTCATCGTCGTCGGATCTAGGTTTGCGTCGCGCCATCGCCTCACCGCACCACCGCAACACCGAACGTCGTCGCCTCACTGCAGCACCACCGCATCGCCTCACCTACCCGACAGTTTAAACAAATTTTTGGGTCTGTTTTTTATCTATTTTTGACTTGTTAATGTTTCCAAAAATTGCTGGTAATTTGTG
>JAOSBN010000179.1:28366429-28394091 GCA_027563595.1 Erythroxylum suave
ATTATTATTTATTATTATGATTTTTGGAAATAGGGTTGATGTAAACTTGTAAACAGTAAACTGTACAGTATATAACTGTACAATATATCAATTGACTATTTTGCAAATTTTAAAAATTTCAGGGACTATTTTATAAATATAAAAAATTGCCCGATACGATACCCGGTATTGACCGGTACCAGTACAGTACCGTTCCAGAACTGAATCTGATACCGAACCCGATACGGTATTCGCAACATTGCTTGTATCCCTCTTCGGATTTTCAGACAAGAATCAAAATTTGACTAAACAAACATAAAACTATTAATTAAAAACAACTCATTTGATTTTCTTAATTTATTTTGTAACTAGTCAAATTAAAAGGCAACAAAAATGTGAGGGTAAACATCTACCTTTATAAATTACAAGACCTAAAACATAATTTCCCTTAAATATTATTGTGCCTTGATCACATTCCTTTTCTAATTGTTTATTCTTGTAGAATTTTTTCCAGCTGGTGAAAAACGGGGCGTTCGCGTGAACTCTTCTATGGCTACAGTCGGCATCCGACTCCATAAGGAATTAACCTGTGACACACATCAACCATTATACAATATCCAGCCATTTGGGAAACTAACACGTTATGTCATCTCTGCAGTGTGAATTTAGGTTCTAAACAATGAGATCACAGACGAGAGCAGGAAACATGGGTATACTCTTCATTCCTTTATAAAGAAATAAAAAATGCTATACTAACAACCATGTAACGAATTACAACTTAACAGATTACAAAGGAAGGGGAAAAGAAAAACCCTAAAGCTGTACAAAGAATGGAGAAAGGGTGACGTTATGGAATGATTTTTGTGCCAACGCCCGTACTAAAGGGGCAGATGTGACCTAAAAATGAGAAACCATTCCAATCTACTTTCAAATCGTCATTTGCTGCCTGACTATACGACGTACAGCTTCCCTTATCAACAGACTAAAATTCAACCAATCGGTCATCAATCCCACCCAATCTGATCTACTACATTGCAGCTCTGTGTTTCAACCAATACAACATCTCCTTATCTATTGGTGAGCTGTTCAGAATTGAATCAAACATCGGGCTGCCAAAAACTTCTGGACAGCTCTTGAATGACCATATTTGGTCTTTGGGCCACGGTCTCTGTGGAAACTTCTCCTGAAAACACAAAAG
This sequence comes from Erythroxylum suave, assembly GCA_027563595.1. Classification (NCBI taxonomy): domain Eukaryota; kingdom Viridiplantae; phylum Streptophyta; class Magnoliopsida; order Malpighiales; family Erythroxylaceae; genus Erythroxylum; species Erythroxylum suave. The sequence continues at coordinate 28,367,607 of JAOSBN010000179.1, forward strand.
CATTTGTAAGCGAACCATACCAATTATAGCTAGAAACTAAACCAAGTAAATTCATTCCTATTGCCTAGAATTCTACTGTTTCAGTTTTCATTCGCACTTCTTCGCTTCTACTTGAAATGGAATGCCCAGTTCACTGAATTAAATGAAGACAGCATTAACACCACATCACCAGCAACTCTGCTATAATTCCCTCGATAGAATTTATACGTCTTGGTTTTAATAGGTAACTGTTTAGACAAGATATTTATTTTACAAGTAGCCACGAAGTCAATACAATAAATAAGTTGTGGTTTTAAAAGTTCGCAGACTGTAATACCACTGAGTATAGACATGGGACGGGCCACACCTAGGTTTTCTTGAACAGAAGACAGCACAACTCCAGATTTTCATCAAAACATGAATTTAAAATATGGGCAGAATAAGCTATGACTACAATGAGAAACAACTATCTAAATTACTGAATAGACTCTGAAAAACACAAACATGGTGTCCATAAAACTTACCATCCTTTCCAGCATTAATTTCACTGTCTTTGGGCCATATATGCGCTGTTGAGATGGCTTCTGAACCTTGACATAGAAGGAGCCAACATCAGGTAATGACAAGCAGCCCCTACTAGCTTTTATGAGGCCACAATCTGGGTCAGCATTTGTCTGGATATGCCAAAAAATCAACTGCCCCAGGCAATAGTTCTCACCGTAGGCTTTCTGATACTCATGGATGTCAGGCCCCAATTTCTCGGCATATTTTGGTCCTAGGTCAAGTGGACTGATGTAAACTGGTGGCGAAGTAAATTTCTTGTATTCCTGCAATATTCATAGTTCTTTCAGGAACAAACATTGACAACCCTTTAATTACATTGCAAGGTAGCTGGTGCAAGCAAACAAGTTAGATGGGAGAGTAGTGTCAGGACTTACACAAACTCTAAATAAGCACTTTGTATATGCATAAAGATGGATCAAGTCAGCCGCAGCATCATGCCGACACCTGTATGTGCATGGAAGACTTCGAACCTCATCCCTCAACCTTTCAAAACAAAAAGAGTACTGTGAAGTGTTCATTTGACACAAACAAAATTGAAACCAAATACAAGAAATATAAGCTACTAACCACAGCAAAGATTTCTGCAGCTCTTTTTGTAAGTCACCAGAATTGGACGGATCATGTGCACGAATTTTGGTCTTAAGATCATTTAGAGTTTCAGAATCTAAATGTGGGGCCAGACTCTGAAGAAGTTCTTCAACAAGTGATCCATCTCCTTTCCAGAGGAAGCAAACAGTTTCTTCAGGGCTTAGCCTCTCCAATGGAGGTGGAGCATTCTTTGGGTCACCAAAAACAGATCTCATTACGTAGCTCACCTGTAAAATGGCATTCAAACGACAAAATGTTTAAAATGAGTAACACTACTCATTTTAAAACGAGTACAAATATATATTTCACACCTTGCAGACCATGTAATTTTCAGGAGATATAATTATAAAGGATAAGAAAGCCCAAACATGAGGTGCAAGCTCAGATGAGGTAAAGGCAACTGCTTACAATTCACAATTTAACATCAAAAGACAGTGTCAAATTTGGATACGATAATAGTGTCAAATTTAGACACGATACTAAGGCGGTCCACAGAGTAAAATATGAAAATCAAGTTCCTGTTTCATAAATGAAAGTACATTTGAATGTTTTCAAAATGTACTACAAATTAGAAGAAAAAGAAAAGGCTCAAAAACAAGATATCTCAATTGTTTTCCAACTCCCCAACTAGAAAAATAATGAATCAGAACATACACCTCTGTTTGTATTTTTTCATTGAAACCTACTAGAATTCATATAAGTGAACAGCTCAACCAACCACAGAAGTTGACCACAAAAAGGTTGACCTTACAACTGTAAGGTGTCTTATACTAACTAAACACAAGTTTATGGCCCAAAGATTGCAAGCGTAAAAGTCCACACACAGAAGGGGAAACTCTAGGTAACAAAATATTGGCATCATGGTACTTCAGAAAGAGGTCCACCTTATCAAGAGTAACGGCCAAATTTTGAAGTCTCTGGTTATAGACACCTTCAGCCTGCCTCATGCAAAAATGATTCATGTGAATATTCAGACGATAACTCAAGAGTCATAATCCCATATAAATATAGAGTCTCATTATTTACCTGAACCTCAGCATCACTTCTCTCAACCTCTAGACATATTTCTGCTACATATTTCCGTTTTTCTTCTAAATTATGCTTTAGAATTTCCTCAGGAAGCTTCGTTCTTTCTAAATTTATAAACCTCACCTTCACATTAGGGAAAAAGGAGAAATAAATGCAAGAAACATTACAAGAAGGAAAATCTCAAAAAATAAAAATAAAAAAGAAAGGGGTTACAAAGAAACAAACCAGACGAGCAGAATATGCAACCAACCAATCCGGCAAACCACCAAGCAAACAACTGCCTAAACCAGCCCTCCCTAAGTCGAGATAGTCTTCTTCAGACACACAATTTAATTGACATGCTTCGAACATCAAGTAATGCCGATCCAGAAACCCATGCCAATCCTTCATCACCTAATGAAAGATATACTCCATCAACAGACAACATGGTTTTCGAAAACATAATGTGGTAAAATATTTGCAGTTCATATCATTCACATTGCTGAATCCAACATCATAACATAGGTAGTTATGACAGGCTGTACCTTTTGGAAAGCCCCTTCACCTGTCAAATTTAAGTAGCTTCCTCGGCAAACTTGGCTGCCACACAAACAAACAGATGCTTCATATTCTTCCTTGCTCTGCACATGAAGAGTCATACATCAGGCATGAAATGTGAATTGTTATATGTCATAAACAACACCTTATAGATGACACACCTCTGTAACAGAATTGTAATCAAACGTGATCTCCTCGCCATATTGGATTTCACGAACTGTATAAATTCCAATTTGATACTGACCATCCACAGCAGTAACTCTACATTCAAAAAAATTGTAGAAAATATATCACAGGCCATACGACAATAGAAGTAAATCAAAGAAACTATTGTACTTTTTCTCTTTGTGCATAGACCAGACGGAAACATCAACAAGAAACAAATTATTCAAAGGGAAAAGCTTATGAGAGCAGAGGCAACAAATTTCCATGACTAGAGAAACTATAATTGAAAGAGAACAAAAATTTTGAGTTGTTTTTCCTATACTCTGTTTCCAAGAGAAAAGCTTAGCATTACATTACACCATCCCTCCATTTTCAAGATCACTGGATTATCACACCGTCACTCTCCATTAGTTACAAAAGGTTAAGCAAGGAATCAATGATGCATTGCATGCTGAAACAGGTTAAAAACTATGGAATTGTGGGGCCTGAAATGAATATTGAGTAATACAACAGAAACTGAAATGTAATACAGCATATAAGTATATAGCAACACAACTATTTCAAAATGATTGAAATAGTTCTTAATCGCATACTTAAGCTGTAAAAAGCTGAAACTAAATTGCCACAATGGTTTTACTTCTAAATAACTCAATGATGACTTCAAAATGTGCAGAAAGCAATGCAGAAATTAATGATCAAGAAGCCCATTAACCAGTGAGGAAACTACCAAAAAAGTTAAATATGGAACTGAACAAGGAGAGAAAGAGAATAAGCCTCACTTGGCTTCACAATTAGGTCTGCATGAGTGACAAATGCGACTTGCATAGTTTGCTTTGTGCATAGCATCAACAACAACTAAATCATAACCATCAGCATCACCCTGCCAATAACATAGAGGATTAAGTAAACGTAAAGTATCAACTGTGAACTGCACATACTTGCAAAATAACTTGAGTTGGATCACCTTAGGCCTCTCCATATAGATGTTGTAAAATTCTGGAGCGGGATCTTTATTGTCTTTTTGTAAAGAACGGATTCCATCTTGCTTCTCAAACCATTTCCACGCAGGATAAACCTACAAACATTGTCCCAGATGACCGAACACAAGAATATAAGACGTGCAGCATTACCAAAGTCCAGTGAATACATAAATACAAGCAAGCATGCATGCACTTAAACCAAGAATTACATACATTTATAAAGCACGTATTTCCTGCAAATCCCAGAATAACTTTGTAAAAACTCAGACATCCCCAAATAGTCATAAAACATTTGATCCAATCTGATGTCAAAACCTTTCCCTTTACTGCATAAATATATATTGCAGTAAGGAAGCAATAAGGTTTTACATTGCATTTTGCTAATTACAACCTTTTGGTAGTGGAAAAGGGTGTCACAATAAATTGCATGTATATGTCTGTGGACACACATTCACATCTAAGAGTAAGAGAACAAAACCATAAAATTGAGAGAGCCGTATTTCGTCTATTATATGATTTTAAAACAGAATTTAGTGATCAATGTTACATTGCATACTGCTCTAAAAGGTTAATTTCCATTCTAGATCATACCTCTCCCAAAAACTCCACAACAAAATCATCTTCTCCAAAACCACCTTCTTTATTGCAAACAACACCAAGGCCCTGATAATAGGAGGAAACAGAAAGAATTAGCAAACCCAAGCAGTGAACAAACAAAGGTAGCAAAACTTTCCAAACAGTTGATAAACTAAAAGCGTTAAATAGATGATGTGCTACACCTTCCTGTAAGCAACATACTTGTCGTCAGGACGACTATCAATGGCCCTTAGAATACCCCTGCACATTCTCAATGTGCGTATATTACAGTCTTCCTTGGCAGCTTTCTCAATTTCCTCAATAACAGGCCGCAAATGATACACCATTGGAGTGTTCCCCGTTCCAGTGAAGTGCCTAACTTTCTGATTCAAAGTCCGGAGGAGCATGTCTTCAATAAATAAATGCTTGTCCAACAAAGGCCAATCCAGTTCTTCAGGCATGGAGTCAAGCAAAAGATTATGGGTATAAGGATCAATTCCATACACTTCTTGTTCTACAACTTCATCACCAAGGCGTTTCCTAGGCTTATATTCCTTGACTTCAGGAAGCTCCATGTCCAATTCATCAGCACCATTTTTCTGGGCATCAAGTTTCTCAGTAAAGTCATCTGGCAGAGATACACCCATCTTCCTTTGGACATTCTCCACATCATCTACAATGACATATTGATCTATAACTTCATACTTCCTAGTGACTGGAGGAACCAGACTCGCTTTTGTCATGCGAGCACCCCATTCACGTTCATCAGTCATGGCATCTAAATCATCATCCACATAATATCCATCTCCTCTTGACTCTCTACTATGACGTCCAGACAGGAAATCCAAATCACTTTCTGTATCTGATGCATTACTCTCAGTTCCACTCCTTCCATCTTCAGAAGACACGTCAGTGTCATCTGAAGTTTCACTTCCAGAGTCCAAAGACTTTCTATTCAATTTGGATAAACGTCTTCTGATTTCTCGATCAGATGCATACTCTCCATAATCAAGGCTACCATTTGCAATAGTATTGCCATTACTCCTATTCATATTCTTCCTGTCAATTAACAATTTTTTCTTATTGTATCTCCCACAAGAAGAGACTAATCCTTCAGACAAGTCATCTTTCCATGAATTCATCAGCTCATCTCTTTCATATGAGAACTTTGAACTCTCCTCCAAATATGATGCAAGTCGGAGAAATAAAGCAATAATGCGATTCATATCTCCAGCACCTCGATTCTTGGCTCTGATTCCAGAAGTACATATTAAAAATAATAAATTGAAGAAGTAAAGAAGAAAATAATCAATTTTAGTAGCGTATAATGTTCTTTCCCCTCTTCGATTCAATCAAATGATCCACATCAAAGATAAAAATACACATATGGAACAGACAAGCCGATGAATGGTTTGAGAACAAGAACCCCAAAATAATTGATGACTATTCCCATCCTGGATCAACCATGTAGATGTAGGAATGATATAGCACTACATAATGGTGCAAATCAATGCCTAAAACAATAAGTAATATATCAATTTCTCACTAAAGCATCAATCGCAGACAACTGGCAACACTTGCAGATTCAAACATGTTCATAGATCAATCCTGGTCAAAACCATCTTGATTCAACAGTATACATAAAGATAATACTACGCTAAGAATCATGTGCTATTCCACAAGCAGATGAAGGCAAAGGCCTGTTACAGGCACAAGCATGTATACAGGTAGAAATGACTCACTTGATTGCATCTCTGCACATTCTACTGATATCCTCCTTAACAGACTTTAATCCATGTCCTATGTAGAAGCCACTTTTCATCCTATCCTCAATTTCTACCACCTGATATAGGAAAAGATAAAAATGCATAAATAAAACAAATACAAAGCAGAAAACATCCCATGAAACAAGAAGTTCAGTACCTTAGGAATAAAAAATTCAAATGTGTTCTCCTTCATAATGTCCTTCAAACCTGAAGCGAGGAACCCCTCCATTCTTTTATAGCCATTTCCAGATTTTTTGATAGCCCATTGTCTTATACGAGCATCCCTGGAAAGAATTGATGATGATTTTCGAGCATCAAACAATTTTGAGCGCTTGTACAAATTGCGTCGGAATAACTGGTTTGAATCTCTTTTACTAACACTATCAAAATACTCCTTCAGTTGACCATAATCATCTGTATCACCACTCAAAACCTTTGTTTTACTAAATGCAGAACTTTTATCACTGATCTGTTGAAGACTCCTTATTTTTGAATGAGACTCCTCAGGAAACCCTGTACTATGCAAAGGGCGACTCTTAAACCAGCTGATGCTTGGGAATTGAAGGATCAATTCTCCAAATTGGTTACAGCCTCTTACATCAACAGATGATAAAAACGGAAATGCGTGAAGAACATCCTCAAGCATGTCAGGAGTAACGTTCGTGCAACCTACCAGCACCAATGAATTCAATTTTTCTTTATTATAACCACTCTGCAAGCAAAATATTATATTAGCAAGACAAAACAAAGAAACTTTATGAAGATTTAGTAGAGTAGGATACAGACTAATTACCATTATGTTCCAGATGATTGAGTCAGTGCAGCTAGGACCCATGGACATGAAGTTGACTTGTCTTGAAATATTCTTGTAAAAGCAGATTGCAGCTCTCCAATGCTTACAAGTTAAAGAAGCAAAGGAAAGAGATTTCAGGTCAGATCTCAAACAATGAAAGATTCTTGCCAAAACATGACCATCCAGCAAACCCCAGCTTCCCATCTCAGTCATATAACATGCACCAGCTTCTCCGTGGAAAGTAGCATCACCACATAACTCTTCAAATCCAAGCTCATCCCTTTGAAATGATTGCAGGTCATCTTCAACTTCATAGTCTTCATCACTCTCACCAAGCTGCATCCTTGTTTTATTGCCAGCAGGCAGACCAATTTCTGATTTAAAACCCCAACCACCAAACAAAAAGAAAAGAAGGAATATAATCCCCAGAAGACCAATAAAGAATGAAATGCCTCAGATGAATTACAATAGTAACAGTTAAGAAATCATGCAAGCATAAACACAGAGAAACTAAACTGAATCAAATGAAGAAACAAAAGATACCATTTTTGACGATTTGCTAAATGCAAACCTGCTAAACGAAGATGGTAATTTTCATTCACATAAAACAACAGCATTGTGTGAAATTAATCAGTCCACCCACTTAACTGTTGCACAAGTTAGCATTTCAAAACCATAATCAGATCATTACTTCCTCATTATGAGGAAATTCAACACAGGATTCTTTATTCCCCTCCCTTTACTTACATTTATGTATTATTCTTTTAAAAAGGCTGGGAGAGGGTGTTTGAGGTGCGCAAGTATAATAATCTAAAATTCAAACAAAAGAACTGCGTGTTTTTAGTTATTCTTCTCACTAGAATCCTTTCCCAAATACTAAAGTAATGATCTCAAAAGTGTGAAACATAGAACACACGGAAGAAAAGATTTTTATTTTTTAGCAAGCCACTAACATATAATATAACAGAATATAAAAAGAGTATAAGACCAACAATTTGCAAAGTGTGGAACAGGGAGGGGGGGGCGTGTGAAGCTGGTGCATCTGTCATTCCTGACAAAAATGGCAAGTCAAATATACTTAAGAAGGGAAGAAACAAGACAACTGATGATGTCAAATTTTACAAAAGAGATACATTAACTGAAGAGTCACTTACCAATTGCACTTATTCAGTAACACAGTGAAAGAAAAAAGTGTCATTCTTTTGCAATTTGGAAAATTCGAAAAGGATAGCTATACTTCCATTAACTGCAGACTTTGCACATAGGTTAATATGCAGATTAATACCTGATTTCCAGAATGTGTGTTTGTCAATCTCCTTCTTAGGTTGTCTTGCATTAATCCACGGATCCAGAACTTCATTTATGACTGCAGCAAACTCCCGGCTCTTGTACGATTTCATGACCAATTCATGTAGCTTTCCACGGGAATAGCCTATAAACTGTGGATGCTTGCTATGAAACAAATTGGAATTCATGTTGCCATTGCCCTCAGAAAGAGCTCCTGAGCATTTGTTAGATGGATCAGCATTCTCTTGTAGAACTTTTATGTTAGGATCCTCTGTGCTGGAGATAATTGGAACCCATACCCTATCAATTTTTCTGAAAACACTGCTATACTTTTGGATAGCACCTTGTTCTGCCAGAACCTGAAGCTCTGGAAAAGCAAAAGGCCCTTGTTCATGTCCAGCGGCATCAAGGTAGTACCACTCACCCAAATGCAATTGCAAGTCATCAACTGTGCACAGACGATCTTTAGGAGTGCTAATGACTGGCCTAGACTTCCAAGATCCATGTGAACCTTGGTCATTAACAATCCTAGGTAAACAGTCGGTTTCTGCCATTGATCTCTTGACATCATTAGCTGCAGAGTGCAATCGAGTAGACCTGGAAGTGTACCTGTCCTTTCCTCGAACTTTTGTACGTTGCTCAGAAACGGATGAGCCTTGGTCCTTAACTACACATGCATTTATCCTGACCACAGACAGTGTGGTTCCCCTCACCCCTCTTGTTGATCTGCCAACAGCAGCACATTCATTCCTCTCATCTGAAGATGAGTACGCCCATAGAGGAAGGTCAAGCCTTCTGCTCTGGGAAGGATAATACAAATCATCTTTTCTTTGCCACCTAGGATCCTCCAACCCAGACTTTGACATCTGGCATAAAGGAAAACCACTATTGAGCACAAATTTCTTCCTCAGAAATCTATCCTGGACAGCTTCGTCATTCCTCTTCCAATCCCCACCCTTACAAGACCAAGGTTCATAAAACCAGCCATTGGTATCAGCCAACTCTGACAGGTGATCTTTCCCAAAGACTGTACTTACAGTCAATTCAATAGCTTCTTTTAGTTTCATGTCAAAGCAACTCGACACCTCATCACTATCTTGTTCATGCTGTTCCACAATTCCAGTAGGAAGCAGATTGAACCCTGAACATGGGTAAGGATAAAATATAGTCAACAACCATTGCGCAAATACAATTAATACCACTGGAGCAGTTGAGAGTACCAACAGCATATTAAGAAAAGATAAAAAAAGCCTGTCAAGCATTAATTTTAGAATCATCCACTTCTTGTTTAAATGTTAACTCTGGCAGATAATCTTGGTTTATGATATACCCCCACCTTCCTCAATAATTATAGACCAAAGTGCATACATTTCACAAATACGATCTAGGAGTAGACAAGATGATGAAAAATAAAGAAAGTAAAGCTCCTCATGCCAAGAAGACATAAATAAAATTGAAAACTTCAAAAGTGAGGATTAGAACTTGTCAAATCCAAATAAAATAGATGGTAAGATTAAAATTATATACGTTGAATCTGACTCCTCCGATGTTCTAGAATGCTATGCATCAAGGCCAAGATATTGCACTAGTACACAATGCATATATAATAAATAAGGTTGGCATGTTACTGTAATCTTATGGAAAAGAAATCAACAATTCTACACTGATTGAAACTAAAAAATATATTCCTCAGGCATGCAAAGCCACTAAAGCAAAAAGAACAAAGTTTCAACAATGAAATGAAGCCAAATACTAGCAGTATAATAGATGTCAATGTGGTAAATCCAATATTAATAAACCAACAAATGTGACAAAAGATCAGTCAAATTTTCATTGCACTTAGAGTTATTACAGCGAACCCAATAAAGAAAAGCACCAATTAAACAAGTTGCACTCACAGCTTCAAGTAGTTAAACACTTACCTTCTGATTTTGCCCCTCCCTCCCATGGCGCATACTGAAAACTTGTTTGTAAAACTTCTGTATGAATTCCAATATTATCCATCAGAAAAGTAAAATAACCATGACTGAGGAATAAAAAATAACGTAATATTTTTTAGGAAATAAAGGAAAATAAAAGAAGCAAAAAGACCACCTCCAATAATCTCTAGTTCCCTGCCAGGAACAAGATTAAAACCTTCCAACAGAGTTCTAACCCTGTCATCAATGTGGAGATCTTCTAAAGGCTCAGAAGCAGCAGCACAGTCATTAGGCAAAGGTGATTCACCAGTTTTAGAACCATGTTGGCCAATATCAGCAGTATCTTTCTCTGCCAAAGGATTACCAGGTGCCTCTGGAGGGCTCACGCGTTGAGTCACTATGTCCGAGACAATGGATGGGAAATTTACAGTATTAAGGGGTGAAACAGCATTTTCAATGGCTACCCATTTGTCACTGTCCAAGTGCTTGATCAAATGATCAGACACAAGAACTCCTTCATCCACAAGTGCCTTAAGGTCGCATAACTTTGAAGGGCCCCGTTCAATACCAAAGTAATCAAGGTAAAACCACTTACTAATACAAGAATCAGTAACCACAGGAACATGAGGTGGCGTGTCACAAATATCCATGTCTTCCTCCATGGAAGGAAGCTCTTCAGGTAGAGGTCCATCAATGTGAGAAAATTCTACATCATTTGCTCCTGCACACTGGGAATCCTCTTCTTTATATGGGTCAGACTTTGCTGTATTTTCAGCCGAAGCATTAAGCTCAAGAATGATGCTTGATTCTTGAGATTCTTTAACTGATATATGTGAGTCTCTTCCACCTGAGTCCTTGTGAGTGAGTTTATCATCCTTCGCTTTAACACCATGATGAGAACTCCGTTTCTCACTCACAACTTTTCGACTAGCTTCTCTGAGACTATTAGGCCTATTTCGATCAAATAGGGACCGATCTGAATAATTTGGAGTTCGATCTCTACGATCATGATACTTTATGCGAGCTTGTGGAGACCGCTCTGAATAAGTAGGACTCTTGTATCTATGATCATAGTGACGGCTACGGTCATATGGGGATCTATCACGACCACAAGGAGACCTGTCACAACCATAAGGAGACCTCTCACGAACATAAGAAGATTTCTCTCGCACATTGGGGGTTTTTTCTCGACCACCAGGGGATTTTTCTCGTCCATAAGGGGTCCTGTCCCGCCCATACGGGGTTCTATCCCGCCCATATGGGGACCGTTCCCCATTAAATGGAGATCTTTCACGACGAACTGGACTCCGATCCCTATCCTTATGATCAGATCGGACCCTGTCACGTGGGGACCGCTCAAAATGACATGGGCTTCGGCCATGCCTATCATAAACCACTTTAGAGGACAAGGTAGGTTCATGAAACTTGGACGAGTATTTATCTGAAGAAGGTACTCTCAATGAAGAAGAGTGTCTATAGTGCCTCTCCATGGATTGACGTGAATAATACTCTAAGTGTGCAAAACGAGCACCATCCTCAGAGAGCTTCCTGCTTTTGAAGCCTGTATAATCCCCATGATCCATATGATGTTTCCGTTCATTGATATCACATTCAATGCCATGTCGCTTTAATCTGTTGCCAGAAGTGTACTCTTTTCCATGGTTCTTTCCGTTGTAATCAGACTTGTACAAACCTTCTTCATCAACAATCTTTGAACTGATCCTCATATTTTTGTCTTGCCCACCCTCGGACCTGGAAGATATCGTGCTATGTTGATTACCTGCACTTCTGCTGAAGTCTTTCCTTTTATAAATATCCTCTGAAGAGTGCTTCGTAGAAGGTGGTGTTAGTTCTCTGCTTGCATCATACCTGGCATGAGATTTAGCACAACCATATTCATCATCATTTCGCCGTTTATCAGGAACGAACTCCCCTTTCTCAAGTTCATCTTTTGCAGACTCACCTTTTCTCAATTTACTTGAAACAAAGTCTCCCTTTTCTGCATCCACTTTTCTTAACTTCTCCGTAACTATCTCTCCAATCTCAATTTCACTTCTCTGCGGCTTCTCTGGGGGAACAAATTCCCCGTTTTCAATATCTGCTTTTGGTGGCCACTTCAAAGTCCCTAGCTCCCCCTCCTCAACTTCGTCTTTAGTGTTCAGCAGCTTGCCATCATTGGAACTTGAACCGTTCTCAGCGTTCTTGCTGCACTCCAAAACTTCTTCCGTGTTGCTATTTAGTTCCTTCTCCAATCCTTCTTTCACAAGTTGTGTTTCCTTGTCTTTCTTTGCTCCCTTGACCAATTCCACCTTGACAGTTTTTCCTTTCTCCATGCCCAGTTGCCCCTTGTCTGCCACTGATTTCTTCACAGTAACGACTCTGGTGACCTTGATTACCTTCTTCACTACTCTCTTGCGCTTAGTGTTTGTCACATTGCCGGTACCATTGTTGTTATTGTCATTCCCATTATTATTGTTAGTAGTAGGAGTAATGCTGTTACTTACATTTTTGGCTCCGCCGCATATTGCCGTAGTAGAAGTAGTAGTACTAGCACTAGTAATAGTAGTGCTGTCTTGAATAGGAAACCTTTCCTCCATGATGTTATTGTTATTACTATGCTGCAAAGACATGCATGCCACACCTCCATCGCCCATGGAAATCCCCAGTCACGCCTTCCCCCCCGACCCAGACTCCCAACCCCCTAATTATCCCCTTCTCCGGGGCTCTCGATGCTCATACTGCAACACGAATTCCCTCACCGTCCCAAATTCCAAAACCCTAATTTCAATAGAACACAACCCCGCGATTAATGTTACAAACAATGTATGCTTCCCTCGAGTATAAGAGGGTACAAAAAAGGAAAAGAAGTAGTAGAAGAAGAAGAAATTGAAACCCAAACCCTAGGGGTTTCTCGAACGAAAGAGTTGACGTTGGACGTGTACCGCAAAATTCAAGGGAGCCGAGAGGATCTCGCTATGCGGATGTTTGTCACAGATCCATCCAAAGACAAAAGATAGTAGAAAGAAGAAATATAAATCCGAATCTCATTCAATCTCTCCACCCAAGCTTTTGTTCATATAACGAGTGATATGTGTATCATCATTTGTTCTTGGTCTGAAAGATGATTCCCCCGTTCTTTTCCTTTCACTAAATAACCTAATTTAAAGAAATCTTCTTTGCTTATTCTTTTTACACGAGTATAATTACGAATATGCACCTCCTTCATTTGAACAACCTCATTAGATTTCACGTACTCATTTGCTTCACTCTTAAATTTCATCGTTTCAATTTATGCCCAAATTCAATCATAAACCTCACACCTTTTCTAATTTTATAAAATGCAAATCGTACCCAAATTCAATCATAAACCTCACACCTTTTCTAATTTTATAAAATGCAAATCGTTTTTAATCAAAATATTTACTTTTCTAAAAAATCCAAAATTTTATACAATTTAATAAGATCAAAAAACTGAAATGACAGTTTATCTACATTTTAAGTAATATATAATATTAGTTAATACTAATAAAATCATAATATATTACATTAAAATTTTAAAGAGACTAAAATATGTGTAAAATAAAAGATATGAATATCAAATTTTATTAAAAACAAATATATGAGATTAATCTAACTCTAAATTATGTATAATTAGATAATTAGAATACAAAAATTCACTTATTTTACTATCAGCTAAAGTAAGAATGGTTGATTAATTTTTTGTATGAATAAATTAAAATTTTAATATCAAAAAGGAAAATACAACAATTAAACAAATTTCAAAACTTTTATAGATTTATGTAAATAAAAGAATATCAAAAACAATTGTTCAAATTATTAGATTTCACATTTATTTTTCATATTTCAAATTTAATTTCAAAATTTTCAACCCTATTTTTCCTAATTTCCAAATCGAATAAGTTTATGTTAATTAAATTTGGTGCATCAAATTTAATGAGAGAGTTTACTTTGAACTTTTAAATTGCAAGTAATTGTCTTGAACCCTTTTTTAAGAAATGAAAATGAATTTATCAATTTCATTGGGATCAAACAATCTACAAGGATTAACCAAAGGAATAGTGCTAAGCATGTCAATAGGCAGGGCCGAGGCCCGTGACCCAGCCCATGGGCGGACTGACCGGCCCGTGATCCGTCCTATGGCCTTCCAGGCTACGAGCGAGCCAGGCCTTATTAATTTTTTAAAGAAAAAGAAACAAAACGACGATGTCTTGGGAAAAGTAAGCTGTCCTGTGGCCCGGCCCAGGTGAACCATAGTCGACCCGTGGCTCTCCCAACTCGGACCAAAACACAGGCTAGTGCAAAGCACAAAGTTTTGAGAGCCTAATTGTATATAGCCTTCCAAGCAACATAAGTTTGAACATGCCTAGTGCAAACAAAACTATAATGAATTATGACAATTATATTAAACCTTAACTATAAAAGTTGGAATGTTGTTGAGGTTCCAATTGGAATTGATGAGGGGACTGCATTTGTGTTTGTCTCTATATAAGAGGACCTTCATCCTAATGTTTCTAATAAGTTATGATAGGAATACATCTTTGATTCTTTGTTGATTCATAAAGATCTTTTTGTTGTATTTGTTCCAAATGCCATCACTAGATAACTTAAAGAGGGCTTTAAAGAACATATTGTCCCCTCCTCAAGCTTATTGCTTTCAATTACACCAATCAATGATTTCTATCCAGTCATATGGAGGATTGTCTATGTTACAATGTTGAAGGATTCCACACCAAGTAAACTAAGAGTATTCACAATTAAAAAGAAAAAGATCAAAGATTATTGATCATGTTTGCATAAGACATACAGATTTTGGATATAAAGGTGATAAGTGCTTAATTGACTATAAATTTACCCTCTTAGTGATTAATGTTATCATGCACTTGAGATACTAATTTTGTTTCATATTTTATCTTAGGTACAAGTTAGAAGAATAAAAACTAAAATGAGCTAAACTTATTAGGGATAACATAACATAGGTTAAATAACTCAAACTTACGTGATTGTTTCCTAGATTAAACATGTTTTCCTATTATGTAATGTGGTTGTCACATTAAATCTTGAGAGCTTATTCTAAGTTATATAATAGCCATATCTAATTAAAGAACTTGTTTTAATTTGATACAACTTAAGGAAAAACTAGGATTATCAAATTTTGTTGTTAATCTATGGTTAATAGTTTTAAAGAGAGGTGCGACAATAACAAGACGATTGATTATGCATATTTATGTGAAGGTCAAGATTAAACCACAAACTAGATTCAAAACTCACTGATGACTCCTAGCAGTTTTGTACTGTTAGATTTGATTTACCTTTAATAATTTAGTTTTACTTTTTTGTTAATTGAATTTAGCCAAAATCCTCCCCACCCTCCTCTGCCCCTGCCCCCCAAATCTTGGAGATTGGTTTATTCATTACAAATGATAAACACACACTCTCTGCAAATACAATCCTTTCTAACCACTACTATAAATTCAATTGTGTAGAGTTAGGTTTTATTTTCTAATGTGTTCAACCTACGTCAACAATTTTGGTGTCGTTGCCGAGGAGTGAATTGACTTAGCCTTTTGCTTTTGGTATCAATTGGTGTTTTGTATATCTATTTGTTTATAATTGGATTTTATAATTGGTTCTTGATCTTTTTATATTTATTAGTCTTTGCATGTGGTAGCGACTAGATCCCCTCATCAGGACTTTGCACAATTTGATCCTAAGATTGAAAGGACACTACAAAGTTTATGTTGGAAAACTGTAACAACTCCAGGAATAAAGCAAGGAACTGATTTGGGAGAAGCCATGACCAATCTGAGAGCTCTAAAAGAGTTGGCTACCCCATACTTGACTTAAAGACCCTTACGTATTACTTTTCCAAATTTTGTTGAACATATTACTTTTAAGTTTAAGTGTGGCTTAATCCATCTTTTGCCTAACTTTCATGATTTTGCAGTTAAGGATGCTTATAAGCATCTCGAGTAGCTCATTGTGGTATGTCTTAACGTAAAACCTCTAAGGGTGATGAAAGAGCATAATATGTTGAGAGCGTTTCCATTTTCACTGAACAATGCGATAAAGATTGGCTTTTATATTTTCTTGCAAAGAGTGTTAGCACATGAAAAAAAAATTAAAAAAGGCTATTTTGGAGAAGTACTTTCTAGCATCAAAGATGGCAAACATAAGGATAGATATTTACAGGATAAAGCAACATCTTGGAAAAATCCCTTTATAAGCATTGTAGTTATGTGCCAATTACCCCCATAATAATATCACAAAACAACTCATTATCTAATATTTTATGAAGGATTGTTACCTACAGATAAGAGCATGGTGGATGCAGCCAGTGGTGGAGCACTGTGTTAAAAGACTCCTATAGAGGTCAAAATTGTAATCGAGCATATAACAACAATCACTAGATAATTTATCATTCATAGTGATGTTTGTCAGGTAAATAATTCATCCATAGAATATCGTTTAGATGAACTAACATCTTTTGCTAGACAAATTATTATAGGAAAGGCACAAGTAAAAGCTTGAACGATATGTATGAATACAAACCATCTAACAGATGGGTATTCAACTTTGTACGATGGAAACGAGGAGTATATCAATTCTGTAGGGGAAATTTTTCCCATTAATATATACAATCTATATTCCTAAACCTATAACTCAGGTTGGAGAGATCACTCAAACCTGAGTTATAGAGGGAATAGACAACAGAACTACTTCCTATATAAACTGTAGGGTGAATGTCAATTTCAACATATATAAAAAGCCTTGCGTTTTATTTTAAGTACATCATTAGAAGATATGGTTGAGGCTCTTATCACTTACACTTTGCAATTCCAATAAGATGTAAAGTAGCTTCAGCAGGAGAGAATATCTTAATTCCAAAAGACTAGGACTAGCATCCAGAATTTGGAGAACTCAATGAGCTACATGGCAATGGCTATTAACCACTTAGAAGCCTAAAGAGGAGGAAAATTTTCATCATAACCTAAGACAAATATGAAGAATATTAATGAAATCACCTTGAGGAGTGGTAAGAAGCTTGAGGATCCTGAAGGAGCTTAAAGGATAAAGGGATATATCATCTAACTCAAAGGTAAATGGTGAATCCCTAATTATATTAAGACTAACCCTCAAACTTTTCCTAGCAGGTTAGTATAGTTAACAACGAGGATAAAGATAAGGAGATCTCAGAAATTTTTTAGAAGGTTAAGTTGAATATATCACTATTAGATCTAATCAAGCAAGTGTAATGAATCCGAAAATCCTTAGGGAATTATGTATGAACGTGTAGAAGTTGAGAGGTAATGAAATAATCAAGATGGGTTAAACTATTTCTGTGGTCTTTAAAAAGAAAATAGCTCCCAAGTGTAAGGACCTAGGCATATTTGTCATTCCTTGTAAAATTGGTAACACTAAGATTAAACATGCCATATTAGATTTATAAGCATTAATTTATATTATGCCTCTTTCCATAGATGCTTCTTTAAATTTAGGCATATTGAAAGAAACATATATTATTATACAATTAGTTGATTGTACTAATGCTTATCCAGATAGAGTGATTTGGATGTTTTGGTGCAGGTAAATGAATTAGTGTTTCTTATAGTCCTATAATCTCATACCTATCTTACTAGTGACACCATTCTTTAACACAACCTAAACTAAGATAGATGTTTGCGAGGGTACCCTCACAACAAAATTTGACGGGGAAGCTATTTCCATATTTTTTATGTCATGAAGCACCCTTAAGATTACCATTTTGTTTTTGCGATTAATGTGCTGCCCCTTTAGTTATAGTAAGATTTTAAGTAGAAATGTACAAAAAAACTAGAAGCATATTCAAATAAGGAGAAGACTAAAGCTTTCTATGTCTCATGGAAAAGCTCTACTATTCTTTAAAAAGTGTTTCTTTGTTGGTTTATATATAAATTGCTTCCATATAAATTACATCTTTATTGGGTTAACCCTTTTGTAGTTACTAATGTCTCTCACCATAGTGTAGTAGTAGATATTAAGAATCTAAAACAGGGAAGATTTTGAATATGAGTGGTCATCGACTCAAGCCTTGCCTTAAAGAATTTCAAGTGAAGAAAGCGAAAGTGGTGACACTTGAAAATCAAAATTTTATCACGTGACGAGGAAAATATAGATTCGATCCAACAATAATAAATAAAGGCACTACTTGGGAGGTAATGTAAAGGGAGTTTGTTCCTTTTCCTTTACATTTTTACATCTGTGTTTTTGTTGAATGCTCCATTTCTTACATTTAATGTTACAATAGGACAATGTAAGTTCTAAGTGTAGGGATCAGGATCTTGTCTATTATATGTGTTTTTTAAGTTTGTTTCTTATTCTTTCTTTTTCTATTGCCTCTAGGACTATACATTTATAATTGGAGAGTAGATTAACTAGAAAAATTCATGGCAACTTGAGCATATATTTTTACTCTTGTGATTGGTCAATGTACATTTTCTTTAGAAGAGTATTGAATAATAGGTAAACATAAGCCCGTGAGATTTTGAGCCTTTTAGACTAACACATCTATATTAGCCTCATTGTCTTTTATTCATGTGAGACCTTCATGACATGAACATCTTAATTTTGCATTGATTTTTTGTTCAAGACCATTTTTTATCACATGGGTTAATATAGAAATGATATAGGAATTCTTTGATTTTTAATTTACATTAGCAAAATAGCCTACCCAGTAATATGATATATCCTATTGTTAAGTCTCTTAAGTTTCATTAGCTTTTTCTTTTTGCATGAACCACATTACAGGCCTTTAACCTAACCAAATATCTTACCCAAACCTTAAAGACAGTGGAGCATTTATGATTGTTCATGTTTGTGGACTCACAAGAGGATAAGTGTGGGGTATATACATATATATAGGTTGGTTATATATTTTTTAAAGAGTTAAAGAATTTCATTGATCAAGGCAATAACCTAGTTATAATGGATTGTTCCTATACATCTTTTGTATATATATAAAAAGAAGAGATAGCTAAATAATGAGATAATTTACATTACAAGAACAAACTGTTTTGTTTGTTTGCTGAGATTCTCATATTACTACCCCTAGTTATGAAGATTTCCCTGAAATAGTGGAATATTTTTTGCTAAAATTTTGAACTTTCCATTGTTAGCCTTTTGAATGTCCTTGAGTTTCTTTAATGCCATATCTAGCAGACTAGGCAAGTCTAGGTCATTTGGAATATCCTCCTGCCATCTTTCCTCATTCTTGGGGGTTTCAAAAGCCACTTAGTTAGTTAATGCCAACTTTAAGGAGGTTCAAGGGTTGTACATCTTTCTAGGGTATTCCTTTAGATTGGTTTTGAGAAGCTACATGCAAAGAATAAGTGATCAGTTGTTTCTACACTTCCTTTATAGAGCTTACACTTGGAATTAGCATTTAAATGAGTAAGTTTGTTGAGCCTTGCTAATGTTTGTTATAGTTGATGGAATGTGATTTTTATCTCTTATTAATGAATTCCATCGTTGATTTAGTTTCTTTCAATTTTTTGTCTTTATTCAAAAAATTAGAAGAGAAAAGAAAAGAAGTTATAGAGGGAGAAATTCATTTATTTTGTAAAGTAATTCATGTTAGTCTTTCCTCTTAAAGTTGTATGAAATCATCATCATCATCATCACCCAGTTTGGAATCCTACAATAAAGCGAGGTCTAGGGAGGTCTGATAGTACATAGCCTTACCCCTATATAATAGAGAGATTGTTTCTGGTAGACCTACATGCAAATGAGATAATAATGAAAAACATGGAAATAAATAGATAAACGAAAAGGATATACCTGATATGGGGCCCAGCTCTATAAAAATACCTGAAAGGCAGGAATAGACATGTCGTTGCTCTACTCTAGTAGGACTAGGATTACCTGTGCTGCAACCTTGAGAGTATGGTTATGTTATAGGCACCTACATCCTTTCGGGGCCTTTCCCCTATACCTATGTGTAAAATACTAAAAATATGACAGAACAACTAGACTACGACTCGCAACTAGACAAGACATAAAAGGCTATTTACCTTGGTGAAACACTGTTTGAGTGTTACCAGAAACAACACCCGATAAACTTTCTTGACTGTCTTGGTGAGCTTCAAAGGGTTTCTCTCACCTTTATCCTATTCCGTCAGAATTTTCTACTTCTGGTTGCTTTCGTAGTGAGGGCTAACTCTGTCATATCTTTCTTGACCACGTCCCTCCAGTTCTTATATAATCTGCCTCTTCTCCTCCTGTAGCCATTAAGGATTATTTATTCGCATCGTCTGACCGACGCATCAGAGGGTTTTCTGCTCACATGCCCAAACCACCTAAGCCTGGTCTCCCACAACTTATCAGCAATGCTGGCCACCTGAAGTTTGTCCCTTACGACCTAATTACGTACCTTATCTCATCTGGTAATGTCACATATCCATCGAAGCATACGCATCTCTGCTACCAATAGTTGTCTTGTATGCCAACATTTGGTAAGCCAACATTTTGTCCCATATAACATAGTAAGCCTAATCACCATTCTGTAAATCTTACCTTTAAAATGGGTGAATTAATTATGATGCAAATAAGGGAGAAGTTGTTGTGAAAGGTTACTCCTTATAGTTATAGTGTATTATTCTTTATTGTTTTTATAGGTGATTCTTCTAACTGTTATGTGGTTTGTGATATGAATGCTTGAATCTAAGTTGTGAAATAGACTTTGTGCATTCGTCATAGCTGATGGTTCCTAGTTTTGAATGGATATTAATTTTTACACTCGATACTTGATTGAGTATTCTTCGTGCTTAACTAGTTTTGATAGCATTTGAACAACATGACCCAAATAATTCTCACCTTAACCTTTAGCTCCAATATAACCTTAAAAAGTCCTTTGATTCATGATTATACATGTGAATCTTTAGTGGCAGAGAATTGAAATGATATGAAAAGTCATGGAAGGTTTTGATTATGAAAGGTGTTTGAGAGTACCTATAGAATTATCCGATTTTTAAACACAACTTGTAAAAACCTACCCCTAAATTGCTCAGTTTTTAAAGCGAATAACCGTTGTTAATCATGAGTAAAAACATTTAATGTTTAATTCTTACCATGGTTTAAAAGGTTTCTCCTTTTTTCTTATGTCTATCTATTCTTGGGAAATATGGTTAACGAATGATGTGTGCTTAATTGTTTACAATGTCACTTCTTAACACTTGGTGATTATTGTTTTGAAAGGCTTAAGATACTCATTTAGTTCATAGTTGATTTTAGGTACAATCTGGAAATATAAAAGCTAAAATGAGTTAAGAGCATATTCCTTGAGCCAACATTTTGATGTTCAAACTCAATTACCCTTGTGGAACAAGAAGGAGATGAATTACGGTGATAATTAGACAAGAAGAAATTACAAAAAGCACAACATTTCAACAAGAATTGGAATATATATGACTGTGTATATACTTATATAGTCGTGTAAACATTTGGAAGACAATTTTGGACTTAGTGTTTCCAACCATGTATCATCACGAAGTTCATAATTTTTTCCACGTATCAAACCGTGTATATGCCTAGAAATCTAATTTTTCGTTTAAATAGAACATTTTGATGGCAAATGAGGGGGAATCATTTTGGGACTTCATGAAGGGGAAAAGCACTTACTTTTTGGAGACCCATAGAGGGCTAAGCTTCCCTATTCTAGTTTGGAGGTGAAATTGACATCGAGGAGCACATCTAAGCATATCATCTTTATACATCATTATTCTTCCCCTCTTTAAGGATTGTTTACGTTATTTTATGCTTATTGAATTAAGTATTGTGTAAGAACCATCTGAATGCTCTATTGGATTGTTTTTATGCAAAACCATTGCTAACAGCTTGAATATAATATGTAATCGTTGTGTTTGGATTCATTTATGGCAACTAATGACATTGAATCATTAGTGATAACATAACATAGGATAAACAATCCAAACTTGTGTGATTGTTACTTATATTGATAGTTTTCCTAATTGTAATACGACTATCTAACTAAATCTAGAGAGCTTATTCTAGGTTGTTTGATAGTTAGGTTAAATTAAAGAGCTTGTTTTGATTAAACACAATCTAATGGAAAACTAGGACTAACAAAACTTGCTATTAATTCATGATCAGTAGTTCTGAGAGAGGTGTGAAGAAGATAATGCAATAAAGTATGTTTATTTCTACTCAAGCTGAGATTGATTTGAGAACCGGATCCTAAATGCATTCATCATTTTTATCACTTTTGACTGTTTTCTATAATTTTTTTGTTAGTTTAATTTCAATTTATTTCCTTTACCACTTTCAACCGAAACACCCTCAATATCCTAAACGCTGATTCTTTTCATTTCTATACTTATCACTAGCTATAGTTTTAAGTTTAATTATTTTGTATAGTGTTACGACTCACTATTAAAGAAGTGTTTTGATTTTAATTTTGATTTTGATTTTTAATTTTTTCCTAAGGATGGTCAAAGTTAAGCTTAAGGAACTTGATAAGTGCTTGATTAACTTCATATTTACTCCCCAATGCTTAGTGATTAATGTATAATTCCTTTACGGTACTTATTTTGGTTTATATTTTATTTTAGGTACAAGTATAACAATAACTAAAATGAGCTAAATCATATCCTTGGTGCCATTCTATTGATGTTCAATCTTATTTACCTTCGTAGAAGCAAAGTATGTAAGAAATGAAGTTATTACAATTTACATGGTCGTACACCATCAAGTGAGTAGGAGCTCAAAAACAATGATTCAATTACAACCTATATAGTCATGTATGAGTGATTTAGATATTATAAATAGATTATTCATATATGAACTCTTTGCCAGAATCATTGTAATCATTGTAAATCTGATTCACTTATGGTAAACTAATGATCGCTTATCACTCCGGATAACATATCATAGGCTAAATGACCTGAGTTTATATGGTTATTGCCTAAATTAACCTACTTTTTATTAAATAATATGGTTGTCACACTAAATCTTGAGAACTTATTTTAGGATGTCTAATAGCTAGACTTAATTTAAAAACTTGTTTTAATTAGATACAACCTAAAGGAAAACTAGGATTAACAAATCCTATTGTTCATATATGCTTAATAATTTCAAAGAGAGGTATAAGAACAACATAATAATTGATCATGCACATTTGTTTGAAGGTCGAGACTGAACTACGAATTGGATTCAAAACGTATTGATTACTTCTAGTAATTTTTTACTATTTGACTTAATTTAGCTTCAATATTTTAGTTATAGTTTATTTTGTTAATAAAATTCAACAAACCCCCCAAACCCAAACAACGATTTATTTATTACAAAAGTTAGACACACAATCTCTATAGATACGATTCTTTCGCACAACTACTATAAACTTAGTTGTGCATGGTTAGGTTTTATTTTCTAGCGTATTTGACGCACATTAAGAGGAATCTAGATAACCTATCAAAATTGTTTGATTTAATCTTGATTTCGAACTAAAAAATTATCGATGCTCATGGGTGAGCATGTTTAAACTAAACTAGATTGTAACATTTAACCTTAACAACTGGCAACCTCAGAATATTTCTGTAGGAGTCATTCAAAAATTAACCTACAGAGTATCCCTTCCAACAAATTAAGTCTTCTTTGTTTTGGTCCAACTTGATATTGTATAGTTGAGTGGCAGTCAAAGATCATAAAAGATATTCCAACATAAGAATCTAATCACCAAATAACTCACTCATTGTTACATTGGAAGGGAAAGTAGATTTTATAAAGGAAAGCTCTACTATCCTATTTAGGGGACCATGTGGAAAAAGTTATCAAACCCAAAAGAAAACTAGTGCCATTTCTAAGTTTGTACAAAAATTCCATTCGACCACTTTCTCTAAGTTTGAGCATGTGTTTTATGATCCCAAAACAGACATAATTTAGATGAATGTTCCATAGATTCTTATATTTTATATAGAATATATGCACCATTTGACCCATAAAGTTTGCTTATCCTTAAGTAATCTCCAAATTTTTTTGATCATTAAAAATTTGTTGGTGATTCTTAAAAATAGTACAACTAAACCACCCTTGGCTTTTTGTTGAACAAATCTCTAAACATTTGACCTTGTCCATTGATTCCTTTATGAATTTCCCTATCCATAAAAATCTTCTTAACAATTTATCAATGATTTTAGCAATTCTAAGGGGGAAAATTAAATGGGAAGACTAATAAACATGTCAGCTATTCAAAACTAAATATATAACCTTAGCTTAACCTGTTAGTAAGAGGCTTTTAGTTCTCTAGTTGTGTATTCTATTCTAAATCTTCTTTAAAAGGGGCTTGAAATCAAAGAAAGAAGGCTTATTTAAGTAGATAAGAGTGCTCAAATAGATAAAAGGAAGGTCTATATGGTATATACCAATTAAGGAAGAGAATAATAATATAAAATGGCCAACATTTATAGAGATACAATACACTTTTCTCCTTATTGATGGCCAAATCAGATAAATTATTAAAGATATTGATACCAATCGTTAAGGAGGAAACTAAGCCTGCTTCTTTTTTTGAAAATAAAAACAAATCATCTACAAATTCTAGGTTGGTGATCTTTAGTTTCTTATACTTAGAATGTAACTTAAAGAGTCTATCCTTCTCCACTATCC
This sequence comes from Erythroxylum suave, assembly GCA_027563595.1. NCBI lineage: Eukaryota > Viridiplantae > Streptophyta > Magnoliopsida > Malpighiales > Erythroxylaceae > Erythroxylum > Erythroxylum suave. The sequence goes on from JAOSBN010000179.1 coordinate 28,392,466, forward strand.
TCTTTAACAACCTAGTCAAAACTTCCATATGTAATATGAAAAAATGGAGAAATTGGATCTCCTTACTTCAATCCCCTGACACCCGTAAATTTCTTTTTTAGTCACTATTCACTAGCATACTATAAGAAATCATAGATAAACATTGTTGAGTCCATTCCTTAAAAATACATCTAAATCCTTAAGTTTTATGAGTGTTTAAAGATCCAATCATGGAATCGAACGCTTTATGAAATCAATTATAAAGGCACAATTTCTATTTTATTTCTTCCTATTATATTGCTTAAAAAGCTCTTAAACAGTCAAAATATTGTCACCAATTTGCCTTCCAAATATGAATGCTTCTTGCGAAGCATCAATATAAATAGCTAGAACCTGTTTTAATATTTCAACTATAAACTTATAGATGACTTTGTATATTATATTGCAGCATGCCATAGGTCTGCAATCCTTCAAGGTCTTTTGAACTTTTTCGTAGGAATAAGGCAAATGAAAGTTTTATTTAACCCAGTTTCCTTTCCTTTAAAAATTCAAGAACAACATCTTAAACTAACCTTTTTGTACAAGACTAGGTTTCATGGAAGAAATTTTCTTTCAAAACATCTAGACACAAAGATTTATAAGCATTAAGGGAAAAGATAGCTTTCTCCACATAATGTTTTGTGAAAGGTTTAAAAGGCAACTCCACCTCCTCAAAAGAAATCTAATCCTAGATTATATCTCATATGAGATAAATTAAGAAGCTTACTGAAGTTGGAGATCTTAAAATGTTAGTAAAGTAGATAAATGCTTCATTTAGGATATTAACTTGAGAGTTTATCAAATAATAAACTTTTTCTTACGGATTCAATTCTATTAAAGCTCACCTTGAGATGAATGATCTGTGGAAAAAGAGAGGAATTCTTATCCCTATCCTTAAGCAAAAGTATTCTTAATATTTGTTGTATGAGGGAATGATCATCCTTGAGATCCTGAAGATAGCTTTCAAGTGCAATCTTCTTTTTGTCTCAAAGCACTAAACAACTAGATTTAGATACAGGGCATAATGAAACTTTAAGCTCCTCCTTGGCATTTCTTAGTAATTGATGAGTATTTCCCATTTTCCCTCAATTTAAATTCTTGAGCTCCTCTTTAACTTTATTAAGCTTTCTAACATAAACAAATTGCTTAAAAGCATTAGACATTGTCGATTAAACCATTGATAATAGCCTCCTTAAAACCCTCCATATCAATTGAGAAATTATTAAATTTGAAGGGAAACCTTATTTTGACAAAAAGTGTTAAGGACATGTGTTGGACCCCGTTTCCGAAGCCCAACATCGGACATGAAGCGCGGTGCTCGTTGTGTGAGGTGAAATAATTAATTTGAAAGAATAAAGAAAACTCCCAAAACAATGGGCGTCGCCGCGACGTGCGATCTTTCGCCGCGGCAAGAAATGGATCCCTCGCCGCGACGAGCGAAAAGGGTCATCGCCGCGGCGAGCGAAGCAGCTCTCGCCGCGGTGAGCCCTTCATGCGGCCTCGCCGCGGCGAGCATCCCACCTCGTCGCGACGACCGCCTCCTTCGGCCCACCGTGAATAAAACCTGAAGATTTCTCTCATTTTATTAAATCAACCCATCCTAAAACT